>JAWZYV010008656.1:0-600000 GCA_038373885.1 Cheiracanthium punctorium
AGGCTACTTTTTTTTTTTAATTATAATATCGTGTGCATGGGAAATCGGAGCAGGAATGAAATATTTTATACGCAAAACAATAAAAATTGAAGATTTCCGAGGCTAATAGGTAATTTTTTTTAGTTTGGCGAAAAAATAAAATGGCTCAAATGCCGATTTTGAGAAAGTGAGTTCTAGCGGTTTGCACAGATTTCGGCTTGGCGCAATTTATTGAGAGCTTAAGGAAATAGATTTTTGAAAACAAGTGTAAAGGTTTTATTAGAATACAGCGTTAAATTTTAATGATCCGTGAAGAAATAATGCAGTTGTTAAGGGATTTCAAGCGATCTATCTCCAGAATTCTCGCCAAATGAGTGCATTGATTTAAGTTGGAGGAAATTTCGCCAAATTTCAGAAAATTGAAATCTTCTCATTTACTACATCGGAGTAACGATGAATAAAACGCGTTATAGTTGATAATTTTAAAAATTTCGGCTGTATTAAGGGATTCCACTTTTGAAATAAAGGCTTGCTTTACTTTTTCGCGGTCGAACCATTTCCCATATTGATTGCTGCTAAGTCAATGCTTCGAATGATTTCCTGAAAAAACGCTTGCACAATGGCGTATGTTGGCACTTTGGCGAGGCTTAGATTTGAAACTGGATTTTATTTGAGACTGAGATATATAATGACAATGGTTATAGATAAAAATGAATGTTGGTATGTGGTATGAGGTTGAAAAACTCTAGACAGTTGCACCATGAAATTTGGTTCACCTAAGTCTTTTATCATTGAGAAGCTTTTTATGCTATCCGTTTTCCTCTAGCTTGCCACTAGGTGGCGCAGCAGAACGTCGAATTCTATTCCGTTTAGCCGTTTACTATGCGAATATCGTCCAACCGATTTCGATGAAATTTGGTACACGCGGATATTAGAACACGGAGAATATTTTTCACTATCCATTTTGCTGTAACTTGCCGCTAAATGGCGCTGCAACGCATCAACTTCTATACCGTTCGACCGACCAGCATAAAATTTCTTATACTTCCACATTTCAGCACGAAGAATATATTCTAACTGTGTTCCTTTTGATGTTACTCACCACTAGATGGCACTGCAATGCACTATTATTTTAACTCGCCACTAGATGACGCTGCAGCAGGCCAAATTCTTGACCATTCAAACGGTCGCTATGAAAATCAGTATACATAGCTATTTGAACAATGAGAATAATTTGGCGTTATCCATTTTGCTATAACTCGCCACTTGACGGCACTGTAGCAAATCATTACTTTAATTAACCACTAGATCGCGCTGCAGTGCATCACTTCTTGACTGTGCAACTAATCGCTATGAAAATAGGTATACATAGATATTTGAACACGGGGAAGAGTTTGGCGCTATCCATTTTCCTACATAATTTGCCACTAGATGTCGCGTCAACACATGAACTTCACAGAGCTGTCCAGCCGATCGTCCTGAAATTTCGTATTCATCGATATCTGAATGCGAAGAATATTTCAGCGGTATCCGTTTTGCTAAAACTCTCCACTAGATTGCGCTACGCCGCATGACCTTCTGCACCGTACAAACGATTGCCTTGAAATTCGGTATGCATGGTTATTGAACACAATATAAAGCGATATCCATTTTGCTATATCTCTTTATTACAATAAATACTAATCACCACAAATCGTAATATCAAAAAGTCCATTCATTCCCGTGCGAAGAACGGGTACTTCAGCTAGTATATTCATAAAAAGGCATTTTAATCAATTTCATTTAATTGAAAAGTTTTTTTTTTCATATTGTTTTATAAAAGGGCTTTTTTAATTGATCATATTTTTATGAAGGGGCTCTTGAAATCAATGATATTTTCGTGAAGGGGCCCATTTTAATCAATTTTATTTTTGTGATGAACTGCAAAATGGGATAAAAAGTTCTGCATCTATCCATTGTACGAGGGGGGGGGGAGGATTGTTGACAAATATGAACAAAAATGGCAAACAGCAAGGTGCAGGAAAAGGCTACCAGGTGCTTTGCTCGGCTAGAAATACGTTAGGAGTCAAAAAAATGACCTCTGGCTCTGACATCTTAGTTATCAAAACGAAATTTTACAGTTGCAAAATAGACTAACAAGTGCTAATTTTGAACCCTGGTGCCCCTTTCCTCTAAATTGGATGTTTACATTTCTGTGTAATCCGTAGTCAAACAGTAGGTAGGGAAATAAATTTTCTACGAAATTTTAAATTTGTGTATACATTTTTCTTACACTGTATTTAGGATAAACACTGCAAAATAATTTACTATTTACCTTTTTTTCTTTTAGTGTGTACATTGGGAGAGGCACTGGACAATCCATGGAAATTTTAGAAACGATTAAAAAGATCTGGCAATTCCTTTGCAATAATAATGGCAGAATGTCATGTGCCAACAACAGAGGGTTTCGGCGGATACCACTTCTCATCAAAATGGTCAGAATAACAACTCTTGATCCACAATCCCAAAGCACACACAAGTATCTGCATTGTCTTCGTTTCTACTTAACTGCTCTGCCTGACCCACTTGTGTCTGTAGATGAGGTGCGTGAGTTTCTCCTGCACCTCTTGAAAGAAGCGAGAGATCGGCATGTCGTAGACACATACGTGGATAAGTACATAGAAATCTTTGGTCAACGGCCATACGAGCCAAGGAGTTTGGTGCATCTATGCCGCTGTGCAGTGAGGAGCACCCTGTTAAAAAATGAATCTACACTCCCAAGGCTTGTGAAAGATCTCAGGATTCCTGATAACTTAAAAGAATTCCTTCTGGGTGCTCCAGAGTCAAGTTTGTGGTCATGGGGCAAAAGGAAAGTACAATAAAATTTCACAAAAAAATGTTTTGCTTATGTTTTCATTTATTACCGGATCTATACTTTTTTGCCTGATATGATTTACCTTTGCTTGGGTAAATAAAGGTTAGGAATTTGAAAAAAATTACTCGGCTTTTAATGAGGAGCAAGTGCCATGGAGTTAAACATTTATTTATCATAGTTAAATTTTGTCCCATTGCGATCTAACAAAAGTAAGTCGGATGTTTAAGGATTATTTTCAAATTTCAGAACGAATGGGTATTCATCTTTTACTCAGAGTTGAGATATTTTAACATCTTGCACTCAAAATTATGATCAAGGAGGTTTAACATATGGAGGCGCCCATGCTGTGCTCCGCAGTGCTAGGAAAGTGAAGCCATGCCACGCCCCCTCTCTATCCCAGAAGTTTGAAGAACGCATAGCGAAGCATTGAAAAACGAGTTTCGGAAAGTGTTTATAAAAATAATTTAAAAGTTACTAACCAATTTTTTTAATCCATTTTACGTTTATCGAAGACTGTTTACACGTATTAACTTGTTTTTTATTGCAAAGTGAAACAAAAAAGTTATTCTTATGATTATACTATGGAAAACTATTTATTTTTTTTTCATGATAATTGTTTTATTATAATAAAAAATTGCTTTTTATATTTCTAGGAAGATATTTTTGTTGTTACATGGGTAAAAATAAGTTTTATTATATCAGCCTAAATTATTAAATTGCTCACATTATATTAACAATAGTTTTAAGTCATATTACAGGTATTAGAATTAAGAATGCAATTTCAAATATGTTAAATAAGATATATGAGGTATTTACAGACAGTGAGAGAACATTATCTTCTTTAGACACGAGGAAACAATTATACACTTCAACCCTCTTTACAAAAAGAAACGGGACTGAAAAGACGAGACAAGAAACGGGACTGTCTCTTCTGTCGCGAGTCTCTCAAAATTATGAGCCGAAATTTTGCTACCATATTTTTAGTAACTTATTACTATTTTATGGGACATTAATATTAATAATAACAATTAGTTATATTAGAATATTAGTACATATATTAATTACCATATTAAGTGATATGTGCATTTGAAGTGATAATGAATTCAGATTTAATCCATATATATATATATAATGGGACAAGGCATCGAAATTATTTTTATTTATTCCTGAAATTGCGTAAATGTAATATGCATGGTTGATGGAAGTTTTATTTGCTTTTGAAATTATATAAAGCTTTGAATTTTGTTAGAAATGATGCAGAACTCAGGACATCGTGCGCAAATAAAATTTTAAGCTAATTAACCGGCCCCAATGTACAGAATAGTAAATTCATAAAAAGTTTCAATGGAGACGGGGTAATTATAATAAAGCCTACTTACCAGCCCCTCCACACACACACACACCTCGTTTTAGAGTGCAAGGTATGGGTTTCACATTTAATCGGGAACCCGGGTTTAACCTGCTCATTCACACCATCAAAAAGAAGAGACAACAGAGAAGACTTGTGACCAGGCTTGCTTCTCAACATGGATCTTTGAATGCTCTGCTGATACCCAACGTTGTATTTGTGTAATCGCTCCTGTAGATCATTCATTTGCGTTCGCATAGCTCGGCTTATGGTGATAGAGGCATTTTTTAATAACAGATGAAACATTTTATTTAGAAATATTAATTTTTTTTAAGAGAAAAATATGAAATATCCATAAGATTTAATTACACACGTATTCATCCATTTTGATGAAAACTTTGTAAATTAATGCGTGGCGAAGCAAAGCTCTGTCTCGTCTCGGGAGACGATGCGAGATGTCTCGCGTCCATCCCTAACCTTCTTATGCTATTTATCATAATAATATTTTGCATTGACAAACAGTTTAAGGTAATGAAAGAATTAAGAAAGTTGAATGATTTCCATCAATACTCTTTACTTCATTTAGTAGAGGGGGGGGGAAAGGATAAGGTTTCAAATAAAATGTAGTAACTAACCAAATTTCATTTAAAATTTTAAGGACTATTATTGATTTTTAAGAACTATATTTTTTTGATTTTCATGGACTTTTATTCACTAAGTGAACTTTGTAATAAAAACTTTGCATGTTTTTCCCCAAAACATCTGAATCATGAAATAGCAATTTATTTCTGGAAACTAATTTAAATCTAAGAAGCAGGGTTGTCTGGTTTAAGGTTTAAAACAGATCAAAAATTAAAAGACTACTTTTTATCACATGTTAAATTTTGTTATTTAATAAAACATACAACAATTAAGGAGCTTAAAGCTCTATATACATTGCACATAAGTAATCTTATTCTTCTAAACTTCCAATATAGTGAAATATCTTAACAATTGTCCTTACTGTCCTTTGAACTGAATGATTTTAGTATATAACTAGCTGCGTGCCCGTTCTTTGCAAGGTAGGAAACTGAAAAATTTCCTCACGTGTAACACGAATTAATTCCAGTTGCAGTGATGTGGAATCTAGAAAATGCAAAATTATTTCACTCTTGACTTAAAATTTGCATCATATATGTAATAACCTGAGATCATTGCAATATAATGACACACACACACAAAAAAAAAAAACTATGTCAGCGTCATTCGGTATCAAAAAAGTGAAAATGGACCGTTTGCAGTGAACTTCTCTTTTCAAAATGTCTTATTTCCGCAGACATGCTGTCTTTTAGGTTCACGTTATAGCGTTAAATACCTGAGACACTACATGAAATGGACATTTTTTTTTATTTTAAAAATCGTCACCCTCTCTTGCAACCCTTTACAAAAGAAGAGAGACTGCGCTATTTATAAAGGCTTTAAAATTGTTTTTCTAGATAATGCAGTTTAATTTTTCTTCTCAAAAATAAATCCAGTATTTATAAAAGGAAATCGAGCCAAGCATAGAAATCGTCTGCTTGGACATATCATTGTTACTGTATCCATGACAACCAAACCGCAAGATATCAAACCGAAATTTGTAGCAGCTGCTATAAAAATGAAAATCCTTCTTTACTTAAAAATTCGTAAAAACTCTCCTAATTTATATTTTTCCTCTGTTCTTCTTTTAAAAGTGGGCGAATTGTGTGCTCCGTCTTTTGTCGAAATATAAAAAAGTTATGACAGATAGAATTCAAGATGCAGCAGTTTTAAAAATATTTTACGGAAGTCAGCGTCAAATTTAATTTTATTTGAAAAATTCCCCAAAATCTGCAAATTATGTTACACAGTCCGAACAAACAGTTTTTTAAAAAGAAAATTTTCTCCTCTATACGATGATGTAACTATCGTTTTCTTGCGAGTGCAATTACTGGCGTTATTATGTATTACGCAAGAAAAATCGCAACGACAAACATAAAATAAAACATTTTCTAATTCGAATTTCGAAAAAATCGCTTCGAGGTGTGTCGAGACCTGTCTTGGAGAATTTCCGTACAAAATTTGGTAGGTCTACGATCACCCGTTTCGGAGCTACGCGAGACGCAGACAGACAAACTAACGGACGGTTTACACATTGCTTTATTTATACAGATTGTCGGACATTTTTATTATTCCTACTTAAGCGCTTACTAAAATAGTGATATCGCGCATGTAAATATTGATCGATCACTGATTTTATCAGATGAAGAAGATCGTTATCCATGACTTCATTTTGAAGCATTTGCTCGTTTAAAGAAGGAAATAATTGATTATTTAAAAATAAACAGTAAAAGTATTACAGAATTAAGATTAAAATTATGCCTAAAGATGTGGCTTTAAGATAAACTTACATACAATCAGTAAAAAATGAGAAATACAGCAGTTTTGTTCTTAAAAATTTACATGCATGCCAATGACGATACCGGATGTTCTGAGATAGTGAGGGGGCGTGGTCGTTGGCTTCAAAAACCACAAACATGGGCGCCTCCATATGTTAAACCTCCTTGATTGCAATACGGCTGTGTTATTCTATAATGACAGTTTGAATTTTAAAGAAGTAATGTCACTAAAGTTGGCGCCAAGAATTATTATTGGCATAATCGTTTAACTTTGAACTGTACAATGCTGAGATTTTGTATTTAGAATTTTTTGTATTATTGTAACACATATTTCTGCATCTTTTCTTTATGATCCGTAAAATCGCGCATTTTTCACTGTCATTGAACCCTTTAAGGCGCAGTGATCCTGCTCTGGGAACATCCAACTCTGACGTTTTGACTGCTGCCAGTCACGAAGAATAGATTTGATTTCTATAAAAAATAGTTGCGAGTGACATAGCTCCACGAGAATACATTACTTTTTAGCACGTCATTTCCCCTTAAAAAATGGTCACGATTATTTTTAACAGCACTGACATCTGCTGAAAAATGGAAGAAAGCAAAGAACAGCTGAATAGATTTCCCAATGCTGAAAAAAGGGTTGCGCCTCGAAGGGTTAAAAAGAAACCAACAAAATATTCCGCCATTCTGAGACCAACACAGTTACTTCATTTCATCCAATGGTGAAGATAGCTAATGCCATATCTCTATGGAGCAGTCTATCCAATATCGGCGTGTTCATAAACGGTCATTCTTACTCTCAGTTTTACACCTAAGTCGGTTGATAATCATTTTTAAAGTCAACTGAGTGCAGTTCAGGGTTGGCTTTTTACTGGTAAAAACTGGTTTTTACCAGGGCATGGTAAAAACTAGGTTTTTACCGGTAAAAACCTGGGAAAAAGGGGTAAAAACCTAACGATACAATAAACTCCCCGAGTCATGAACTGTATATTAATGCTATTTTTTAAAACTGTATTCTCATGTAATTGATGTGGATATATCATCATCAGGACATCATGATGATGCAAACTACATTATGTGATTGTGCAAACTACATTATGTAACAAATAATATTTGTAAGCATTTAGTTTTCATTAAAATGATTAAGATAAGTTAAGTGTAGTAAAAGTATATTTACAATTTTCCTTTAAGTAAAAATTATTGAACTAGACTGCATTACATAATCGTAATAAATATTGTAATGTGCCTTCTCATAATAATAGTTTTAATAAGTTTTATAATGATAAATGTACATTATCTATAAATTTGAATTTCTTGTAAGATGAAAACATGGATCAAAGTTTTCTGTGTTTATTATATTCCTTAAAATGAACTATTTTCGTATAGCATTCTTTTACTTACCAAATCAGACACTGAATTAGGTGAATATTGTTATATAGAAATGGAAATAGTGATATTAAATGTCCTGAACTTTGTTTCCCTGTGAAAATGAAAAAATAGCAGATAAATCTTCATTGGTTGCTTGTGGATTATGGCCGATTGACTGCACTAGGATCCTAATCCTATTGGGGAATACCTTCCTATTCCTAAGGGATCCTAGCCAGTATTTATGTGCAATTTCTGAAAAAAAAAATCCACGGAAACTCCGAACAGCTAGATCAACAGGCACGACCAGGGTATGATATTTTTGAACCTGGCACCTCCCACCATCCAGTTTCGATAGCAGAACCTCTCAGCCATTGATGGAGAGATAAATCTTCAAAAAGTGACAAAAAATAGTCAAATTATTAAGTTTTTCTCAAAGGTTGTAAAAACCCTGGTAAAAACATGTTTTTCCAAAGACGGTAAAAACCGGTAAATACCATCAGACGGTAAATACTGTCCAACCCTGGTGCAGTTAGTTGAAATACTAAATCAAGTAAGACAGGAGCCACTTGATTCAGTTTTTGATAGTTCCTCTGAGGACATCCAGGTAAATAGTCACATCACAGGCAACAAAACTGAATAAATTGAAGTCTTTCTTAAGCTCGAAAACAACTAGGATCACTAATCACGCATGTTCAGGTTTTGCACGAAATCTAGTGGCACGAGTTGATGAGATTGCAAACACAAAGTAAATAAACTGAGAAGTAGTTCTTAAACTCGAATGAAACTAGGACCACTAATCACATCTGTTCCAGGTTTTGCACTAGAACTAGTGGCACGAATTGATGGGTTTACGACCACAAGAACTGAAGTTAAAGGCCTAGTGCAAAGGCACAGATTTGAATATAGGACGACCATGAGCTAGCGGCAGACAGTCAGAATAATGTCAGCCTCTCAAAGGAAAGTACTCGATCCTCTTATAGTAGTTAGCTACATAAGCGCCTTCTAGCGATGAATCATGAAGTAATCTACTGCTAACACACGCATGCGCACAACATAATGATTATGACTTTCAGCACCATCTTACAGGCAATTTTCGCTAACCTCTTTTAGAATATGTCTATGATTGTCCTATTTCCAAGTCTAGCCAAGATCGTAGCCTAGTGCAAAGATCTACAAAAAGCCTTCCTTTTGTCAGTCATTTAACAAGCCAATCTGATACATTTGAGAGTCAAACAGTGAAGATATTTTTATATTCCTTTGAAGAAAAAAAAAAGGTAGAGTATTTTAACTTCAATATGCTGGAATGTTTTCATTATCTCTCCTTTTTTTCTATTTTAGTTGTATATTTAGGTATGATATTTTTGATCTTTTAAACTATGTCGTTGATCATATATTACTCATTTGTTGCTAATTATGTATAATTCATTGTTAACCAGTAACCAGTATATAGTACAGTATTACTCGGTGACATACTGTCACGCGTCAAGTTTAGTTATTCAGAACCGTGATATTAGGCGTATCAGAAAGTACAATCAAACCTCGGTAGTACATCATTCTTGGGATCACTTGAAAGGGATATACTAAGCGGAGTTTATACTAAATGCAAGACGAAATTCTAAATATTTAAGTAATAAGTGTGCCTATAATTAACTTACATTATAATTTATAAAAAAAATAGTAGAATAAGAATTTAAATTAATAAAATAGATGACAAATTAAGGAAATGATAAGCAAAGACTGTACGTTAGTACATATAGTTTAAATGTGCAATCTGTCATATTTAATCTGTCGTACGGAAGTCTAAACAAAGACCAGTCCTGGATGAATTCCCGAAATTTTTGATAAGGCAACAAACAGTCTTTGTAATGAAAATGATTTGTAATGAAAAAAAGTCATGCTCAACAAAAATTATGTGCTTTTGGTAGATGAGCTTGATGAAGAAATGGGATCGAGTTCGTATCACTTATAAAAGTGGCGTCTTAGCAGAGTGGTAAAAAAAAAAATAGCGACACAATAAGTTGAGTACAATATGTCAAAAGGCGTATTAAAAAGACAAGAAATTCTGAAAGATGATCTATATAAAATGGAGTGATGTCTTATAGAGGTGACTTACTAACAAGGTTTGACTGTATTGCTTTTTTATACTTAAATTCAAACAAATTTCTCGGCAAATGTTTTCTTAAAAATAAGCTGAGCTTAAACATAGGATTCATATTTGCTCCATTTTGAAGAAAGACGTTTATAGGTAATTTTTCTAAGGAAGATGTGTGTAAAAGGCATCTTTCACTAACTTTGGGGGGGGGGGGGGAGTTGCATTGTCTTTCTTGAAGGACAAATTTCGAAGCGTCCTGAAGCTGATATTTAGGTATTAATGAATGTTTTATTTTACAGCAAGAATTCTATAGGTTTCTTTTTTTTAACACTTTACAAGAAGGTTAAAGTGTTTGATTTAGGTTTGTAACTCCCCGTTCTTGCTCTAACTGCCGTAAATGTACATAGATTACGACAAAATTTGTTGTTTCAAATTGCACTGTAAATAAAATGTACCCAATTGAAAATAGTGTATGTAGAATCTGAATATTTTTTATAGGAAAACCACAAATAATTCCAATACATTACGCCCATGAACAATCATTCTTTAAAGCATATTTTAGATATTTCGAAGAAAATAGAATAAATAATATTATTTAGTAATCCTTAACAAAATGTTAAGGATTGCTAAACAAATCTCCCCTCCGAAATAGTGTCTGTATCATTTATATTTATTCTTCATCCAAAGAAAACTCTGAAGAACTCCAATACATTAAGTTCTTAAGTTTCAGAGGCTATAATTTATTTTTAAAATAATGCAATAAGTATATTAACTTTTCTAACAGTCCACTCTTCATTTCAAAGATGGAAATGACATTTAAAATTCTTTTAGAGGGTTACATAAAATTACGCTAATAATAATAGACAGCTTTTTTTGAGTTTATTTCTAAAATGTCTCAATATATTGCTTTATTTGGTGCTAAGAATATTTCGCTGGAAAGTGTTTCATAATCGATGCGTTGGGCATGATTTATCTTTCTTGTTGTGATGGAGAAGTGTGTTTAAAGAGCGTTTTGGGTCCCCTATCCCCACAGGTTATGAATTTTGGAAAATGTTGTCTATCTAGCAACTACGTTAAAAAAAAAAAAAATCCACAAAAATGCCGAATTTCATATCAGTAACTTCAATCAGTTTTGGCTAAGCGAAATTCTGATTTGCGGAAAAAACATTACTTTCCCATCCCCGTAATATTATTAATATCCAGTTAAGCTCGCCCTACCATGGCCGAGTGAATAAGACTCTCAAAGTGGTACACGGCTGAAGTGGTCCCGGGTTCGGGTCCCATTGCGTGGGTGTCGATCTAACGGTCTGGAGTTTTTCACCAGATATATCGTGAATTCGCGTTAGAACCCCGTGAAATGGCCTCCGACCAAGGCAGCCCTCATTCTAGAAAGATTGCGCATGCGTAGTGTTGATACATATGCAAAAACAACACAAAAAAATCAGAACAAAACAATTTGCTTCATGAATTAGTTTGGTCTTATTATGTTATTGAATATTTGGGAGTTGTAAACTTCAGAAAAATATGTGCTATTGTTCAATGCGTACATTTTTTTATTTAACCCTTCGTTGGGCGCGTGGACTACGATCGTAGACCAGGTACACACACCAGGTAAAAGAGCATTCGAGTAATAGCTAAATTTCTTATTTTAGTTTTGTCAGTAACTGAGTAGTTTTGAAAAAACGCAAAATTAGAAAGAAATATGAAAAAGCTATCATTGTATAAGACATCATCCATTTTTGCGGGGAACTACATTTTAAATATATAATTGACATAGGAAATTTGACTTACGCTACGATCGCAGTCCACGTGCCTAACGGAGGGTTAAGCCCAGCAATAACTTTTTACTAAGTAGACCGATTTCCAAAATTCTTTTTATTGGAAAGAGGTTAGTTTAGGAATACTCCCATAGTAATTCGGTCACGTTCTGATGATATCATTATTCCGGAAATCGGGAAAAACTGTTTTTAAAACATTGCCTAAAGTGTTGCCAGTAACGGTGTTTGTGAAAAGTATGCCAAATATATGCAATATGTCAAAAGTCCCCAAAGTGACCAACTTTTTAAATAAGCCAATCTGACAAGGACTTTGCATAACAATATACGGCGGACTGTTTAACCCTTTAACGCGCAGTGATCCCGCTCTGGGAACACCAAACTTTGACGTTTCGACTGTTGCCAGTAAGAATAGATTTTATCTCTATAAAAATAGTTGCGGGTGACATAGCTCCACGAGAGAATCCTTTACTTTTTTTTTCAGCATTGAGAAAGGGTTGCGCCTCAAAGGGTTAAGAGCAAATATCGATTATGTAAATGCGCAAATTGCCAAAGAATTGGAAGTCTTTGGCAATAGTGGCAAACATCCATGCTGTCCCGGAATATTTTTCGTTATGGAAAAAACACTCAAAATACTAGTGTTAAGAGACAGTAACAATGATTAAAATTGCCGGTTGAAAAAAAATAAATAAAATTATTTGAAAATAACAGAGTTTTCACATGTGAAATGTGCGCCACTTTGACGTCACGAGTTTAAAACTCCTTTCGGAACTCAATCAGAATAACGGACTCACAAGCAAAATATACGCCGCACATGTGAAATAATTCTATATTTTACTTTACGTTCCCAGAAAAATAATTGAATGCTGTTTTTTCACAAGTGAATTATCCAGCATTATTTTCAATTGAGATTTTAAACGGGTCACGTTTTCGAATAGCAGGAAATATATTGCGGTGTTAAACAGGGCCTGATTATGACCAACAGGGGGCCCCGGGCATTGTTGAATTTGGGGGCCCCCGTCTATAAAATTTGTGTTATTTTTATAAAAAAAGGACAACATTTGAATTTGGGGGCCATTTCGAGCCGGGGCCCTTGGGCAAAGTCCTGATTTGCCCGTGCGATAATAGGGCCCTGGTGCTAAATACGCCAATCTGACAAGAATTATGCGTAAAAAATTATGGAGAGCTGATTTTAGTGGCAACCATAAACTGAAATATGATTATCGTTTATGCTAATGCATAAATTGCAAAGAATCACCAAAGTGTAATAGACTACATTGGTAGCAAATATCTAGACCATTTCTTTAAATTAAGCATTGACGGTTGTAAAACGAAAATATATTGTATGGGTATCAGTAAAAGATAGTATAAGTAATAGTAAGTAGATATGATAAGGCAATATTGATCAAAGCAGAATATATCGCATTAATAAATATTTCGTGAAACTAAGTGTTCTATTCATTTTTCAACAGCCGTATTACATCACAGCTAACAAAACAGTTAGTAATTCTACGTCTCGTTAATATATCCCGCGGTAGTTTCAACAGAAAAGACTGTAACACAACTTTTTTCTTGGAGATTCTGTTTTGTCACAAGTAGTTATGATCGCATTTTAGGAAAATGTTCTCTTCTTGCCTTGCAAAGAGCGGGTACACAACTATTTAATTATAAAATAAAACGGTTCTCCACATCATGTAGTATCTAAGCGGTATTAATGGCATAACTTAAATCTAAAAAAGAGTATGATGCAGAAATGAGACATTTTGAATATTAGGAATTTTCACTGCGAACCGTCACGCTTTTCTTTTCTAATTGCGAATGACACCGACATAGTTTTTTGCATCATAATATTAACAATGGTCTCAGGTCAGTATTTATACTAACTTTACAAATAACTAATGAGTAACTTTACGCCAAGAGTCAAATCATTTTGCTTATTTTTAGATCCCAAATCATTGGAATCAATTCGAACTATACATGTAAGAAAAAGTTTCGTTCCCTACCGTGCGGAGAACTGGTACGCATCTAGTATTTAATAAGAGTTGAATTTTTTCTTTTTTTCTAAACACTTGTACACGTAGATCTGAAACATCTACGTCATACAGATATATATTTCTATGGACAGATCGGTGGGGGGGGGGGGTGCCCGTTTACACCCATGAAAGAACCGACCCAATTATCTGCTATCCGACCTAGATGGGTGGAGGTAGTAGAATCTCGATTATCCGAAGTAATTGGGACAGAACCTACTTCGGATAATCGAGAATTCATCAATAATCATCTAGTTTAATATGTAGTAGCGTCATTGAACTGTTATTATGACTATTTTAACTCTATAGTCATAAGAGTTACAACTCAAAATAAATTAAAATTATAAATGAAAATAAATTTATTTCTGAAACAAAAACTTACAATGGTTTAAATGGAAGCTTCATCTGGTGTAAATTGGCCATCTTTTGCTGGGCAGCTCTTTCCCGAAAATTTCTTAAAAGCATGAGTTCAGAGGGATCTTACAATCAGAGGGTGCAATAACATTCGATTGTTCTGGGACTCGGCAGTATGACCTTTCAAATTTCGAAATGGGGTTTTTTTTTTGTTTAGAACAGGGATGTTTGAAAGTAGGAAGAGTACACTCACACTGAGAATTGAGCTTGCGAGAAGAAATTCTATAAAAGGGAATTCCAAAATATTTATCTGCACTCGTAGTTTGGAAAGAACGGATTGCATGGGGGGGAAAAAAACTTTAAAAATGTATTTTTGTTAAAAGAAATTTTGGATGATAGTAGAATGTGAAAAAAAAAGTGAAGAAGAAACAGAGTTCGGTTAACGGAGAGTTTCGGTTAATCGAGGTTCTACGTAATCTCGTTTTTTGCCGGAAAGTGCGCAAAATGTAGGGGAAGAGAAAAAAGGGTGCTTAGAAATCTTGTTACTGAGCATGGTTTTTCAAGGAACATATGTTTTCTCTGCTAAACGCTATAACCTTATCATATGGAAAAGCGAAAGGAGTGTAAAATTATGAGAGTCTGGTATAAATTAGGTGTGTTTGTGTTTCGTTACACGTCGTTAAAATTACTAAAATGATAGAGTTTTCTATTTTTTTTTTTTTTAAGAGCTCGACTAGCAAATTTGTATTTAGAAAGGAACACTAACCTTTTTTTGAAGGTTAAAAAATTATAAGGCTTAATTGGTTATTTATTTTTGTACAGAAGTAAAACAAAAGTTCGCGTTGTATGCAACTGCGCCAATCAGCGAATCAAAGACTTAAGGGGAGCAACTGCTGCCCCCTCTAGCAACGCCATTGCTTTCAAGTTTCTAGGAAAATGACATTTCCATTTTATTTTATTTTTTTGGAGGGGGTGGGGGACCTTTCATAATATTAATTTGCAAAATCAGTGCCTTAGCTAGGGGCTGGCCAGGTTCCAGGGGCGCAACCCTCAGAAGGGCGCACTTGGTAGTCTTTTCCTGCATAATAGTTAGTAAGAGAAAATCTTAGAGGTACAAAATTCAAATACTGACAATGGCCCTCACAAGGAAGGATTAAAGGGGGAGATCGCTCATCCCGAGAAAAAAAAAAAAATGTAAAATATCCTGTTTTACTTCCATAAAATGGATCTATGTGTGATTTTTCCAATTAACCTCCTTCCTCCACACACACACAAATTGCAATAATACGTCACTGGGCCCTCATGCATGACCCCCTAGCTATGACTTTGTAAAAAAAAAAAGAAAATTACACTATCAATATGAAATGTCGCGAATATTTTTAGACATCGTACTTTACCACCGACAACCGAAAAAATCACTAACTGATATAAATAAAAGCAGACTGAGGGTCGATGCCACCCAGAAATCACAGTCTGTTAGTCCTTCATGCAGGTGGAAATCGAGTAAGGGGAATATTACAGTTAATAGATATTTAAAATGTTAAACTTTTTGTACATTTCATTCTTCTTCGTAATAGTGGAGTAAATCTACATTTTTGTATTTTAAAAACTAGAACACTCGAGCAGTGGTGGATTAATGCAATTTTGTCGGGGGGGGGGGATGCATCCATTTTATGGTAGTAAAATAGGATCTTTTACATTAATTTCTTTTCTCTGGGGGGCGGTCACCCCCTTTAATCCGCCCTTGCATTCGAGGAAAAAAAATATTTTAGTTTAAAATAATTTTTCAACGTTAATTTCTTGTACATAAAAATGTAATTCTTTCGCAATTTCTTTCGTTGGCTTAAGACGCAAAGGGCGCAGGGGGACACGTCCCCCTGTCCTCCCGGGCCAGCACGGGCCTAGGCTGCAAAAAAGATTTCTAATACATTACGGCCTATGGACGGTATTTCTTGAAAGTGCGCTATCGTCTATTGAGTATTTGAGTATTTTGTGTTATGGAAAGCCTACACGGAGGGCATCTACCTACGGGTTAAATGCCTTGTGCTTTTTAAAGGGTTCTAATGCGTATTTAAGCTGCATCTTCGTGCACATAAAACCGCCAGAAACTCTAGATTGGTATGCCCGAACGCGGGACCTTCACACTTCGGTTATCTACAATACTCATTTCAGGGCTGTAGGCAAGATGAAATGCTAGGTATGGCTTTAAATCTAGTTCGGTTGGCGGACTGAATATGGATATTAGTAGTTGGGTGGGGGAGAGTGTTTTTCATTTTGTACATCTTTTCCTAGAGTATTTGCTCCATGAAATGCCATATTTTTTTAAATGTTCATCAATCATTCCACTAATAAGATTTTCATTGAGATTCCCTGTCAAAATCAAGTGTTAGAGACGGGGACAAATTTTCAGTGTTAAGCACCCCTCCTCCCCACCCTCGGGATCCGATTCTGGAAGGAAATTAAGTGCAAGGAACTTGACTTTTTACAGACCGAAGTGAGATCCAGGCTTATTTTAAATTTGTTTTCTGCATGTTTTATCTTCTAATACGTTAGTTAAAGGATATTAGTCATTTAAATAGAGAAAAGAAATATTGCATACAATTTTCACGATGTTTCCAATTGGGAGCATGGGTTCATTTCTGACTTTACTTTTACATTGGTTTCAAAAACGGAATATATTGATGGTAGTTTAATTTTTTTCATAATATTTCACTTATTATTTAAAGTTTAATTTTTGAATTTAAGTAAAGATATGTATTAAGTATGAAAGATATGTATCAAGAGAGCTCCGTAAAAAAATTATGGAAATGGCTATTTTCATGATTTTTTGTTCAGTTCCCCACTAATGATAGAAATGCAACTTCTATTTCATAAAATCAAGTCATCTTTCAAGTATATCTGCAAATTTTTTCAAGTCAATATTGATAAAATTTCATTTTCGAATAAATTTTTAATTTGATGCTCCCAGTTGGAAATACTGGCCTGTAAACGGTTAAAGAAAAGCAGCAGTTTTGTGTTTTTGTCTCACTTCGGAAAAATACAAGATCCAGCACTTCTACAGTCTGGTAATTCTGATGAGAAATTCGCCCAAAATAACTGGTGTTTTTAAAGATTTAAAATTTTACGATTGTTAAAAAATGTTTCGATGGTAAACTTTCGTATTTATAGTAAATTTAGAAATATCTTTTGAAAATTTTAAGCAGTCCCCCACCCCCTTTAAGATTTTCTAAGATAGGTAGGTCTCAGCCTCCATCGGCATCACTCTGGTTACGGCCCTGACTCATTGTCTTAACGCTATCGTGTAAACGGTGTATTTGATTGCGCGGACCTGCATATATTTTCTTGTGTGTATTTCAGGTAGTTTGTTTAGAGGGTTGCAAAGCAGGATTCTTATACATTAATGTCTATAGATATAAGTAATTTAAGGCGTACCAGTGTCTAAATGGTACATTCGAATAAGTTCAAGTTGAGTATGTATATTGTTATGACGTCGAGCAGACCCTTCTCCATGCGATGGCGCCATACGTCAGAAGTTGTTTTGTTCTCAGTTCGAGAAGGCGCAGAGACAGCGACGGTGTTGAAGAATGCATGGAGATGTACCGCGAGTTTAAAACGGACTCTTGTGGTTGTAGCACATACCTAACACCGCGAATATATGTAATGTGAATGTAACCCTGTGTTTTTATGGATGTGTTTGTGACAGTGAAATAAATCGTCCTGTTCGTCCTATAATTGTGTCCCCATCTGTTTTGGCACGCTACCGTACAGATGAGGAAAACATTTGGTGGCAGCTTTACGGATTGAACCAGTGCATCGAAAACCAGTGTTTTAAGAAATGATTATTTTTAGTGGGTAAGTGCCAGTTCTAAAACAGTGCCTTTTTAATTAATCTAAAACAGTGCTTTTGTATTAAAGTTACTAAATTTGATTTCGGGGTCGTTTTGGAACAGGTTGTGCTTATACTATTTAATTGCTTATTTTAGCGGTTGTATTATCGTTTAAGATAAGTATGTGTATTTTGGTTTCGATTAAGGTAAATAGTGTTAATGCTATTTAGTTATTTGTTTTAGCGGTTGTATTATCGTTTAAGACAAGTATATGTATTTTAGTTTCGATTTGAGTAAAAGAGTGTTTATGCTATAATTACTTGTTTTAGTGGTTGTATTATCGTTTAAAATAAGTATATTGGTTTTCCTGAAAGCTAAGCAGAGTGTGAGATGAAAATATTTTTTTTTTTTTGAACATTTTGAGTTAAGAAAACAATTATTATTTTATTGTGAATATACCATTTTGATTAATCTTGATTATATGATTCATTAAGAGTTGCTATTTACATAGGAATTACCTTCTGTTTTCATGAAGTGAATGTGAATAGTTTTGAGAACACTTTTAAATAGTTTTATTCTGTGTATTCAGATTTAAGACTAATTTTCGCTCTCATAAGAAAAAAGAGAAGTATTTACTGAAATTACGTATTTCAATTAGAAAATTTTGTTCTCAGAAAATATTATGAAGGTTGTGTTTTGTTTAAAAGAATATATTTTCTCATACACAGTTCGACTTTGTTTTGAATTTTGTGTTGAATAATTTTGAAAAAAAAATTCTTTATGGTTTGATCGCATTATATTGTTTGATTTCATTTGAAAAGAAAAACAGTTTTGGTTTGTTAAGCAGCTTTCGAAGAAAATAATTGAAATCCTCAGGGAATATTATAAGAGTGTTTAATTCTGTTATCATTTTTTTTAGAAACGGAAGTAAATTTCATAAACTAATTTGTAGATGGGTGTAGTTTGCTTTTGATTTAAGTAGTATCATTAGTAAAATATTAATTAAGTAAAATTAAATAATTATATTGTACATTGTTCATTTATTATTATTTATGTGTTTAATTGGTTTACTAATGTTTATGATTTTGTCGGTATAAGTAATACGATTTTGGCAAATTTAAAGATGATAAACATTTTCATGGTTGCCATTTAAAGTTTTTTAAGACATTAAGTGGTTTTTTAGAAAAAGTTTAAAATTGAGTATTTTGTGCAATGTTTATTACTAAAATTTTTTGTGGGTCATCTGAAGAACCAGAAAATTAATTAGGTTAGAATTAGCATTAACTTTTTCCTAATTCTATTCGTATCGTTGCTGAGGAATTTCTTGAAAAAAATCAAACTATTAAAATGGCCTATCTCGCGAAGGCGCGTAAAGAGGAACAATTGCTCAAGAGTTAGGGGAGGAGGTTACTGATGATCTTAAAATGATCGATTTAAAGAATTTGATATTAAATAGCAAGAACTATGATGAAGAATTTGTGAATTTGATAATAAGTGATAGAATTAAATCTGAAGAAAGGGAAAAAGTTGAACGTGAAGACAAAGAGAGAATTGAACGTAAAGAAGAGAGACTTAAAGAAGAGAAAGATAGAGAATTTGCATTAGAAATGAAACGGTTAGAATTGAGTGCTTCTACAGGCGATTCGCGTACGTTGTGTACCAACTTCTCAAGTGGCAGTCAGACGGGTCCTAAAGTAGAATTATTGAAAATTAACCCAAAATTCGATGAAAAGAAAGATGAAATAGGACTCTATCTAATAAATTTTGAGCGTCGTGCAGAAATGGCTAGAGTTTCTAAAGAAGATTGGGTTGCGTATTTACTTAGTGTTTTGCCGAGTGAAGTAACGAATATGTTGGCTCGAGAACCCGTAGAAAAGGTTAAAGACTACGACTATGTTAAGGAGTTGATACTGAAGCGGTACAAATTAAATGCTGAAAGGTTGAAACAGTTATTTTATAGGCATCAGAAGAGTTTTGAAAAAACATGGCGGAATTATGCTCACGAGTTAAATAGCTATTTCGAAGAATGGACTTCTGAATTAAAAATTACTACGCTTGAACAACTGAAAGAATTAATGGTTACAGAACAGTTGAAGAGACGTACGCCCCAAGAAATAAAAGATCATTTCCTGGAAGACTGGATGAAAATGGTTTCTCCTTTTGACTTGGCAGATAAAATAGACGAATATGAAAATATCAAAGATAGTTTCAAAAGAACCGGATATCGACAATCATCGAAAAACTCAGACTACTCTAGGAAGTTAGACGGAAAATTAAGGGTTGAAGACAAGAGGTATAAGAATCAAACGAAATACGAGCCACAGAAGAACAAAGAAAGGGAATTTGAGCAGAGAAAACAGCCGCGATGCTACGAGTGTGGTTCTTATAATCACCTTAGACCTCAGTGTCCAAAACTGAAAGAAGTAGTGGCTGCAAACGATACCGCTGACGGAGATGTAGATCACCTGATGGCTCCTTATACCACCTTAGGTAGAGTAAATGGTGCAGAAGTTTCCATACTCCGCGATACTGGAGCCACATTAGATTTGGTTTGCCCTAAGTTGGTGAAGCCTTATATGTTTACAGGTGAATATGTGTGGGTGAGATCACCATTGATTGAGACTGCTACATGTCTACCATTAGCCGAAATAGAATTAGAAGGTAGTTTTGGGCATGTTGTAACGAAAGCAGCAGTACAACCGTATAAATAGGAAGAAAGTAAATATTTGTTAGGAAATAAGACAGCTGCATTGATCCACAGTATGAAGAAAAATAAAGATGTGGAAATGCATATGATAAACGCAGTTCAAACACGTTCTAAGAAGAAAAAAGAATTACGAAAGGAAGAAGAGAAATCGCAAGAAATCTCGAATGAAAGTTGTCAAGAGATCATTGACCTAACCGAAATCACTGATGAAGAAAAAAGTATATTACCATCACCGGAGCCTTTTGTTGAAACTCCTAATCTTTTGAAGATCACACCTGAAGAATTCAAGTCCGCCCAAAGTAGAAGCGCAGAATTAAAGTCTCTAATGGAATTAGCTACAGTTAAGGAAAATAGTAAATTTGAATTAAATAATGAACTGTTATTTTATAAGAAGGAAGACAAACATGGAACTGAAAGACGACTGCTGGTAGTTCCAGAGGAGTATCGTGAACAGTTAATGAAAATTTGTCATGAAGGAACAGCGGCTCATCTTGGAACAACAAAAACTAAAGATGCACTCTTTAAAAGTTTCTACTGGCCCAACTGTTACCGAGATGTTGAGAATTTCGTGAAGGCTTGTGACAGTTGCCAAAGAGCTGGAAAACCTCAAGAAAAGAAGAAGGCTCCTTTAAAGATCGTACCAGTTATCACAGAAATTTTTACGAAAATAAATGTTGATGCTTGTGGGCCTTTGCCCGTGACACCCTCAGGAAACAGATACATTATAACTGCAATTTGCATGTCTTCTAAATATCCGGATGCAATCCCTGTGGAAAATCTCTGTTCGACCACTGTTGTAAATGTGCTACTTCAGATTTTTAGTCGCATGGGATTCCCTAAAGAATTGCAGACCGACCAGGGATCATCTTTCGTGAGTGCACTTACATCGGAATTTCTAGAAAGGTTTGGAATAAAGGTGGTGCGAAGCTCCGTTTATCACCCCCAAAGTAATCCAGTGGAGAGAATGCACAGAACTCTAAAAAGAATTCTCCGAGTCCTATGTTTTGAATCTGGACCAGACTGGGAAAATATCTTACCCCAGGCTCTTTTCGCTCTTCGAACGGTAACTCATGATAGTACCGGATTTTCTCCAGCTGAATTGGTTCACGGAAAAAACTTAAGAACTCCCATCATGCTTCTCTACGAAAAGTTGAAAGGTGAAGAAGAAACAGAAAGTAGTGTAGTTGAATATGTCTTTGAACTTATGAATCGTATGAAGAGATGCCAAGATCTTGCAATTCAGCAAATGGAAAACGTAAAAGAAAAACAAAAACTATGGTATGATCGAAAGGCTACAGAACGCAAGTTTGAAAAGGGAGACTTAGTACTTGTGGTGGCTCCTTCAAAGCCGAATAAATTGTCCGTGCAGTGGGTAGGTCCTGGACAAATTATCCAACAATTATCTGAAACAAACTATGTTGTTAAATTTCCAGACAAAGAAAAAAATCATGTGTATCATATCAATATGCTGAAACCTTATTATCAAAGACCAGAAAATATAAATTTATTATATACGGAAGAACCAGACGCTGATGAAGAAGAAATGCCATGTTTGCAGCTGAACTCCTGTAAAAATGAAGAGTCTGAACTTTTCCAAAACATAGAGTCAAACTCCCGACTTTCTGAAAGTGAACGTGAAGCTCTGAGACTTCTAATATCTGAGTATTCTGGCATTTTCTCAAATGAGCCAGGATGTACGAACCTTACTAAACATGATATTGAATTGGAATCCGAGAAACCAATTTGTACAAAGCCATACCGGTTGTCGCCTAGACAAAGTGAAATTTTAAAGAAAGAAGTAGAAAAGATGCTGACTCTCGGAATAATTGAGGAAGGCGAATCCGACTTTTCATCCCCGCTCATCTTAGTTGAAGTCCCCGGGAAAGATCCCCGACCCTGCATTGACTATAGGAAATTGAACAACGTCACTAAAACGCAGTATTTTCCACTACCAAATATAGAGCAACTAGTGGAAAAGGTATCGAATGCAAATTATATAACTATACTGGATTTGACCAGAGGTTATTGGCAAATCCCATTAACGGCACGAGCTCAGCGTTATGCTGCTTTCTGTACCAGCTTTGGTATTTTCAAACCGTTACGGTTACCGTTTGGACTAAAAAATGCTCCATATGATTTCAGCCGGTTGATGGCTGGACTGTTAAAAACTTGCGAAGAATTTTCCGTGCCATATGTTATTGCTTGTATTACCTTATTCATAATTGTATCTTGTCGCCAACTCGATCCTGGCAACCCTATCGATGGGTTCTGGGTGGTAGCTGTGATTTTCGCCAGTCGCCAGTAGTCGTCTCGTTTTGTAAGCCGTAAGCACGGCATCGCTGTACTCTCTTGACTCATTTAAACTTAAATAGTCACAGAATAAAGAAGTTAATTGTTGATCATTCGCCTTACAGTCCACTTTTTTCGTATCGCAACATTTCTGGTCCTTAATCATCGCCGGAGGACCTATGGATAAACAAACTCTCGTAACGTTGAACAGGCAATTAGGCAGCCTGAAAACAAAGGTAACGAACCTTACCAAATATTTAGATGATTTTGTTCCGTCATCGGATAAAGCCATTGAACTCGACTTGAAATTGAACTCTTTAAAAAAAACACAAACCGATTGTGAAGAATTAAGACTCCAATATTATAAGTTACCCGAAGAAATAAATATTGCCGATAAAGAACATGATTTGGATATCCTCGATGACGCATTGCAAGAACAGGAGGTAAGAATTAGATCTTTCCTCTCGTCTATTCGTAAAGTTGATGATATTTCTGACAAGAACATAGAGCATTCTATTTCGAATAATGTATGCACAAATGTAAAGGTGAAATTACCCCAAATAAATTTACCAGAATTTTTCGGATCGTATCAAGAATGGGGACTCTTTAAATCAAAATTTGACTCCCTTATCACATCTAATGAAAGTTTAACAAATCAACAAAAACTGCACTATTTGCAAGCTTCGTTAAAAGGAGAAGCTGAACATTTGCAAACGCCGAACGATACATTCGATTCCCTATTAGGTGCTTTGCAACAAAGATTTGAGAATAAACGTGTTATTGCATCATCTCACATCAATTCTATTTTGTCCTTGAATAAATTAAATAATGAATCGGCAAGGGATCTAAGAACCCTACTAGATAACATTCAGAAGCATATTCGTTCTTTAGAATTGTTTGATTTGAAACCCGATAAACTTTCTCAGCAAATGTTGGTTAATATTGTGTTAAACAAACTAGATCATGAGACTCGTAGGCAATACGAAATGACCTTGGACAGTACTGAATTTCCCGATTGGGAAGACTTTCTCTCCTTTTTGTCAAAAAGATGTCAAATTTTAGAAAGTTTAAATGCTTCTTTTCATAACCAAAACAAGCAAAGGAACATTCCCCTCCATTCTAAACCAAAGGTGCTTCTTTCGAAATCTCAGCCTAATAATTGTGCTTTATGCAAACAAGCACACAGTTTGTTTAAATGTAAACGCTTCAATTCAATGAAAGTTAATGAAAGATTTGATGTAGTAAAAAGTCATAATCTTTGTATAAATTGTTTATCTCCATTGCATAAATTATCGAATTGCCCTAGTGTTCGAAATTGTTTCTGCTCTAAACGGCATAATTCCTTATTGTGTAGAAGTTTGAATAAGAGTGTCGATAATCATAAGCATTCGCCACAAGAAACTACTAACCACTTGAAAACGGAAGCAGTAAATTCAGAGTTAAATGTGAATTCTCCACCCTTTTCGCCTCCGTACGAAGGTGTCAGTCAGTCTGCATTACCAGCTGGGAAAGAGGAAGGATTTATTGGTTCGAGTTTCGTATCGGGAAAAAATAAGCAAAGCGTGGTTTTAAGTACTGTTCTTGTTTTTGGTGAAAATAACGTTGGAAATAAGTTCCCGATAAAGGCAATTCTTGATTGCGGTTCTATGGTGAATATTATCACATTGGATACTGCGTTAGCTTTAGGATTAAGGCTTCGAAAAATAAACACCTTAGTTTCGGGTATTGGAGGTGCATCTCATAAAATAAAGCATGAGGTTTCAATTGCAATTTCAAATAAGGAAGGTCAGTTTAGAAGAATAATTGATTGTTTGGTTGTCGAAAGTATTACAGATTTTACACCAACGTGTAAACTTGATATGAAGGGGATAAAAATTCCTGACGGCATTAATCTATCAGATAAATCCTTTCATTTACCAAGTAAAATACATATGTTGCTTGGAAATCAGTTAATTTTTGATTTATTAAAACCTGAAAAATTGAAATTAGCTGGAGGTAATTTGATATTACAAGATACTGTGTTCGGCTTCACTGCTAGTGGTATTATGAGTCATGAAAACACTAGTCCTGACTTTCATTGTGGTCTTATTTCAACCCTTGATGAATTAGACAAAAATATTAGATTATTTTGGGAAATAGAAAATTTAACGGACGTGGAAAATCCGGTCGTTAAATCTGAAGAAGAACGAATTTGTGAACAGCATTTCTTAAATACCTTCAAAAGGGATGAATCTGGTCGCTTTATAGTACAGATGCCTTTAGCTAAGGATCCCAGTTGTTTAGGGGACTCCAAACAGACAGCTTTGAATAGACTCGAGGCCTTATGGAAAAGGTTAGTCAAAAATCCGGAAATGCTGATTTTATATCGTAATTTTATTCGAGAATACCAAACAACGGGTCACATGGTAGAGATAGTTGAAGAAGAAGAGCCAGCGGTGACCTATTATCTACCCCACCACGGTGTTTATCGCCCTACTAATAGTACAACTCCACTTCGCGTGGTCTTTAATGCTTCGTCTGTTACTCCCACTGGAGAATCTCTAAATTCATTGCAGATGAATGGTGGTATAATACAAGAAGACTTATTTTCAATTTTACTTCGATTCAGAATCCACAAGTACGCGTTAACTGCAGACATAAGGAAAATGTTTAGGATGGTTGCTATAGATGAATCTCAGCGCGATTTGCTACGAATCGTTTGGAAACATAATTTTGAAGATCCAGTGAAGAAATATAAATTAACCACCGTAACCTATGGTACTAGTAGCGCTCCGTATCTAGCCACTAGGTCGTTGAAACAACTTGCAATAGACGATGGCAAGGATTATCCATTAGCTGCTGAAGTTTTGCTTTCAGACGTGAATATAGACGAGATCTTAACAGGCAGCGATGATCTGGAATTAGGGAAGAAACTCCAAGCTCAGCTTGTCTCACTGTTACAAGGTGCTTGCATGCAATTGCATAAATGGGCAGATAGTAATCCTTACCTATTGCCAGATGAATTAAATGAAGATAAAGACTTATCTTTTTCCAATCAAAATGAGACGAAGACACTCGGGCTTTTATGGAAGCCACAGACAGATTCCTTCTCCTTCAAGGTATCTACTAAGGATGAAGGAGGAAATAATTGTGAATTCACCAAAAGAACTGTGCTCTCCACAATTGCGAAATTGTTCGATTCACTCGGGCTATTAGGGCCCATAATAGCAAGGGCTAAAATTCTAATGCAAACTCTGTGGCAGTTGAACTTAGACTGGAATGATTGCTTGCCTCCAAACTTAAAATCTGAGTGGAATTCCTTTGTTACCGCTCTGTCATCTATAAACCTTTTGGTTATTCCTCGTTATTGTCTTCAACATCATTCCATTCGAACAGAAATTCATGGCTTTGCAGATTCTTCAGAGAAGGCTTTCGGAGCCGTAATCTACATTCGTTGTGTTGACGCAAATGGGCAGATCATTGTTAATCTGTTGTGCTCTAAATCTAAAGTTGCTCCTCTAAGGACAATCACCATTCCTCGGTTAGAGCTGAACGCTGCAGTTCTTCTTTCCAAATTGGTTAAAAGATCTCTGCAAGCCATAAAAATCCAAATTGATGACATTTACTTTTGGTCTGACAGCAGCATAGTGTTAGCGTGGATTAAGAGGCCACCTTCTCATCTCAAGCCATTCGTTAGAAATCGTGTGAGTATCATTCAAGCGCTTACCAAAATTGAATGCTGGCGCCACGTCAGCTCCAAGGAAAATCCAGCCGATATCCTTTCGAGAGGCGTAAATCCTGACAAAATTCAGGAATGCGATCTGTGGTGGCTTGGGCCGCCATTTCTACGTCAAGTCGAAATAAGTGAATTCTCTAACCCTACTTCAATTGAGAACAATGACCTCTTTTCGCGAGAAATAAAAGAAACGCCAACCAGTGAAATGTGTGGGCTGCTGGAGACAGTCGAACCACTAGATCTTATCAGTAGCTGTTCTTCGTACACCAAATTACAGAGAGTGCTTGCTTGGTGCAAAAGATTTGTAAACAACGCAAGAAACCCTTTACAACGAGAGACTGGATGCCTTAAGAGTTATGAACTTAATCAATCCTTGTGGACAATAGTGAAAAACATTCAAGGAACTAACTTTGCTAATGAAATACAGTGCTTAAGCAAGGGGACTCCGATTCCAAAATCTAGTAAACTTTTAAGTTTAAACCCTTTCTTAGATAGTAATGATATCCTCCGCGTTGGAGGACGACTGAAAAACTCTAACTTGCCTGTTTCTCAAAGGCACCCAATATTGCTTCCTTCTCACCATCATTTTACTTATGTTGTAATTAATTATTTTCATACCTTATATTTCCATACAGGTGTAGAAGCTACGTTTACTTCTTATGGTATATTTGAAGGTATTTTAAAATTGGAATATGTATGTATGTATGTTTTTTTTCTCCACTTTATTCCCTTTGAAAACTGAAAATATGTGTATTTTTATTTAATATCATTGTGATGGCATTTAATCTCATTTACGAATTTTGATTGTTATTTGATTATTTAACCTGTATCTTTAATTTGAACGCCTCCGTCGTTGCAAGGCGGGGGAGAAATGTTATTGCTTGTATTACTTCATTCATAATTGTATCTTGTCGCCAATTCGATCCTGGCAACCCTATCGATGGGTTCTGGGTGGTAGCTGTGATTTTCGCCAGTCACAAGTAGTCGTCTCGTTTTGTAAGCCGTAAGCACGGCATCGTTGTACCCTCTTGACTCATTTAATTTTAAATAGTCACAGAATAAAGAAATTAATTGTTGATCATTCGCCTTACAGTCCACTTTTTTCGTATCGCAACACTTGCTCTTAGTTAACGCAAGGAGTGACTTCTTGACTTTAAAAGCTCATTCCAATGAAATAAAATGTTAATTTTGAAAACAAAATGTTTTATCGTTTGACAATTTCACTGAATAGATGGGAGAATTGTGGGTCAAAAAAGCAACATCTTAATATTTTCTAAAGTATGAACGATAAAATGATTTAATTTGGCATGAAGTAAGTTCAATTAATTTTGAAATCATTCAAACAATCACTTTATCTGAAATTTAATTTTTATTAATTTAATTTATATTATTCACTAGCCGCCTCCGGTGACCAGTTGGTCCGCCATCTTAATAAATCTTGTTCGGAGAGAATCCTGTTCCTCACCGGCTTTCTTGGCACTGAAATCTCTCAGAGTCTGAATGGAATTTAAAATTAAGATGGTTACACACAGCAGCGGCCCTACGGTAAGTGTCGCCCCCTGCTAATATAAAAAAGATGCCCCCTTTTATGCTCTACTTAGTTTTTGTGTTCGAAATGACGCCCCCTTCGAAGCCGGCGCCCAGATGCGATGCTTACTGTGTCGGGCCGCCCCTGGTTACAAAAATATGATGGTTAAATGATAAAAACCTACAAAAAGGAACAAATTATTTTCGTCCTATATAATTCTGAAGAGCTTCTGGATATATTGGCCTTTATGAAAAAACGGAAAGGAAAAAGAAAAGTACGAAAATCTGAAACACTTTCATATTTTAAATACGCACAAAAGTGCTATATATTAAAAGCGTATTATAATCCATGGGTCTTCCTTATTTCATTAAGTTGGAAAGTATATCATTATTCATGAGTGTGATTAAACAAAATTAAAATTGGTATTTCTAACATTCATTTTCTGGATGTAATACATTAGAAAAACCTTGGTTGTTCGAGCCTCATTAGGGGGAAACACCCCACTCCTAAACCCCCTAATTTTTTTAGTTTCATTATTGCCATATTAAAACGATATTAATTGACTATGTCATTTTATCTGGCATCTTTCGAGTATTTCACCTGGTAACCCTATGTTGAATTTTTTATTATTGTAACCTATTTATAGAAAAATACGGTTGATGCATATTCTACAGTTTACGAAATATTGTAACAATAGATTAAAGCTGTTGTGAACTAACACTATTTAAATATATGTAAAAAATACATGTGAAGCATATTCTACAGCTTACGAAACATTGTTGCAATATATTAAAGCTGTTGTGAAGTAATAGTATTTAAGTATATGTAAAATTATGAGGCATACTTTTATGTCGCATTTTTGGGGCACGTTTTTTATACAATTTTCAATAAAGGGGGTGAGAGATAAAATGACATAGTCATTAATAGATGGAGAAAAGCTGCACAGAAAAATGCACAATTCCAACTGAATGAAAATTTCAAAAACTTATTCTCAGGTTTATCAGCAGACGATAAATTACGATAAATTGCGCAAAGCGTTAGAATCATCTCCTCAAAATCGCACATCAGCCGTTTAATTTTTCTCCAAATTAAAAAGTTGCACATTTTAGTCTCAGAAAATTTCTAAATAATATTTTTCTTTTGAGTATAAAACATTTCATTCCTGCTCTGATTTCAAAATGCACACGATTTTAATTTAAAATTTTAAATATAATAATAATATTTTAATTTAAAAACATCCTTACAAATAATCTAGACAAAAAAAATGAATTATTGAAATAAATAAAAACTCTTTTATTTTTACTTCAAGAGTCTGAATCATAATAAACTTGCCGAATGTGGCAACCTATATAAGCTTAATCGTCGCTTTTTCCACTTTGGGGTTATAATTATGAAATGGCGGGAAGTAAAAATTAGCCTTTTGCGAAACGTTTTTTTATCGATATACCCTAAAATAATTCGAATTTTGAAAAAATCGCATCGTGGAGTGTCGGGACCTGTCATGGAGAATTTCCGTACAAAGTTTGGTAGGTCTACGATCACACGTCTGCAAGCTACGCGAGACAAAGACAAACAAACAAACAAACAAACAAACTAACTAACTAACGAACAGTTTACACATTGCTTTATTTATATAGATTGGGCAATTATGGTTTAAATTTGGGCAGATATGGGGAAAATATGGGTCACCCCCCACTTTTTTTATAGCAATGCTTATCTAAAGTAAATAATATTCTAAATTATCACTTTTAGTACACAGACATATTTCTTACTTATCTAATGTGTTTTATTTAAGAAAAAATTAATTTAATTAATATGATTATTTTTGAAATAAGAATTGGGGACAAGTCAGCTTTGTGTCACCAATTTCGAAATAAAAATTGGGACATTTTATAAATTCGGTGCTCCTTATAAAATAATTTCTATTTATTCAACTAGAGCATTATTAACATTTATAAAATAAAGGAAACACGATTGATTTCTTTTTAAATTGGTAAGAAATAACTGTTTTAATTAAAATTTTGTCTCCAAACGTTGTTTTACATTTTGGGGACAAAGTTAAAAAAGTTCTGAAATTGGGGGCGTTCTGTCACTTTAATCATAATACACAGCAAAGTATTTTTTCTCTTCACGTACAGTATTAATTCCTTCTATCACCTTCTTAGAATCTTCTAAGGAAGAACTTTTTTGCAACTTTATTATTGCAGCTTCTTCAATCTTATTTTCATTGACATTAGGCAATCCTTTATCACTAAACAGTTGCAAATTAGTTCGTTTTGCATTTGGGGGACTTTCTATAGCTCCCAGTTAAAGTGTAATATAATTAGTCCAGTCATTTGGTAGTTTTACCTGGAAAGTTTTCCGGGAGTTTTGAAAATGGGCAATTTTACAGATTTCGATGTGCTCTTTCCGAATTTCAACTTTGCCCCCTCGTATCTTTGCCGCTCGCGCCGCTATATTCGAAAAATGGCGCCCAAAAGCAGTTTTTTGGCAATATCTCCTATCCGACTCATTTCACGAAAAAAACAATCACACAAAAGGAAAATAGAGAAAATTTCCTACAATTTAGGTAATTACGTTTTTTTCGTAAAATCAATAGTTTTGGTATACGAAGCGCCGCAAAGTGTAGTTCAGTATACGTTTTGGCCAAACAACGGATTTCCACACCACCTTGTGCGGTAGAGTAAGCGGAGTTTTTTTTTTTTTTTTTTTTTTTTTTTTCGTGGTATCACCAGTAGACCCCATCATTAGTTGCTGGCGAAGATGTAGATCTTCTTATTCTTTTGACGGCTGTATCTACGCGTTAAATCATATATACTCTCAAAGTAGGAAAAGGAAAAATTTCGCAACAAATATATTCAACAAAAAGTATCATAAATAAGCCAGCCGCAGATCATATTTTATTCTTGCATGCCTTCAGCGGATGTGATACAACATCAGCATTATTTAATCAAGGAAAAATGAAATTTATTGATGTACTCCGAAAAAATCCAGATTTAAACGTGGTTATCCAGGTATTCAAAAATCCGAATGCTGATCCAGAGAGCATTGCTAAAGCTGGAGAACGCTTCCTTCTTGAATTATACAGTGACAGTAATGTGAAAAGTAAGAAAAGTATGTCTTTCAATAACTATAGATATGCATGCTGCACAATATCAGCATATAAAAGTAAATTCAGCATTGCGTCGCTACCACCAACAGAAGGAACAAGACAACATTCGCTTCGAACATATCATCAGGTTCAGCAGTGGTATGGAAATGAACAAAATGCAGAGCAATGGGGGTGGAAAAGAAACAAGGACGGGCTAATGCCTGTCACCACACTCGAGCCCCCAGCTCCTGAAAGCTTGTTAAAACTTACTTCTTGCAAACGCAGAAAGAGATATCAGAAAGCCTGTGGATGCAGAAAGACTGGGCTAAAGTGCTCCGTTATATCAACACCTCCTACATATAGAAAGCCTAACAACTGAAGCTTTGACGTCACCACTAGGCCTTCATGAGTGACGTCATCACAGTTTTACTTTCATACAGTAAAACTATTTAAATTTTCTGGTGAATGCTACAAATATTCGAAAATAACTTTAGTTAAAGATAAAAAATAAAATACCTTTGTAGTACAAAACAATTCATTATGATGTATTTCCTTATTACACTACATAATTAGTTACAGTTAAAAACTTGCCTTTTGCCGCAAAATTAAAATTTTCCATCTCAACTCAGTAAAATGCTGTTGTGCGTGAGTAAATTCACCAGAAATTTTAAATCGTTTTACTTTATGAGAGTTAAATTGTGATGACGTCATTCTTGAAGGCCTACTGATGACGTGAAAGCTTGGGAAAGTTCCAGTTGTTAGGCTTTCTATATCTAGGAGGTGATGGTTATATGAACGAATTGCAATGGTACCTGTGATAACTCGCAAGTTCCATTACAAGATAGTGATGATGAGGAAGAATCGGAGACTGTTTTCGAGCAAACGTATGATGAAATCGAGAACGAAGAAGATTGCGATGAAACTGACAATCCCATCGCGACTGATGTGGAAGAAATTTCGGGCTGTGACATTTCGATCGGTACTAGAGACAATGAACTTGCAACACCTGGTCTATCAAGAACAGCGAAGCGAAGGAGAATGCGCTAAATTTTGGATTAGTTAAATCAGGGATGGGCAAACTTTTTCGGTCGCGGGCCAAAAATCGAAAAAAAGAAGTTTGGCGGGCCAAGATAAATTTTTCTAAGACTTTAAAGCAATATACAAGTATTACAATTTAAATAGGTAAATGAGATGAATGAAATTGCTCATTTTTAAAAGTTCCTTATATTGAGGTTCGAAGTGAGATGTACTCATTCTAAGGAACGAATCTAAATGCTCATCTGCCAGTCTACTTCTGAAAGAATTCTTTCTAAGGTTCATAGTTGAAAATACTTGTTCACATATATAAGATGAAGCAAACATAACACTGATTTTCTGAGCGTGAGATATTAAATTTGGGAAACGATAATGATTTGTAAAACTCTAACTTAGGAATATTTAGAAACAACTGCTTGAGATCGTTAGATTGCAACTCAATTAATTCAAGCTGCAAATCTAACCTCACTGCTTCACAATTTCCGTTCAAAGGCATGGTAAAAATATCCAATTCTGTTTGAATGGCACTGAAATCTTGAAATCTGCGTTCGAACTCAAAATGCAATTTTTTCAAGCCATCTTCATAATTCTTAAGCTTCTCTTCATTTATTGAGAGTATTGAATTTAACCTCGAGGAATGAGACAAGTCGTTCTTAGCTAGCTACCAAGCAAACAGATTAGGTTTTAGTTTAAAAGCTTTGAGATGGGCCCAAATATCGTCGATAAATTGATTTTTCCCTTGCATCTTGACATTCAAGTTGCTGTGATAAATGCAAAGTCCGAAAGCCATTCTGTATCTTCTTACATTTCGCACTCCGCAGAACAACTGTCTCTCATGGAAGAACGACACAATCTCGTCTTTCAGCTGCCAAACTCCCTTAAAAACACATCCTGCAAAATTCTATCTGCGGGACGGATAAAACCTTCCGGCGGGCCGTATTTGGCCCGGGGGCCGTAGTTTGCCCATCCCTGAGTTAAATGCATGTGGATCAGGCCTACTGGGAATACCAAGGAAAAAAAAAAACAAAAACGCGCCGCTTACTCTACCTCACAAGGTGGTGTGGAAATGAGTTTTTGGCCAAAACGCATACTGAACTACACTTTGCGGCGCTCGTACGCCAAAACTATTGATTTTACGAAAAAAAGTTAATTACATAAATTGTAGGAAATTTTCTCTAGTTTCCTTTTTTGTATTTGTTTTTTCATGAAATGAGTCGGAAAGTAGGAAAATCTATAAAATTGCCCATTTTCAAAACTCCCGGAAAACTTTCCAGGTAACCCCCTTTTTTTTTACCAAATGACTGGACTAAATATAGTTTAACAGTTATGGGAAATACTAATGTTTTTTACACGGAAATAAATAAAAAAAACACCTAAAATTCAAAAAATATCACTGACCAAGAATTACCCCAGTAAACTGGGTGATAAATGAACATACTTTAAAATTAATTTTAAAAATGATGAAGAAAAACTATATGTACGCATGCAAAGTTTAGGTCGTCTGCAACCCCCCCAAAAAAACAGCAACAAAATTTTTTTGTCAAAAAGTGTTTCACTGACACGAATCTTTAAAAATCACGATTTTCGGAGACAATCTTATTTGAAGATGTTTTTGTAGCAGGGGAGTAGCCAAGGAGGGGGGGTGTTAGGGGGTCATAACCCCGCCCCCGATGAGGAATTTTTTGCCATACAAAATGTATATTCTTCACTACATTATCACACACACGTATACATTTAAATGAGTTGTAGTAGTCGTAACCCCCCCCTCCCCATGAAAAATTTCTAGCTGCGCCCCTCTGTTGTAGTAATGTAAAAAGCATTTTTTTTCTTATTTTTTTTAAAGTTACACTGTTTTTGAACTTGATATAAGAAAATAGAATGCTTAAGGATGATTTGGCATAATTTAGCTTAATTTTTTTTTTAATGCTATAAAGTGAATGAGCATTATTTACCGGGAAACAGAGGGAGCCGTAATTCTCCCATATGACCCTACTTAGTTACTCTCTAACCTGCAATATTTTAAAAATACATAAAAGTTATAACTTTGCTTTCTGTACTTTTGCAAATATGCTATTTTGCATTCTTTGTACTCTTAAAATGACGAAAATTCGGGCTTTTTGGAAACCTGCATTACAAACTAACCCGTCAACGACGAGTACTTCAGCTAGTAATTAAATAATTTTGAACTAGTGGAATTTACTAAAAAGTTTCCAATATTTACTTAAATTACTTCAAAATTCTCTCTGTACAACGGAATTTTCTCCATAGCGAAGTTCCTAACTGGAACCAAGAAAAATTTTTATAGGCAGATTCTACTGCATTATATTATGTTTTCGTTCGCATTTTGCTTGATCTACAGAAATCATTTCTTAATGCACAGAAATTGATAAAAATATTTAAGAACGCTTATGTCAATAATAAGATAGTATAACAAATAAATTTGAGAGAGACAGAAGGTTAATATTCTGCCTTGAATCATTTTACAGAACGCAATCAAAAGGCAGAAAAGTTTGTCAGAAACATTAAAGTGCATTCGCTGAAAATTTCAAATCGATTTCGTAATTTTCACAATATAAATTAACATTGGTGAAAACGCTCTCTTTTTGTGCGAGTGTGGGAGAGTCTGAATGTTTTTAAACTAATCTTTAATATGTTATTAATTAATTATTTATTTTAGCGTTAGTTAGTTTAAAGCTCTGAAAAATCTCGAGAAGTAAATGAACCATTTTTTAAATGTTACAAAGCATGAATTCCACTAAAATAGCAAACAAATACTAACCTGTTCACAGTTCTTAATTCTTTGCGAAAATATTCCGTATTCATACCGGATTCCGTATCCGTATGCAGCTAGTCCAAGAGTGGCCATCGAATCTAAAAAGCAAGCAGCCAGTCGTCCCAAACCGCCATTTCCTAAACCAGCGTCTTCTTCGATGTCTTCCAGTTCTTCCAAATCTAAGCCAAGCTTAAAATTTAAAGAAAAAAAATTTAAGATTAATTTTCTTTTTTAATTAAATCTAATTACAATTTTAAAATGTATATATTATTATTATTATTATTATTATTTAACATCTGAAAATACATATTTTCTACTCATGTGGTTGAACTATTTTACAGCTGATGAGGGGTGGACCATTTTGTACCAACCAAAACGATCCTATTGTGATAAATACCTTTGAATGTTTTATGTAATAAAGTTATCAGTTATTACTTTTCGGCAATGCACCATGTATGGAAAGTATTGTAATCATGAAAAAAATTAGTCTTTGAGTTTTGGTGTATTTACACGTTTTGATGTATTCTGAATTCATTTATGCTATTTTTAAGTATATGCTATTTTTTAAGGTGTGCTGGGGGTTGGACCATGGCATGGTCCATGGGTGCCCTGGGCTTTTATTGGAGAATTTCATCAATGAAATGAAGTAGAATTTGTAAACCATCAGATTTAGTCGAGTGCTTTAAGAAAAGCCCCATTAATTTTTGACAAACTATGATTGGAACGTTCATTATTATTTCAACACCTTCTTTTCAAAGTAATTATTAACAGGTGTATGAAGACAACGTTTCCCACCCCACACTTACTACGGTATTTTGACTAATCTTGGTTCCCTTACCCTTAACATTTCTAGCATATACCTTTGAATAACCCTGTATATATTATAGACCTAGACCATCGTCTCGCGTCCCGTATTGATTTTGGTGTGTACTGTAGCGGATCGAGGGTGCTTCAGCCCCCCCCAAAAGAGATTGCTAAAGGGTAACCTTCTGCTTTATTATATACTTTAATTAGATAAAATGATCTTTTTTTTTAACTTAGCCCCTTCCAAAAAGTTTTACATTACTTTAGACTAAAATTTTGCTTTATTGTACATTTTGTTTGGGTGAAATAAGTTTTTTTTTCAAAATTTAGCCCCTCCCCAAAAAAAATTCTGGATCCGCTACTGGGTGTGTATAGGACGTATAGTGTTTTTTTTAAGGGGGTGGGGGAGGGAGGTGTTAGCTACCCATGCCCTTTGAAGATAAACACAGATCACCATAATATGGTGTATTTTTCAATTTTCAGAATTATGGAATAAACAAAGCGCCCCCCCCCCAAAAAAAGTAGTTTTTGAATTACTATTTTTCTGTTAGCCATTAATTATATTGCATACCAAAAGTAGAAATTTTCTGTTATTTGACTGATTGAATTTAATTTTAAAAAACCATTTGCATCACAATAAATATATTACTTTGTACTATAATGTCAATAAAAAGGGAATTAAAAAATTAAAGAAATTAATCAATTTTCAAAGTAATTTAAACGCGTTTGTTAAAATATTTTTTATTTGCTATGATTAAACTTAGGTTAAGTATGTTTTTATACTTTGATATGCAAGTTTAATTGAAAAAAACGAACATTTATACAGCCATTTAGGATTTGCTTACTAATAATTCAAATTGAATATAAAAATTTTCATATCTATCGTCCACAAAATATTTCGCCTCTAATCAGTCAGACTTTTTAAAATGGAAGTTTAGAATGTACTTCTTTTATACTTACTTGATACAAAGCTTCATCACATGTCCCTTGTATTCCCAAATTGACCATTGTATTTGTTAAAGTTCTTCCCATCAAATATTCAAGTGACAAGTAGTATACTCTCTGAAATTCGTGAAATTGTTTTAGAATCAAGTACAACAATTCATCTACATGAGCAATCACAATCTTAAATAAATATATATATATAGATAAGTATTAACTTAGAATTTTTCTACTTAAAAAGTTAATCAGTTTATTTTGCTTTCAAAAATATATAAAACCAAATGAAAAAATATAAGTTTTTAAAAAGTTTACAAAATATTAAAAAAAGACCTTATTCCAGAAACTTAACAAGTAGTAAAAAGAGTTACTTTCGAAGTAAAAAGAGTTACTTTAAAATCAAACCTATTTTTCCTCCATTCGAGAAAAAAAGGTTTTATTGTTGCAGAGGATAAATATTAGATAAATTACTTTAAATATTTAAAATTTAATCAATATTTTGAAAGAAAGCTACTTACTTACATTTGTATTATAGTACATATGAAACTTGACTAAAGATATATTTTCCTATTTTTAACTATACTCTTATTTTTTTTCTACTGTTAGTAATTTTAATCCATTCCACTAAGATTTTTGATAACTTTGGTTTTTTTTATAAGGTAGTTTACATATAAAGGTAGTTTACATATAAGGTAGTTTACATATAAGGTAGTTTACATATAAAGCTAAAATTAAAATTATTATTCAATAAAAAGTATTTAATCAAAACGTGCACCATTTCTGATTTGGAATTCAATATTGCATGTATATATTAGGATTTACTTACTAATAATTTAAATTTAAGATAAAAATTTTCATAACTCTGTCCACAAAATATTTTATACACGTTTAATTGAAATAAAAAAACATTTGTGTAGCCATTTAGGATTTGCCCAGTAAAGCAAAAACTGCTTTAAATCAAGTAGCAAAACTCAATGGTAAAAAAATAATTTTCATTTAATAATTTAAGTACTTAAAAACTTTTACAGTAATGAAAGTGATCCGAGTTCTCTATTTGAAGTATATTACAAAGTAAACGTATGGGAAATTAAAAAAAATATAAAAACATCTTTGAGTAATATTTTAAAGTGATATTTAAAGTGCAAATAAGAATAAAACTGTACTCAAGATGGGTGATATTAGAAATCTCAATCCTGCCAAAATATATCGCAGATAATAGATTTTAACACTTATTAATAAAATTGTATTTATCATGTAATTTATGATTAAAAGACTGATAAAATCTCTGTACTGTAAGTGCAAAATTTTAGTAATTACTTAAATAAATATTATAGTTTTATCGCCTTATAGTGGAATTTTCAAGCCAGACATCGATGCTTCTTAAAAAACTTCTTAAAAACACCTCTGTATTAGTGATTCTTATTTTCAAGATTCTTAATCTGTATTGTATTTTATACAGGCAAAAAATTAACATAAACAGCACATTTAAAATCAGTTCACATATTGATATACTAGTTTATGTTATTGAACTTCTTTCATCAATACATAGATATTTTAATCATTTCCCAATGCAATTTAAATTTGTGTATTTTTTCAAATACCCTTGAAACTTTAGCCCTTAACTTTTAAACCTCAACAGCGGTTAACTTTTCAACTTGATAAGTTTTACATAATTTAAAAGGGTTTTTGTCTACATATTCCACATTATAAGCAAGAAAAATGTTCTACAACAATATTCTGTAGAAATTTTCATCTATACTCTACTGTTACGCCATAACTCTTATGCTATAAAAGTGAATGTCCTCTGACACCGGGGGGGGGTGTCCCTCCTTTCCTCAAGTTTCATGTTTCAATGTGGCAGGTTTTTAATACCCTTTTACAAATAGTGATATATGTTCCTGAAAGTTTCGGTGGAAGGGCGTGGGTGAACTCTCTCCCCCCCCCCCCCTCCCTCTTGGCTATGGACCTTGCTGAGAGTAAAATAGTTGACTATGATTGTCAAAAACCACGCAAAAATCATTCCAGGAAGTTTTTAGCATTATAGACAAATGTATGCGTGGTGTAAAATAAACTTCTAAAAACCGGTGTTGTGATTTATTTAAATTTATGAACGTTCAATATATTATATGCTTAACCTTGTAACACCTGATTAAATAATTTATCTCGAATAGATAGATATATATGTATATTTTCATAATAACAAAGATTAAATTAGTAATAAAATAAATAAAATAAATGTACACAAGCATTTTCAACTTAAAATTATTAGTATGTACTTTGTTAATATTCTTTCAAAATTTGTGCACCCAATTGTGGAAATCTCGTCTGAAGGGGTTGAAACGAGTAGTACATAATTTTTTATTTTTTTCAAAAAATTCTCAAGAAAAAAACATTTTAGCTTCTTTGAGAGAATTTAGATTTACCGAAAGTATAGGAACAAAGAAGCAAACTTAAAAGAGGACAACAACAACAACAGAAAACGAAAAAGAGAGATTGAGAGAGAGAGAAGCAGCTCAGTTGAAATCATACGTACGGGGTGATTCGCTACTAGAGTGACAAAGTTTGCATTGGGGTGTAGGGGGTACAGAGACGATTCAGAATCACATAGCAATACGGGGTCGGAAACGTCGTCTTCATGTACCTGTTCATAATCACTTTAGAAGAAGTGTCAAGTGACGGTAAACTTTCCGACCATAGTTTTTCCAAAACTAATCCCTCTTTCACCGATTTCACTTGATAAAAATGTTCATTTCAGAAGTGTTTCTTTCATTAAATTTATGAAATTGTCTGAGGGAAGCCCATTGTTTATGAAACTTAGTTTAGAAATTAGACGCACACTTCAACACTTCTTCTAAAGTGGCTATTAACCCTTTGAGGCGCAACCCTTTCCCAATGCTGAAAAAAGGGCAGCCGTTGCCATCGCTCGACTTAGCTACCAGCAAGATGGCGGACGATCGAAACATCCATCACTTGCCACAGATCTAGAGAGCCTTTTTTGGCGACAGCTGGCTGTGCTGTGCCGCACAGCCAGCCCGGTCGGACCCGCGGACAGGTCCGGGCTTATAATTTTAGTCTTATTGTAAAAATATATATACGGCCGACATAAAATCAGTGCTATTACATAAAATCAGTGCTTGGCTCGCCCATCGTTTTATGTAATAAACTAAGCTGAAGTACCTCTTGTTGACGGATTTCTATCTAATGCAGATTTCTAAAAAGCTTGAATTTCCGTCAGTATTATAGGAGTACAAAGAATGGAAGTAGCATACAGGCAAAAGTATAGAAAGCGAAGTAATAACTTCTGTGTATTGTTAAAATATTTCAGGCTAGAAAGTAACTAAACGTTGGGTGAAATTGCCGATAGAGAAAACATTTTATTTTCAAAATTAAAATTTCATTTTAGTGGATTGAGCTTTTAAAGTCAAGAAGTCATTCATCGCCTTTAACTAAATTTTGTTTGATTTACTGTAGATATTTTAACATTATACCTCCAGAAAATAGTGACGATACTGTATTTCATTTCATTCGCTTCAATGGTTCATACGTGATGACTTTACATTTTTGAGTAAATTTTCGCAAAATCTTAAAATCGAATCAAAATATTTCAAAAATTCAACGCCTATTGTTTTAAGTTGGATTATATATTATGCCACAAATTTCATTTCCTTCGCATAAGTTGTTTTTGCGTGATGCGAACAAAAATGTACGCATGTTTAAGAATTTTCGCAAAGTCTCAAAATCTAACGAAAATATTTCGAAAATTTGACGCCTACAGTTTAAAATGAGTCACTGCCTATTACGTCACCAAATTTCATTTCATTCGCTTTCGGCGTCATTACGTGTTGCACGAACAAAGGTTTACGCAATTTGAAACGATTTTCACACAATCTCATTTTTTTTTTTTTAAATTCGACTCCTAAAGTTTGAGTCACCGCCTATCACGTCACCAAATTTCATTTCATTTACAAAAACTTGATGCCAGTTGAAATGTCCAATCACTTGTGATTTTCTGTGGGACTCAAAAGCATCGTTGGAGGCATAGGCGTAGAGTTATATGGGCCCGTGGGGCTCGAGCCCCCCAGTGCCGGATTAACAATATAGCAAATGTAGCAAATGCTACGGGCCCCGCGCTTTTGGGGGCCCCGCGCCTTTACCTTGAAAGTTTTCGTCTTTCCCCTTCAAGATCTAGCTTTTTTGACACTTTCCAACAAGTTAGAAAAGTTTTTAAGATTTCGATTTGTCTGTTTGTCCGTCCTTGATATAACTCGCGTCAATAGGCATAGATTTCTACGAAATTTATATATGTTATTCTTCTGCAGTACCATGTACCCTATTGTAAAGGATCTATGTAGCATTTATAGATTTTTTCTACAGGAGCACTGAAAATAGTCCCAATACATTGCGCTCTATGGGACGTTATTCTTTAAAGCGTATCATCCTACTAACTACAAGGGGTGATCAAATGAAAAGGTACGAAACGACATGGTGGGTACAAATGTAGACTTTATTCAAAATACACACCATAGGACTGAGCACAACAATCCCACTGATGAACAAGCCGCAGGATTCCTTGTTCCCAGAATTCATGTGGCCGTGACGAAATCCAGTACATCGTCCGAGTTGAAGTGCTTCCCTTTCAGGTGGTTTCTTCAGTGGACCCAACACATGGAAATCGCAGGGCGACATGTCCGGACTGTAGGGCGGATGGTCCAACGTCTCCCACTTGAACTTGGCCAGTTCCTTGGCGAAAACGGACATTCCATTTTCTCATTGACTTGTGGGACACACAGACTTCCCAGTATACGGTCCTCATCCTGCGATGAATAGTAGTCGGTTTAACACCTTCCGCTGTCAGGAATCTGATAACGCCTCGCTGCCCCTAAATCGTCGAATTTTGCAATGTGAACGCCATCCTGTCCTCACACACACTGCCGCGTCATTTGGACGTAGGAGGGTGCTTTTTACAGGAGTTCTGCTCTCTCCTGCGGGGCCCCCGCATGTTCCTATCCACACAAAAGGCTCCAATCGCATTCCTAGATGTCTCGCTACGTGCTCTCACAGCTGCATGGACAAATATGATAACGGTTAGGTTGTTGCGACGTTTCGTACCTTTTCATTTGATCAACCCTTGTAGTTGCGCTGAACCCTGACTTCAAGATAAAACTTTTTCCTCAATGACTGCAAAAAGATTACAATGTCAAGGACAAAAAGCCTAACAACTTCTACATCGTTTGTACAATCCGCTTGAAAATTTTCACAACTTTGTAAAAAAAATATAGATAACAATCTGTCAATTTTGAAAATCTGAAAATCCAACCGTTCCCTCATTTTTAAGCGATTTTTCGCTATTTTCAGCACCATTTCGTTTCCGAGAGTCAAAAAAAGTGGATCATTTGCGTGACAAAATGACCTATTTTAAGTGAAAATCACGTCATACAATTGGGGGTTTCCAATACGTTTAAAATAATTTCTCCCGATTACACAGTTTATTATTATTTTTTTCCCCACAAATAAATCGTCTGCTGGATATGCGAATGTTTATGTATACAAAACGAAAGCTTTCGACTGCGAAAAGATTCCGCGCGTTTCCAGATGAGCATGAAATTCGATTTGGGTATGTAATAAAAATTGAATATGAGCTTATTTATTTTAGGTGGATGAAAATTAAATATATTGAATGAAAGAAAAATTTCCTTAAACTGTTTTTTCTTGCTCCCGTTGTATAATTGCCTCCGCAAAAGGCTTCTAGTTTTAGAGATACTCTGCTCTTCGAAATGAAACAAAATTGGATGTTATTAAGGTTTACAAAATGAAGCTTGCATCGAAAATAGTGTCTGTATAGTTAAAAGTTTTTCTACACGGGAGCACTCATAATTTCAATACTATACTGTCAATGGCAGTTTAGAGACAGGCATCTATTTTAAGCATATAATACTATCCTACAATATGATTAGCTAATAATCCGACGACGATCGTGTGCCTCCTTCAAAATTTGCGCCAAAAGCCGGCAATGTTGGCGACTTTTGCTATAAATTGCCAAATAGGGTGCGAAAAAAATGCTTTGAAAAATGAACCGAACTCGGGGATATTTTTATTATTTTACGATAAATCGTAAAAGGTATTTACGTATTATCCCGGTGGTCATTAACGCAAAACTATTTTTTTCCTCAAATTTGCTGGCAAACTGTCGCCAATAGCATTCCGAACCATCAATAATTTTATGTGTCCGGCATTTATCTTGGCGAAAAAGTTGCTCGTCTTGGCGAATCGCCGGGATAATATGTAAGTACCTCGAAAAATGTCTAATGTGATTATATTAAGCAATGACGATTTCTTTGGGAATTTTGAAAATTCGTTACTCGCACTGTAAATAACTGATTTATTGTACTGTGCTTTGTTAAGGGCTATTTGCCTAGGAGTAGGAGGGGGTCTCCGACCGACGAAAATCTGTTAATGCATTAGAACCCGAAACGGGTTAACGGATTTACACGAAACAAAATTGCAAACTTTGATTTTTTAGCGCTTGGAAAATTAATTTGAGACTATTAACCCTTAAAAGAATAAATTTCTCGCTCTCTGTGCTCGTCCGATACCATTATGTTGTATAAAAGGATTACTTATACATTTTTAACCTACCAGCAAGTTTGAGTTCCTTATGATTTCGGTTATTTGTATGCTCTGATGTCCACCCATCCAGTGTTCTAACTGCTGTGGATATAGATCGATTTGTGCGAAATTTATGTTTTTTCTATGTACAGTACCATGTACCATATTGAAAATGGTGTATGTAGCATTTATAGTTCTTTTACAGGAGAAAAAAATCCAATGTATAAGCACAGTCTAAAAATCTGTTGATACAGGAATGACTGAAGCAACAGTCATTCTTGAAAACATATTTTAGAGATATTCGATTTTTGAAAGAAAACAAAGTTGGCATATATATTACCAAGGCTCTCAAAATGATGCTCTCCATTGAGAATAACGTCCGTATTATTAATAGTTCTACAGGAGCACTCAAAAAATTCCCATACATTGCAGTCTGTGGCATTTGAGAGGCACTAATACATTTCTAGCACAAGACAATGAGTATAAAATTTTTATATTCTTCAGTTAAACGCTAAAAATAATTAAAGGTCTTTTACAGGGTCTCATAAAATTGCATTTATAGTGATAATACAACATTTTTTTTATCTACGAAATCTCGCCAGTTTTAACTGAAATACATCGCAGATTTGTCGCAATTTTTTTTTTTTTTTTGTATTGGAAAGTGTTTTATAATCTCTGAGCCTGGCATGATTTATCTTTCTTTATTTTTTAAGGCAACAGATAAATCTTATAATTCTTTTTTTCTTTCTTTCTTTTTTTCTTTTTTTCTTTTCTTTTTTTTCTTTTCTTTTTTTTTTTTTTTTTTTTTTTTTTTTTTGGATAAGACAATTTCTGTAGCTCTATATAGTGGAACTGTAAATCAGTTGTAGACAACTCATTGAAAGAATATATGTATAACTCGGCTGTTCGAACCTCGTCAATGGGAGACGCCTAGGTAATGAGTTGAACCCCTGAACCCCCCTAATTTTTTAGTTTCATGATTGCCATATTAAAACGATATTTATGGACTATGTCGTTTTATCTCTCATCTATCGTGTATTTCACCTGGTAACCCTATGTTGAAATTTTTAGGATTGTAACCTATTGATAGAAAAATACATGTGATGCACATTCTACAGCTTAGTAAATATTGTAACAATAGATTAAATCTGTTGTGAACTAATAGTATTTAAATAAACGGATGAAATTTTTAAACAATCATTTTATCAAATAAATGCAACCTTACGGAGCTTACAGAAATCGGTGGTTTACGTAACACATACCAACATTTTCAGCGGACATTTATTCTTACTTTTATGTCGCGTTTTCGTAACGCATTTTCGTGTCTCATTTTTATGTCACATTTTCAAAAGAGGGTGAGAGATAAAATGACATAGTCATTAATATATTTAATGTGGCTGTTGCATGCCTGCATTATTTAGTCAACTCATTACCTAGGCGAAACTGAATGAGTATTTTAAAGTCAGCAATAAGACACACACAAGAGTATATTTAACAATACTGTGGAACAAAAAACACAGTTCTGAGAAAAAAATTTCAGGGAGCATCCAAAATGGCGGAAATAAAAGAAAGACAGAAAGAAAGGCTGTATCATTATCTTTTTGTTGACTAAAAGCGAAACTTGGACAAACGGAGGAGGGGTTATCCAGATCCTTGCACCACCCACCTATGACCTTTAGAAAATGGAGTCCTTTCCAATAATGTTACATTTTTTTCTTTATTTGAAGAAGGATTCCAGAAATAAACAAAATATAGAAAGAAAACTAAGTGCCGAAACAAAAGAACAGACTCAGGGTCTGATCAAGGGCGGATTAAAGGGAGGGGGTCGGAGGAGGCGACTGCCCCTCCTGAGAAAAATGAAATTAATGTAAATAATCCCAACTTACTTCCATAAAATTTATATATATGTATGTGAATCTTCCATCCAAGCCTTCGCCCACAAAATTGTATTAATCCGTCAGTGGGCCGGATTATTCATTAGGCTGTAGTCTATCTGTCCCTATCATTTCAGGGACTTTTCAGTAACAAATCGAATAACTTTTTTAATGAAGTTGTAATCAAACTTTTCAAAATGACTCAATAGAACGGAAATATTTGTGGCTATTTCTGAAGATGTTCTCTGGAACGCGAGTTGACCTTCTGCATTTCCCCGAGAGCTGAGATCCATAGGATTAAGATTGTAGGAAAAACGCGCCCCATAATCAATAATACTCCCCCACGAAACAATAATTTTTATTTAAATATTGCACATAAAGTTATTTTGTTTTGCAGTAAATATGAGGATGGTATTTTAAACGGATGTTGGGAAACCCCCAAAGTTCTTTTGTTTTAGAGTAAAGGCGGGTGGCTTTGGCGAAATTCGAAAGTGTACTAGGGTGTAAACCATCCTTGGCTTTTGGTAGTTGGCTTGCTTTGTTTTTACTTAATTATTTCTTTTACATTTTACAATATTTAAACAAAGGCGAATTATTTTTTGAAACAATAATAATATATAGAATGTAAGTCATTTTTTTTTATAGTTGGGGAATCCACTATTATGATAAATTATCTTATTAATCTCGGAAATTAACCACGTTAAAAGAATTGATTTTTGGCCGGTCGAAACCACAGGTCAAGAGCGCGAATGCCAGTACGTTCGTTCAAATAAAATAATTAGAACCGAGAGGATCTTCGCACAAAGACAAGACGGTCGGGGTATCCTAGAAGCCATAACCCCAGGCAAACTGAAAACAAAAAGAATTTTCGGATACTCTTGATCCACAAAGAAACTCACAAATTACTTGTCACATTTAGGATTATTATGTCTTGCAAAAACATTTGAACGCAATACGATATCTTTTATTATTTATTATATAGATTATTCTATTTAGAAAAGATACAATCCTCTTATAAAGATTTTTTTGAACAAAATATTTTATATCATTTTAACAAGGATAAGTTGAAAAGTAATGCACATATGCTTGTAGAACACTAACGAAATGACCTTTAGAAGTATTTCAAGTGGTATGTGGAAGTAACAGCCCCCCTGTACAAGCATGTACAGTTTAAATGCCTTCCGTGCATGCAGTATATTTTGAATGGCGGAGGTATTATTGTGCTAGATCTATCTATCCCCAGTTCGATTTCTTATGAATTAACCCATTAAATAAATTAAGAGAAGTTAAAAATATGTAACCTATTATTAGTAAAGACCGTCCAGATAATGAAATAATTTTACAAGCATGCATTTTTATAGAGGAAAAAATAGTGTTTAAAGGCACAGTTTAAAATACATATTGATTTCGAAGGTTCTAAAAATTTTACAGAAACAATTATTATTTTATGTGTGTAAACTTGTCTAGTTATATGTTTACATATGGGAAAGGTGGGAAGTGTTAGAAATTTTAAATATATATCCATGAACATTAACATTCATTAAAAAAACCTGAGTTGTACGAATAAATAACTTTAAGCATCGCCAGTCTCACTATGTATTTAGCCAACCCCCCAACTTTATTTTGACGGGCATTTTTTCCGCACACCAATTTACTTGGAGAAATTGATTGGTCTAGTGCCCACTCAAATTTGTTCATTTTGAATCAAAGAAATTCGTAAAAGTTCTGTTTTATTTTATTATCGCACAAAACCTACAGATTAGCACACCCAAGGTGGAGGAAGGACTGGGATAAACCTCTCGCGAATATAACACGTGGGACCTTTTCGTTTTCTTTACATCTAATTAGCATTTGTAACACCATTAATTAGCACTAAACATAAATTGTAATATAATTAGCACTATTTATTTTCTCATTTAATTTAGCTCTACTACTTTAATGTGAAGGTGAACTCTTCCCCCTAAAAAAAAAAAAATAAAAAAATAAAAAACATATATATATATATATATATATATATATATATATATATGGGTGCGTCACTGAGCAGGGGGCCCCTTGGTAACATTTGCTACGGGCCCCGCGCTGTCTTAATCCGGCACTGGAGCCCCCCCCAATAAATTGTGAATAGGGGCTGAGCCCACCCAATAATTTATCACTAAATGCAGAAAACTAATTTATACTAGCATAAAAAGAAGTATTCAAGCCATTTACAAATGTTTAAAAAAACCTTTACTTTAAAAATTTTTTCATCTTTTGATTTCAATCATGATTTAGTATTCATTGTGACGCCCTGTAACACAAAATGTTACTATAAGCTGCCGTCGCCAGGCTCTGATTAATTAAAATCAGATTATGCAATGTAAAGTATGAAATGAAGAAAAGTTCAGATGTGTCTAAAATGCACTATCTCATCGAAAATGTTTTTTTTTTTCCCTCCTTTGGATTTTTTACTTTGCTTCTATTTTTAACTTATAACATGGTAGGAAGATACTAACATGGATACTTACCTTACATTGGTGTAGAATTCTATGGACCCATAGAGATCAAGCGCCTCCAATAATTTACACTTATATATAGTAAGTCATAGCTACCAACTACTACGGAATATAACTAACCACTTTTTGTAAACAGTATACATTTTAATTATTTTTTTTTTCAAAATAGTAACCAGCTCGCGCGCGCATCACAAAAATTTTGCTATATTTTAAGCCGAAAACTCATCTGGAAAAAGTGGATAATTATATTCCATAGTAGTTGGCAACTATGAGTAATTTATATGCACGTGAATCAGTTGCGTAGCCAGAAATTTTTCATGCGGGGGGGGGGGGGGTTACGACTTTTGCAACTCACATATATGTATATACGCCACTGACGTAAATATATGTGGTTGTGGGGCCCGGCCCCCCCAATAATTTTGAAAACTTTACGCTTATGGTTGGAGGTGCTTTACTTAGAAACCACCGAAATATTATTAAAAATCTTTTAACTGATTTTTAAATAAAATGATACTTTTTTTTCATTTCCTGAGTATTTTTGTAAAATCTCTAACAGATAAGTTATGTATAACGGTCTCGTAGCAGAAATTTGGAAGATTTTGTGATTTTTAAAGTACTTAAAATTTATTATTTTCCGAACATCTACCATGTAAGGAAAGTATTGTAATCATGAAAAACTTCGAGATTTCGGTGTATTTACACGTTTTGAGGTCTTCTAAATACATTTATGCTATTTTTACGAGATGTATGTATGAATGCGTGCGTGTGTGTGAATGTGAGTGAACACGATAGCTCCTAAACGGGGCATTCGATTGAGCTCAAATTTGCTTTACATTTTACAAACCACCGTCGCAAGACCGGTATTGATTTTGGTGTGTATAGGACTATAGTTCTTCTACAGGGCTACGACAAAGATTTCTTTTACATTACGGCCTATGGGAGGAAATTTTCGAATGTGCGCTAGCGTTTAAACGGTACATTCGATTGAGCTCAAATTGGGTATGCATGTTATAAACCACCATCGTAAGACCGGTATTGATTTGATATGTATAGAACTTCAGTTTTTCTACAGGGCTACGACAAAAGGTTTCTTTTACATTATGGCCTATGGGGGGAATTGTTGAAAGTGTGCTAGCATTTAAACGATACATTCGATTGAGCTCAAATTGGGTATACATGTTATAAACCACCATCGTAAGACCGGTATTGATTTTGATGTGTATAGGACTTGTAATAATTCTACAGGGCTACGACAAAGATGTCTTTTACATTATGGCCTATGGGGAGAAATTCTTGAAAGTGCGCTAGCGTTTAAACGGCGCATTCGATTGAGCTTCAATTTGGTATATCTCAGACAGCACATAAGCTTAAATCAAGCTTGACATTTCTTTGAATTTGACGTATTAAAACAAGCTTGACAGTTCAATTCGTTTTAAGCTTGCAGCAAGCTTGAAGAAGTCATTTGAACTGTCAAGCTTGAATACAACTTGATTACTGCTTGATTTGGAAAGCCACATCCACATAACAAATAATTTATCATCAGTCATAAATGTACTTGACCATAGAATTAAAAAAAAAAGATTCTATATTTCCAAATATGGAAATTCTTCAAAATAAAATACAATTATACTACGAAATTGATTTCAAAATCAGTCGTTTGTCTCGATTTTGGCCAATATTGCCCAACATGAGTGTCGCGATATTGAAAGTTTTAAAACGTGTGCTGCTTTTAAGATTATATTATGCTTCTTTCCCTATTAATAGAGTCTATAAATCACGCATAACATTATTTTAATTTTGATTCAACCCATGGAAAAATAAAAGAAACAGGGCATCGGCCACTGATCAATCTCGCCAGAAAACGGCGTGACAATCATTACAGTCACTTTAAACTTAAGTCATATCAGCGCTAGGCAGATTGGCTGAACGGTTAGGACGCTGGCTTCCCAAAACCTTAGGTCCTGAGTTCGATCACGGACGCTTGATGGTAACAGATTAAAATAACCTGAAGTTTCAGCGTAGAGAGGGTAAATGCGTGGAAAAATAAAATATGTGGGGCGAATTCGCCGACGGGCGCCCCGTGTATTTATGATTTTTTTTTTTTTTTGGGGGGGGGGAAGTTTTAAGCTTGAAATTAAGCATGCTATGTCAAGCATGATTCAAGCTTGCTATGTCAAGCTTAATGCAAGTTAGGCAAGTGTAAACTTGAATACTTGATTCAATCTTGCATTAAGCTTACACGCTTGAAATTTTCAAGCTTAATTCAAGTTTATTGACTTGATAAATCAAGCTTGCTGCAAGTTTGCTGTGCTGTCTGGGATATGTTTGAATTATTCATCGATTAAATTTTTTTAAATGCCTGTGAATGATCTTAATCGTAAGTGTTCGAAAAGTCGAGTGGAGGCACTCCAGATATTTTCTATATATTTTTCTGATTACCTGTACAAAATTTCAAATTGATTGAAATAGCAATATTGGAGATGTTTTCTTTTAGCATTGAAAATTAAAAATCACAATCTGTGTCCGGATAGATTTTAAAAGTATAATTAAGACTTTTCTACATATTTTTTCAAAATTTCAAGTATACTGTTTTAAGGATGTCGAAGACACTATATTAAAAACTAGTAAAATTTGGGAGTACGGAAGAGAAGGTTCGGATTTTAGTAACTAAGAATTTTATCCGCAATTTTTTGTTTATATGTGTTTTATAAAATAATTCTAGCCTATCGGTTGAGAGAGAGAACTGTGCACATTTGTATACGACACGAGCAAATGGATTTTCGGTTGTGTTAATGTCGTACGCATGTAAAAATCCATGCAGTCTTATACATCACAATTCAGATTTAAAAGGTTAAGAAAATAAACGTAAAAGGTTAGCAAACGTAAAAATACAAAAATTGGGCATTTTTGAAAGTTAAAATTCTTTACATAAAAATCTTGAGTTACTCCACTCGACTTTCCTTACTTGAATACTTGATATTTACCAAGCGTCTGAATAAATTTGATTCCAACTAAATCGGATGTAGTGTTGAGACTCTAATGCCTTCCAATAATTTGAGTGTAGATGTATAAGAATATTTTTTCGTAGCCCTGTAAAAAACTAAGCCCTGTGCACATCAAAATCGATTCAGAACGTAAGACAGTGACGTATAAATATGCGTACTCAATCTGCGCGCAAATAGATCGTTTAGACTGACGCTTAGCCCACTTTCAAGAATTTCTGTCCATAGTCCATAACGTAAAAGAATTCTTCTTTTTTTTGCAGCCTTGTAAAAAAAAAACATTATAAGTCCTACGCACACTAAAATCAATACCGGTCGTGCGATGGTGGTCTATAAGATATCTACCAAATTTGAGCTCAATCGAATGCCCCGTTTAGAACTGTTGCCCTTTCCGTCCAGAGGCCATAATGTAAGTGAATTCTTTTTTGCAACCCTGTAAAAAAAAACCTGTAAAGTCCTATACACACCGAAATCAATACCGGTCGTGCGATGGTGGTCTATAATACATACATAAAATTTGAGCTCAATCTAATGCATCGTTTAGGGGCTATCGTGTTCACATCCATACACGCACACACACACACATACATTTACATACATCTCGTAAAAATAGCAAAAATGAATTCAGAAGACCTCAAAACGTGTAAATACATCATAATTACAATGTCGAATTTTTTTATGATTACAATACTTCCCTTACATGATACATGTTTGGAAAGTAAGAATAATTAAAGTTTCAATTTAAATTATCTGCACAAATAAATACATAATTTATGACATTTTATGTGTTTACTTTTACTGCTTACATCACATATGGGCAACCGCCGGTCCGCGGGCCGGATGTGGCTCGCCACGGCTTTTGATCCGGCCCATGGAACATATCAAAACTCACATAAACCATTCAAAATCCCATATAAATCTCAATTATATGGCCCGCGACTTCGCTAAAATCCTAAAGTTGTCCCGCAACTGTTGAAAGGTTGCCTATACGTTGCTTACATGATTAAAGTGACCAGACGTCCTGCTTTTGGCGGTACAGTCCTGATTTTTACCTAAATGTCCAGCTGTCAACACAGAACCCTAAAATGTTCCGCTTTTCAATTCCTGTCCCTCCAAAGTCCTGTTTTATAATAAATAAATAAAATAAATGTAAAATAAATTTGGAATAAATTTACATGAAAATGATTGTGTTATTTACAAAGTTTTGCTACTTGTATTTAACACCGATTTTCTTTTATTGATGAAAATGATTGTTTTGTAATATGTATTAATAATCACAATGGATGGTGATTCTATAGTTATTGTTAGAAAGAGAACTATTTTGGAAATTTATCCAAAAATTAACAATAAAACTATTTTAAACCTAAGTTTATACAATAGGCTTATTTTATTTGTATATTCGCTAGATTTTTTCAACTCATTTTTTCTCATAAAAGTAAAAATTAAATTATGTGTAGAAAAAAAAAATCTTGGAGGAGGGGAGGGGTCGAAATTTATTTTAACTCTTCCGACTTTATGGTTTAGAAGTGTCCTGATGATGCTTTTGTAATTCTCATTTGATGTGATTCAGTTGTCCATTCATGGGCGCCCACAGGAAATTTTCTAGGGGGGGGGGCAAACTCCAAAAAAATTTTCTAGAGGGGGGCAAATTTCAAATTTTTAACAAATGTGATTCTGGTTTTGCCATTCGTATACATCATGAGACATTAGCCTAAAACTCTAAGGGGGGGGGGAGTGACCTACCTTGCCCCCCCCCCTCATGGACGCCCATATGTCCATCTGTATATTCCTTACACAAAATTATGTATAGTCTTGAAAGAATATTATTATTTTGCATTTGAACAAGCTTTGAATTTTTACTTTCACTAATGTAGTTGTGAAGATTTTGAGAAAAAGAATCTTCTCATCTGAGAAATGTTTAACCCGGCACGCGCGCAAAATTTCCAGAGTAAAAAAAAGACTAATATTAGTAAATGAATGTCTGTGTGTGTGTGTGACAGGGCACGTGTGTGAGGTCGGCGGGGAGGTAGACACGTGTGTGCGAGGAGAGGGGGAAGGTGGACGCTTTCCTCCGTTTCATTGATGTACCCTAATGCGCATGTGCACAACCTTGGCTTCCAGTCTTCGGTACATTTACGGAGCATCCTCCAGATATTTGGCGAGAATGATTCGAGTTTTGGACTCATTGTTTATTTGGGAAACTGCAGCACTTGATTTTATTTAGGAGAGCACGAACATGTCATTCATTACAAGAAAATTTAAATTTTTTTATTTTTATCACTACTTTTTAATTATCACATAGATCTTTAAAAAATATTCCAAAAAATATAGTTTTCGTTAACTTTAACATAAAAAGTTATTAATAATACGGTTTTATGAAATGAAGCTCTTATTTATTTACTAATTTCCTTTAAAAGTTTTCGTTATTGTTAACTTCAATAATAAATCAATATTGAATAACATTAATAAAAGGTTTAAGAAAAAAAAAATTAAGTACTTATATTTATAAATTCATTTTCTGTAAGACGTTAAATATATATATGTCGATGAAATTTAGGAGTAGAGGAGCCGTGGTTTAAAACAATTAAAACACGTTAAACGGAAAATAAAATATTGTTACTATTTATTCTAGTTCTTAATTTGCTTTAAAACACAATCTTAAAAAAATGTATTTTCAGTTTTCAGATTATAATTTTATGAAGCGCAGTGATGGTTATTGATTTTTAAGGAAACGGTTTTAACTATTCAATTAGTACTTTCAATATTTACATGACTTTAAAAACTCTTCAGCATACATCCTACTAATAGTATAAATGTCAATGTTTCGATGCATGTTTGTTACTCTTCACGCTGAAACGGTTTGACAGATTTGGATGAAAATGGAATAAGGACATTTAAAGTCCTGGATTAACAAACAGGCTACTTTGTATAGGGCGAAAAAAAAAAAAAAAGAAAAAAGAAAAAAAGAATACAACTGAGTTTTATTTTACAAAGCCGTCGACAGATGCTGCAAACTTATAGATTTCACAGTTTTTAATAAATAAATTCAAATTATCGTCTGCTATGCCTGTATAAAGAATACACCTGAATAAGGACCTAAATCTGAACATAAATTTGGAATTGTGTTAGATACAAATTAATTTGAACTCCCGATGCCAAAGCAGTTTTAAATAGTTCATAGATTTTGGGATTTAGTGAAAATCGTATAAATGTTTGTTCTCGCATTCCTTAAAAATGAATTAAGAGAATACAATGAAGCTTAGCAACATCATCAGTATTGGCTAAAATAACAAAATCGGAATTTAAAAAAAAATGAAGTAAATTTTAAAAATGTTTATTTGCTTTTTTAGATTTTATGAAAATTGCAAAAATGCTTTCGAGGAATAGTGTTAAAATATCTACAGCGAATGAAAGAAATTTAGTTACGGGTTAGGAATGACCTCTTGACTTGCAAAACTCATTCGACCAGAATAACATTTTAATTTTTTTAAATAGAAAGAAGTTCTCAATAATAGTCAAATTTACTGATCACTTTGTTACTCCCAAACCCGTAATCTTTTAACAGTACACAGGAGATAAAATTTTTATTTCTACGATATTTCTAATATACTATATTTCAATTGTTTATACACCTCCTACAATGCTGACGAAGATTTAAGATTTTTGAAAATTTGCATTATGTACTAACCCGTCAACGACGTGTACTTTAGGCAGTGTTCTATAAAGCCGAAAGTAGATGGAAACCAGGCCCGGACTGGGAAGGAGGGGCCCGCCCGTCTCAAGAGAAGGGGGAGGGGGGGTATTGTGCAACCAATAAATAATAGGATGCGTTAACTTTCGGGGTATGGGGGAGGTATGGTGTTATTATTAATTAATTATGATTGATAATTAATGCATTAATAAAATATTGATCTATTAATTAATATGCGTCATTCATATTAATCAATCCCTTGTTCATTCGGGAACCCTCACTCAAAAAATTTTGAGAACTACATTTAAAATGAAGTGTTTTGAAGCCTTCTGGGGCGCAATTGCAACTGCAAAAATTTTTTTATGTGTCAAACTTCATTCAAGTGCTATCAGTATAGGACTTTTTTTTTCTTTCTTTTTTCTGTTTGGGAGCCCACCCGTCTACAGACAGTCGGACACCCTAGTCAGTCCGGGCCTGATGGAAACTTCTTAATTGATAGCAAGATGGCTTTCCCCCACGCTTATTGTTGCTGCTGCACTGTAATTTCTTCGCTATTTAATGCTTACGTAAGAACTGTCTTGACACCACCCTCCCCCTTGTCAGAAAAAAATAAGCAGACCCCGGAACCCTCCTCCCCCCCCTTACTGATCACGTAATACTTGAACGGCCCCTAAAACTTATTGAATAAAAAAATTATAAAGTGCATCAAGAGCTTGCAATTATACTTGTCTTTAATTTGCAGAAACGGCAAAAATGTATGATATTCTACCAATGAAATAACTGACTTTTATTTACCTATTAGCTGAAATTTCGGGCTCGGGCTTTAAAAAATGAGCCCGAGCACATCTCCAGTTGGTACACATGCTTTTAGTTTAGCATAGTAATAGAATGATTACAAATATTGTATGCTTAGAAAGCATTGTTAGAGTTAAATAATTCAGTTTTGATGAATTATCATCTCTTAACTAATTTTACAGTAATAAAATTAAAATAGTACTGGGACTTGGTAATTTGATCACCTCATCCCCTACCACTCTTGAACTTTGATTTAAACACACTCAGGAACGTAACCAGGGGGATGCCGTGGGGACGTGGGCACCCCCACCCCCGAAATTTGGATTTTTGTTCATTGAATGTCAAATAATTAGCATAATTTTATATAAATTAAGCACTTTTGTGAGAATTTCTACTTTTTTCACCTTTTGGACAACAAGAAATTTTTTCTGGCTACGTCCCTGAATATACTCTACTACATACATCATGGTGTAAGTCAATGCAAGTGAAAAATTAGCAAATAATGTAGTTTTTTTTTCTCCTTAAAAATAAATAAATAAAATAAACAAAAATTAAAATAAAATAAAATAAACAGCTCACTTTAGGATCAGCCTCATAGTAGTGCTGCTGAGTCCTGATCCATCGGCTGACCAAATTATCCTTGACCGTGTGGGCCAGGGCGAAATAGTAATCTCTGGGCGTCGCTACATTTCTATCTTTTACCAGCGTGTAATGCAAGTGCCTGTTGAATGTTCTCTTCACGTTGAGTACGTTTTCGGTCAGCGCGATCTCCTTGACAGAGATCTGCTTGCGCTTCTCGTGATCTGACCGTGGAGGGGCCGACATCTTCCCTTACCTGCTGCTCGTACGAGAAGCAGAGAACGGATCTGTTCCGGATTTACACGGAACGAATCGTGGACGATTGGCGGGCGATCTCTCAGTTACCCCGTTACCCAGTAGTGGGGAAAAACGACCTTCGCGTGTATCCTCTCTGTAAGGTTGTTGTTATTTGAAGAGATTCCTTCGCCAAGCCGATATCGCCAAACCTCTGGAGTTAAATAGGCTGTGGAAAAGACTAATCTCAATAAGTGGTAGAGCCTTATTATAGCACGGGCAGATTGGGACTTTGCCAAGGGCCCCTGGCCTGAAAGGGGTTCCCAAATCCATATACATTTCTTTCAAAATTTTATGCTGAAATTTTTAAGATAAAAAAAATATGAATTTCGTGTTCAAAAGAGACCACCTTTGAAAAAAAAAAAAAAAAGATTTTTACAGATAAAAATTAATCTTGCCTTAGTCGGCTGGTCACTATGAATACAGAAGTAGGAGATGGGGCCGTTTTAAGTTTTTGCCCCGTCCGGGAAAAAATCTAAAATCCAGGCCAGAAATTTGTGGCGGTACAAACTTAGAGGACACTGCGAACACCTCGTGGTTTATGCAAGATTTCGCTCGGCCACGTCGCACAGCCGACGTCTTTAATTTCCTGAACGAACATTTCGATGATCGTGCGATTGCTTTTTCTGTCCCACACATACAGGAAGCGGCTTGGATTGGCCTCCCTATTCGCCAGACATGGACTCCTGTGACTTCTTTCTATGGAGACACTTGAAAGACCACGTGTACCGCCACAATCCAGAAATAATTGAACTGGAGCCGTACATCCCTTCTGCATGTGAAGCCATCCCGCCTGTGACGTTTTCACGGATTTCTGGTAATTTCGTTTTGAGACTACGCCATATTGTTGCTGCGCATGGTGGATATGTGGAAAATATCGTAGTTTAGATTTTTTCAGACTGCAGCGCCATCTGTTGTGAAACATTGTAACTAATTTCGAAAGTTTGTCTGCCTCAAAATTTACTGTTGCCCCAAGCATATTGCAACAAACGGTGCATTTCTATCGCTGCTCGTTTAGTTATTGTTATTTTTTCAAATATACCGGTCATTTTTGAAACACCCAGTATATGCAGGGAAAAAACTGTACTTTATAACTCTAAAAATTCACTTGTTTCTTAATTTTTAGCAATTTTTGCCACTTTTAACTTTAAGAAATTGCTCTACTGGCGTTGAAAAGTCAGAAGCTGTTGCAATTACGTCATAGTTGAAATGGATTTGCTATTCTGCAAAGAAGATATATATTTTATAAAGAAGTTTTACTCAAAACATTTAATAAAATTCACACTATTGGACTGATTGTCTTGCAAATCATAAATACACAAATATATAGAGAAAAAGGTGCCATTTAAGAAATCTGAAAATCCACCAGTTCTCCAATTTTTTCATTTTTAACTTTGGGATTTTTTATTTTTATTATGTAACATAAGTTAACACCGATCGCAAATTTCACATATCATAGTCTGAAAAGATTATCAATTCTTTTGATTTGTGAAAAAGTTTAACTGAAAAAATGATACTAAAATTCACACCATTGAACCGATTAGCTTGCAAATTTGCACAAATATATAATAAAGAAAATGCGCTACTAAGTGAGAGTTTATTTTTTGCTTTCAAGAATTCAAGTGCATATCATAAGTGATAATGTCGTCATTTTGATATCACAAGTTTAAAAAGGCATTAGAAACCCAATTAGGTTGAAAGGCTTTGACGTACAAATTATGTCAGATGTGAAATAACGAAAAAAAAAAAAAAAAAAAAAAAAAAAAGCGATAATTCCCGTTTAAACTATGTAATTTTGACAAAAGACGGCACATAGATGTTAAATCATATAATGTTGCATTGAGTTAACAATTTTTCTCTAAATATAATTAGATGAACACAATATTAAAATCTTTTTATGTGCCAAATTAAAAGTATATTGCTAATTTCTTTATGCAAACTGATTTTTGGTATACCATTGAATATGATACATTTTGAATAGTAAAATTTTAATAAATTTCAGAAAAATTGAAAACTATGACCTTGGAAATCCTTGTGTATGCCATATATAAAAAATTGTCTTTCTACCTGATGAGCACAGTAGTGTTAAATTCATCTTTTGTACCTTAAATGTTTTATTTAAATCCTATTTATATGTGTACATAAATAGTTAAATGTTTGGAGGGCTGGTGTAAAACTGTGTTTCAATTGAAATTAGGAGTATAAACGCACAAAAGTTCAATTAATTTTGTGCATTCGAAATGATGAAAATTTAGTTTGGTAAATACTTCAAATAAGTTATACTGCATATTTTTTCCAAAATTTTGTTTAATCTTAACATTCTTATTCCCCTATGAACTGAGTCAAAGAATCACTTTTAATTAGTGTAGATGTGCAGTTTAGAAATCTGTAATTTTTGTAGTTCTCAAAATTGCAACACCAAAAATAGTAAAAATCCTGCCTGAAACAAAGTTCTTTGTTTCAAAATTTTGTTTCCATTTCAAATAATAAATAGAAAATTATGTTCACCCTGAAAACTAGCAAGAACAACATGCAGTAATGTACAAAGAAGGCTAATATTTCTACAAAAACAAATTTTATTTGGATGAGTTATAAAAACAAAACTATGTACTCTTAAAAAAAATATATCTTCATCAGTCAATTAAAAATGGCAGTTTCATTTTGGTCCTAATGAAGTTCTCTTGGTGGTGGTGGTGGGTTGTAAATCCTTAGGGTCATGAGGATCTGGAAGTTTCTCTCTTGTTGGCTTCACTCCCCATATTTGCTTTGCATAGTCAGTTATTGTTCTGTCACTTGAAAAGAATCCTGCACTTGCTATGTTTTTAATGGCCATTGTAGTCCATTTGTTGCCATCCTAAAATTAAATAAAGTCATGCATTTTTTAAAAAGAAGCTTCTTATTTGAAAAAATTTTTGTTACATGAATGTGAAATAGGTAGTTAAATTTGAATTTATTGTGGAAATAGAGTAAAATTATGACCGAGGAGATTCCTTATATACGATATGCATAAGACAATGTCTTTCTTCTTGATGAGCACAATCTTGTGAAGTTCATACTTTTGAAATTAACTATTTAATGCTGAAAGTGTCTGGCTGCAGGTAAATGAAAAAGAAAAAAAGGGCATTTGTTGTTTCAGAAAATGATTGTTTCAAGGAATATTCTTAAAAGTAAGCTTTCCTGTTTCCGAATATGAAGAAGATTTACTCAGTATTCGTAATCGCTTTCTTTCATGCATTATGATGCTTTCTTCATTACTATTTTCACTGTTTATATGCAGTGTCCTATCCTCTGACATGTCACTACGCATTGAATAATTGCAACGTAACTTGGATAGCTATTTTATAAATAATCTAAAAGTGTGGATAAAAATATTTTACCGTAAAAAAGTGGTTATGAAGATGGTAATTATTCTTGAACTTTTGCTCTTTTTGTTCATATACAGGGTGGTTATAATTATATTGAATTTTGCAATAAATAACCATTTTATAAGATATACAATTGTTCATCAGCACGTGCACTCTTATGCTCATTGAATTCCTTTCTGAATCTGATTTAGATAGATAAATACTGTTATCTAAATTCTATCTTCAATTCCAAAATTTTGTTGCTGAATATTATAACTGAGATTTTTTTCTTTTCCAGCTCATTGGATAGTACTGCCCTGCAACTTCAGAATAGGAAAATCCATAAGCACAAAACGCAATAATTCATACTATTTATTTATTTTTATTGTGATTTAATGTAAACATGAAAAAACATAACACATATGCAAGTTATGTGCTATGTTTTTTCTTTTATGTGTTATGTCTTTTACAATTAATTTCAGCCATGTGCAATTAACTAAATTATTTTCTGTCCCATAGTCGGTTTTCAGACTAAACATTCAGATCACTTTGAGCTTCTTAAAAAATATTTAAAAATCAATCAATGTAAAATAATAATAAAATTAAACTTACTTGATATATTCTGCTGACATTTTCCTGGCATTTAACATATTCTTCATAATCGGCTAAAACATAAAATCTACATAAAAAGAAGAAAATAAAATTAATATTAATGTGCATTTTCAATTTTTTAAATACCTAATGGCAAGAAAAATATTAAAAGCAAAGAAAATAATATAACAACAAATAATAATAACACTAACACAAATTATGCCTGAAGCTATTGACTTAAGAAATCTTGACCTGGGAAATACAGGGTTGCCAGAGTTCACACAAAATGACCTACAATCATAGTCGTCAACAGAAAATTTTTCATTGGGGTGGGGGCAAAGATAACTTCAATATATATTTACCGTGTTGGAAAGAACAAAAAAGGCTGGAAAAAACTTCATACAAAATTCCAGGGGGAGGCAAGTGCTCTGCCTTGCCCTATGCTGCTGACGCCCATGCCTTCACTGTGATGGAGGGGCCTCTGTTAAACACAGAGGGTAGGAAGAATTATCAAAAGTCCGGATACCATCAAGATATTCACCTAGACAGTCATGATCCATCAAGAGGTGGAACTAGGCCACAGCTTTATGCGCGGGCCATCAAGAGATTTACATAAAGATCTCCAATCCTGTGTTCCATTGTTTTGACTGGATTCTGCGAAGAAGCAAAGCTTTGGTAGTCATCCAATCTTTGTTTGCTGTAGAGATTTATATAATTACTAGCTGCTTACCCGTTCTCCGCACGGTAGGAGACGAATATTTTCCTTACAGACATATAATTCGAATTAAACCCAGTGATAGGAATCTCTATTAGTGAAAAATTGCTGGAGTTCTGACGAAAAGCTGACTCCATGAGTGGAAATTTGAGACGATTACAACATGATGACACAAAAACTACGTCATTGTCACTGGCGATCAGAAAAGTAAGAACTTTACGGTATGCAGACGAAACGTTTCTCTTTCGAAAATTGCCTTATTTCTACATCATATAATTCTCTTTTTTTAGGTTTAATTTATAGCATTCATACATACCATATGAATAACATTACATGATGTTGAATACTATTTTATCTTATCTTGCATTTCGTAAAGCGTGGACAATGCATTAGCACAGTTATGTTGCAGATGACTTTGAAGTTGAAAAATTAAATTTAAACCTTATTAAATTTTACCTAAATTTAAAAAACCTACTTGAAACAATCGATGCACATTGTACGTTCAGAAACCAAAATGCATCCTGTTTCCGTGAAGATCTTGTCGCTTTTGTAAATGAAAACATTTGTGACGTAACTTAAGTGGAAAAGCTTATTACCCTTACTGAACTCTTAATACAGTAGCACACTTGTTACATAAAACTAACGTTGATCTCACTGCCAATTCACACTAAATAAATAACTAATTTCATATTTTATTTTTAGCATAGATTAATTGCATAGTGTCAAATTCAATATTCAACAAAATCTGAAGTCGTTTCTAGAGCTCTTGGTCTTGTAACTGGAGTAACTGGAATATATATGAAAAAACAAATAGAACTTAACATATAAGTAATTTATATGAAATATTCGAAGCACATCGGATCCCGTTATTCGGAAAGATTCTACAAACGCCATGGGAAGAAAGAGCAATTAATTTCATATTATATTTTGTATTCCTTGCAAGCACCTTTGTTATGTACATTATTGCAGTATCATTCTCGTACACGATGCTTATCCTATAGTCTGATGATTTATTTTGGATTTTCAATTCATATTCCCGACTTTTCATACTTTCGAAATTTTGGTTCTTTGCGCATGTGAATAATAGATTATCATTTCGCTTTACGGCTACCAATTAAATAGCTTTCCATATCGCTTCTTCCACGTTAACGACGTTAATCTGCCTTTTTCTAGTTAAAAAAAAAGGCCTACAAAGTTTCATTGCTTCAATTTATACACACAGAGGGGTTAGGCAAATACGCACCCGACAAAAGCGCTTCCTTATATGTCCGCCGAAGCAGCACATACGTTAGCGTGTAATGTGCTTCTCTGCATAATCTGAGAGCAAAACAGAAGACAATGACGTGAAAATGACGTCACACGCGAAGGAAATAAAATGAAAAATATGCAGAATTGCCGGAAAAAACTTCGGTTATTTTTAATGCGCAAGTATGTTAAAATTCTATTTGTTTCATATTTAATGCGTTCTCACTTTTTTGGGTCTTAAGAGCTGTAGAAATGAGTGGTTTCACTTAATTATTAAATTGAACAACTTAAGTGGCAACAATGGATCCCGTTGCTACGGAAACTGTAGTAGTGTTAAAAATAGAATATGATATGATTTATTTATGTTCACTTTGCTAGAACTGCCATTTTGGCGTAATTAACGTCGGCAGTCGATGGCAAATAGCCAAAATGAATCACACATTAAAATTGACAATAAATGCAATAATTTAAAGGCATTATCAGCTAGTCATACTGGGTTTAAAAAATATTCTCATTCATCTCAAACAGCATTCGTATTTATAAAGACTTCCTATTTTATTACACCTTGTTTGGAGGGATTAAAAAATATTATCTATTCATACGCTCGTAACACCAACTCATATCAATCGGGACATAGAATTAGCAATACAAATGAAAAAATTTAATTTTCTGAAATTTGGCGGGGTTTCCCTAACTTAAATCAATTTATTTAACTTGATGAAAATTCTGTAGATCATTTACAATCGCCTTAATAACTGTATTATTTCTGAACAGAAAATTAAAATTTCAGGCTAAATTCTAGTAAAACCTACACTTGTTTTTAAAAATACTATTTCTTTACGCTCTCAGTAAATTGCGCCAAGCCCTAAAACTGTGCAAACCGCTGCAAACTATTTTCTCAAAATCGGCATTTAAGCCATTTTATTTGTCGCCATATTATAAAGTTATACACTTTAGTCTCGGAAATTTACAAATCCTTTTTCTTTTGCGTATGAAAAATATTGAATTCCTGGTCTGATTTCCCACGCAGACGATATTTTAATTAAAAAATAACCTAGCAAATATTTGAAACAAAAAAAAATTATTATTCCTTTATTTTTAATGCAAGAGTGTAAATCATTTAATAAATTCGCCAAACATGGCAACCTCGATGCTTATTTCTCCCTTTTTTGACTACAGGGGTTACAATCGCGGAATTGCGGAGAGCAAAAATTGGCGATTTTGACGGGTTTTTTTATCAATTAATATCTCCTAAACTAATTCGAATTTCGAAATTTAATTTAGCGGAAGACCTTCCTCGGAATTTTTCGAATCCGGGTACACCTCGATCGAAATTCAACTCCCAGCCGTTTCGGAGGAGATGATGTTACAGACAGACGCGCACAGATTTTAATAGTATAGAAGGGGTAAATCAGAGCTATTTAGCTGATGCAGTTCCGAGGCTTTTTGAGCAAGAAAATCAGCTTGTTCGTCCAGGGATCCATTCAATCACAACAGATTTTCCCTTGAGTTCCAACTGCCACAGGCAATCATGACTCAGAAGAATTTTATCAGAAACAAAGATACATATTGGACCAATAGCTAGGATTGCAGCTTCGAAATCTGAAAGAATGTAACTACATTTTCAATTTATCACTAAAAAAAAAAATATTACAAAGCCATTATAATGGCCTTCACATTGCTATTGCAAGCTGTTCTGAATCTTCCAGCAGATAGCATGAAAGGAAAGTTTTGAGGAGACTTTTAAACCTGCTGACATTAGCATCACAAAAAGAACTACGCATATAAAAGTAGCCAATTGCATTCCTGGAATTTCGCTTCTAACATCTCCAAAGCAAAGTTTTCTTAGACAGCAGTGGCAGTATCTTTCTTAAACTCCCTAGCCGTGAGATATAGATTCGTTTCAGCTTAAGAAAAATCCAAATGATTTATTAGTTACTGAAAAAGCATGTACATTATCTGGTAATGTATGGCTTTACCTGAACCCCTTCACTAACTGCATAAAGCTATTCTGAGTCTTTAAAAGTCTAATTTTAGAAACGTAAAGGATCACCAATTCTAGTTAATTTTTCATAAAGATGGTTTAGTTAAAGTTTATCGGCACAATATCCAAACAGTATATACTGCGTCATACTAAGGGTAAAATAGCGAAGCTATATCTTTTCATATAGCTTCGCTATATGAAAAGACGTAATGCCTTTTCTTCAATAGTGACTTTTTGAATTTAGTTAGTAACAATATAGCATTAATTGAGGAAGATTTAACTGGGGCGCTGATGAGTATAGGGCAGATTTAAATGAGCAATGATCAGCGTTAATGCTTGGTTTTGTAGAATTTTTATCTAGGGAGACTTGGTTGGTTGCAGTTATAAGTGTCTCATAATAACTTAAGATTAAAGGCAATATAAAAAGTTCGTAGGTGTTGTTAAGAGTTGTTTCTTTTTTCTGTTGTTTTAATGCTTTCAGTTTTGATTATGCTATTTTATAAATTGTTAAAAAAAAAAAATCAAACCTTTTTTTTCATATTCAGTCAATAAATATGTGTACGGTAATAAAGTAATCAACGTTTAAGGAAGGTTAATTTTCTTATGAAGTTTTAAATGATAGTTTAACAAAATTACTATCTGATTGTGCAGTACAGATTTGAACAACCCCTGCCCATATTTTTTTTTCTTGTAAGAGAATTAGTTGAAGGGAATTTTTTTCTTACCTGTCATACTTTAAGATGATGTCAACCAGATCCTTAAATTGATCTACATTATGGGGAGAATAATATCCACATTTGATCTGATCTATGCATCGTTTTAACTCTGGAATCCTTTCATAATATTCCATTGCATTATACCTAAAGGAAAAAGAAAGAAAAATAAAACCTCTATTTTTATGAAAAGCTTTTGATACCTTAATCCATGTATTGTATCAAGACACAATTCAGTTCCTTTAAAACACAGTTACCACAATAGTAAATTTAAAATTTTAATAGAACATAATAAAAGACAGACATTAAAGTTAACAAACTTTGTTCATCACGTATAAAATTAGTAGGCTCAGTTGGGGGAAAATGGGAGTATATTGAAAAATACTTTTTTCACCATAAAAATTTAGATGTTTCAATGCTTTTTTTTCTATAGAAATATATTTTAACAACATAGCAGGTGCTTCTAATGAAAGTTTTAGGACATTTCAATAGTATTAATCTGTGCAAAACTTCTTTTTTTTTTCTCTTTTTTTTTTGCTTTAAACATACTGCTTGTTAACAAGTGATATTAAAAAACTTTTTTCTGGATTCCTTATAATTAGACAAAACATTTGTATTTTGATACATAGTAAAGAGATAAAAAAAACTCAATTACATGAAAAAAATTAACAATAAAATTGTAATTGCTATTTCTAAAATTTTTCCATCTCTGGTGGGGTAAAATGTGGGCATGGTTACACTTAACAAAGTACTATATGATGTTGATATTTATATTTCTCCTTTAGTCAAATATTCCTAAAACAACAGTTATAATCAATGAAACTGATATTTTAATCAACTGTTTGTCATAGAAATTTAATTTGTGGAACCAGTAGCGTAGTGAAGAATTTTTTTCGGAGTGGACTGAGAACTCACAAACTATAATGCAATATAGCTTATACAAATCGGTATAACATATTTTTTTTTGGATGAGGGGGGATGGAACCGTTTTACTTTGCCTACAAGGGTTCACATACAAAAAGGAATTTAAAAAAAAAACGAAAGAAAAAATAAATTCATAAATCGAATTTTAAATTTTGCAGTTGGAGAAACATACATTAGAGAAAATATTAAATTTGGCTTAGGTCCGTACCTGAACCTCAAAATTTTCAAGGGGAACTATCAAATTTATCCACAAATACGTAATCTTTTTCATATCTTAAGTGTACTTATTTCGGGGGTGGCTACAGCCCCATCAGAGATCCCCTGCCTACACTCCTGTGTGGAAACAAGTAACATTTGCCATTTGCCGAGTGAATCTCAATTTGATAATCGTGAACATTATTTCTTTAGCTAAATATTTTGGGAAATACACCTTTTCTGAGCATCATTTTCTTGAAGTATTAGGTGCACGGGAAAAAAATGTCGATGCTTTACATAAAATTCAAACAAATGAATTTTCATCAATTATTGAATTAACAAACAAGCTGTGCCTAAGCACATGACTCATAATTATTTCAAAGCGAGGATTCTATAGATAATATATTTTTTTTCCCCTCTCAGAGAAAAATGGCCACCCTCCCCTTTTTCACGTCTACCCTCCTTGGAGTATTCTATTCGAAATGTTCTGAAATCTATTTTTAGGTATTCGTGAGCATTGTATTTTAAGGCAAGAATTTTATGGATATCTCTTTTCTTCTTTGAGATCACACAGGATATCTGAAAAGAACGTTTTGGCTCCCTATCCCCCATGAGTTACAAATTTTGGAAAATGCTCTGTTTTCTAGCGCCTATGTTATAAAACTCACGTGCCTGGCAAATTTCGTATTATAAGCTTCTGTAGTTTTGGCTAGGCAAAATATTGACATACGAAAAAACGACAATACTTTCCGGTACACCTAATATATTAAGAATGCATTGAATTGAGTGTCTTTTCTTTCATTCATAGCATTAACATGATTTTTATTAAAAAATATACAGCTACTTTTGTACTACCACCATTTTCTCCCACCATGGGGCGAAAACGAGGGTATCAATACTTGCCCAACATGACATCAATATTTGCCTAAAAATGACACCATAGAAAAGCATTTTGATAATATCAAAACAATATTGCTTCATTACGAGCTTCATTACGTTAAGAGCTTCATTTTGGGATATTTAAAAAAATACATGATTTTCCCCCCACCTGACCCTATAATACAAACATTCTGAGTAGCACAGTCTATTCTTCTTCCGCTGAAAAAAAAAAATCTTATTTTTACTGTATGTGTGTTTACTTTATTAATTTTAAGCGCATTTATGCTTAGTGTCCCTTTTTTCTGACGGCATTTTCGCTATCAATCGAAAACGCTATTTATTTTTCCTAGCCTTTATTCATGAGTATTGAACCTCAACCCTACAAAATATTTTAACATGACCAAGTGGGATATTGACCTTTCAATTTTTATACATAATTTAAAAGAAATCATCCCTTGTTCCAGAATTTGACATCAGAAATTTATCTATTGCTGCTGGTATTAGCAAAAATCGAAGAAAGTAGCAAAAATATCTGGACACAAATGGGTTAAACTTTAAACATTGTTTTCTTTATGTTCTTATTAAACGAAAAAAAAAAACTGCCGTTTGTAAAAAACAGTAAACTTTCACTAAGATAGAAATTAATATTTGTTACAAAATTCTTCTAACAGACCGCTCTACAGTTTGCAGAATCTACAGCAGGATATTTTAGAAGTAATCGCCTACCATGGTGTAGTTGTCTCAGAATAAAATTCCATAAAAATTGCGGGCGAACGTCTCAGCAAAAGGAATTCGCATTCAGCAAAGGCGTGCTGTTCCTTTTCTATTATCGTTTGTAGATTGTATCTTTAATAAGTGTTTAAGGTACACAAAGAATCAAAATTATTTATTAAGGTGGCTGATGCTTGCTGCTTCCCATATGCATGCAGAATTCCAAATTAATTTAAATCAGTGATTCCCAAATCAACCCACTGATCACTTTACTATTTCCAATTTACCTACGGGCCACTTAAAGGGAGGGAGGGGATAAAATCTAAAAAAAAAAAAAAAAATACAAAACTTTTTGCACAAAATGTAACGATAAAATAAAAATTCAAAAGAATGCGGAGAATGTTTTTTCTACACATTCAATGATGCTAATAATAGTTAGTCAACCCTGTTTACATATAATTACTGCCGAAGACAAAAGCTTGGTTGAAATGCTGCAATATTCTATCGAGTTGTATTTAATATCGTGCCTGCCCGTAATTTCCCTATTTTGAAAGTATTTTTACTTTTTTTTTTAATTCTCTAAAAACAATTACACTTTTTGTCTTTTTGCCTCATGAAATTCTGAAAACACAATTATTTTTAAGAAATCTCTTGCTTCACGGACTACTTAGAAACTAATGGTTCGAGGCTCAAACTCACAGGAAGGGGGCAAACGTATTATCAATCTGCTTCTTCAGGTAAGAAATGTGTAATTTCCATGTATAAGTGGTCAATATGTCCATTTACCTTTTACAGACCGAATTCCAATCCAGGCATATTTTAAATTTGTTTTTTGGCATATTGTCTTCTAATGTATTAGTTAAAGTATATTAGTCATTTAAAAGTGGGGGGGGGGGTGGAAGTATATCGTATACATTTTTCACAGTGTTCCCAATCAGAAGCAATGGGTCATTTCTGACTGTAATTTTACATTGGTTTAGAAAACGGAATGTACTGATGGACAGTTTAAATAATAAGTGAAATATTAAGAACTAATGAAAGATTTATTTTTTTAAATTTAAGTAAAGATATGAATTAGGTTTGAAGAGACGGGAGAGTGCATCAAGTTAGCTCTGTAAAAATTTCTGAAAATGGCTATTTGTATGATTTTTTCTCCAGCTTCCCACTAATGATAGAAATGAAACTTTTTCAAAAGATCAATTCATCTTTAAACTATTTCTGCTAATTTTTTCAAGCCAATATTGATAAAATTTATTTTTTCAATAAAATTTTTAATTTGGTATTCCCAAATTGGGAACTGGCCTGTAAAAGGTTAAAAATAAGTGAGATCCCTAGTCTTTTTGCTGCTCAGGTCGATAGTTGGAAGGAAATTGCAGAATCAGGAATGACCCCTTTTCTCAAATGATTCTCTAAATTGTAGGGAAGAGCAAACCTCCACGCTCTATGGGACCACGAGGCTGACATTAATAGCCTCAAAACAGTCCAGTACAGCTAAGCTGTCACTATTTGGCAGTAGAAAGAAGTAAAATTTATTGCGGAATTTCATATGCAATTTCGAATTCTGACCAAGTGAAATTTAATGTTTTCTCAAATTCAAAGCTCCAAACGTCGCTTTCATTTTTAATTAATTCATTTTTCATATGAGCCAATCATTTTTGGGACATGCAATACGACAATTAGTTGCTTTGTGAAACTACCTTACCCTTTTCTTTCAAGAGCTTTCACATCTTCAACTTTCATACCGAAAATGAAAATGTTCTCAGCACCCACTTCTTCAAGCATCTCAACATTTGCTCCATCTAAAGTTCCGATGGTCAGTGCTCCGTTAAGCTGAAAATGTAAAGAGGTAATTTGACATTGTGATAAATTATTGCTGTATAATAACGTATAGTGAGCATTTGTTAATCTCATAATTAAAATATCCTATTAAAAAAAACCACTGCATTGTGTGCTGAATGCTTGAATTTAATTAGAATTTTGTTAGAAGAAATTAAGTAGAACAAAAAATACATTTGTTTGCTATCACAATTAATTAACATTAAAATGATTAAGGATTAGTCTTTAAATGTATCTTTTCACCAGTGGTTCCCAAACTTTTAACAATGTGCCCCCCCCCCCAAACAAAGGATAACTGACAATATTGCTCCCTCACGTTCCTTTTCATACATGCAGTTTTTAATTCCTCAACAATGAACATTTAGTCGGCTTTTCTACAAAACAATGTTATCGATAAAGTTTGAATAAACATTTTGAACGAAAATAGACTTGTTTTGGAGTAAAAATACATAAAATGATTTTTTAAAAACATGGATTATCACTTGCTCTGCCTATTTTTCTCGCGCCCCTCTTGCAAAGGTTTATTTCCCCGAAGGCGGGGGGGGGCTTGCCCCACCGGTTGGGAGAATTGCTTACCATGAATTTCATGTTTCCAGTTCCAGATGCCTCTGTTCCAGCCAGAGATATCTGTTCACTTAAATCTGCGGCAGGAATCACTTTCTCGGCGAGAGAAACTCTGTAGTTTTCTAGATATATGACTTTCAGTTTATCTTTGACGATGGGGTCATTGTTGACGACTCTGGCCACCTCACAAATAAGTTTAATAATCTGTTTTGCAGTGTGGTATCCGGGAGCAGCCTGGAAAGAAAGAGCGATGATCAATCTCAATTGGAAAGGCATTACAGTATTAAGTAAACGAAATCTGATTATTTTAATGTCTTACAAATCTGCGTTAAAAATACCTGTGGAGTTTATACTTTAATATAGTAGCTACCGAAATTTATAGATCCGTGAAAGTTTTGATTTGTGTGCTAAGAATGGCATCGAAAGTGAACGATTCAATTGGGATGATGACCATTACTATGTTTTGTATAAAACCCCTTTAGGTTTGAACCACTTAGCCGAACTCATGAAAAAGCAGAACATTTCTGTACTCTCCCAATCAGCAGGCCTCTCAGAAGCTGAGGTCACCAGTCGTCTTCAGTGAAGTCACTCTATTGAGTGAGATTGATTAAAAAAAAAAAAAAAAAAGTAGGATATATTCTATGACTGGCCTTGAAAAACTCAGCGCATTATAAACTCAGCGTGTGAAATACTCAGCGCAAGTCAATGAAGTATTTGAAAGTGCACGCTTTTCTCCCCATGTTTAGGAGTTTCATGGGCTAACTTTAGCTTCTACATACACCGAAGAAAAAACAATGAGTGTCATTTCACAGCTACGTACAGTACGCCAGTTAAGAGCTGGGCTACAAAAATGAGTGACTGCCACGATGAACTGACTAGTTATGTACATGCGGAAAAAAAGGCCCACTTGTACATTTTTCGGCCGTCGTTCGTCGCACAGCAAAGTTACAGATACCAATCGTTTACGATTGACGCGCACTTTAATTTGCTATGCATAAAAATTGCATAAGGGGCCCATCTACATATTAAAATTCGCACCAACTTTTTTTTTCTCAATAGCAACCCCTAGATTTCACTTCATATTTCAAAAATTTAGCTCATTTCAACCCCGGACACCAATTTTCAATAAATTTAGACAGAAAATGAGTGAGTTATGAGCACCCAAAATCCCCCTCCCCCTACGTTAAAATATTTTTTCATACTTCAATTCATATCTCATATAATATTGGTAGTAAGAAGCTGATTTTTATTTGCACTATTAGAACTAAACGACCCAAACATAATTTAATGTTATTATGATTTTTAATAAATCATTAATATGAATTATGAATTATTAAATTAATATTCAAAAAAATTATTAATAGCGACCTAGCCAAATTTCGATGGAAATAGATGCAGAAATTAATATTACATGGCTGTGCAAAATTTCAAATTTTTACGTTCAGTAGTTTAATTTATATTGTATAAAATGTGTTATTTTCATGAGTTAAGGGACCATATATAAATGTATTAAGTGAAAATTTTTTGAAAATTGCATAAAATAAATGTAAATTAGATTTATTTTGTGCAAAAACACAGTAAAAGATACCAGTATTAAAAATATCAAATTTTGAAGCAAATAAATTAGAGGTTTTTGCAGTTTGTTGGGGATTCTATAAAGCGTGTATTGTTGCGTCCGCTACCATATTCCCCCAAATAAAATATTTTCCAGCTATAGAATTAGATGCAGTAGATGCATGTCTTCTAATACAACGTCCTATTTCTGAAAAACTAACATCCTCAACTTTCCAGGCATGAATGTGACCTTTTTTAATATCGGAAACATTAGGTCTTTGGAATTCCCCATACTTTATCAAACATTCAAAATCACGTTTTTCTGTAAAAAAATTTTCATCTAACTATAAATTAAAATACCGCCAAAAGTCTTAAGAATATTGCACATTGCAGGCGATAGTATTAAATGAAGAAAGGGAAATAACAAACACAGTGATAATATTGGGTCGGCAAAAAAGTAATTGCGTTTTTTACATGAAATTCAAACAAATAAATTTTCAATCATGAAACCATTCTTTAAGTTCGACTATAGCTGAGTCGAGCAATATTCATGCTTGTAGTCAGAAGAGCAGGGAGCAGCCTCTAACTCCTGCCAACATTTCAGCTATCTAAGAGAAACATCAAGGGAAACACTGAATAACAATTTCAAAATTACAAAGATTTTCAAAATCCTTAGCAGTCATTTTGCATTTTTCCCTAAAATCATGTGTACGAACCAAGGAAGTTATGAACTCACGGGTCATTTGGACCACAGACTAAATATTCTATTCTACCCTTGACATTCTCAGTACAAAAAACTTTAAGAGAGATGGGAACAATATTAATTTCTTTTAATTCTCGCGAGCGAAATAAATGAAAGGCGAAAAGTTCGGAACCTACAAATAGCGTTTTTCAATTTGCAGAAAGTCCCTTAAAAACGCGCAAAAATGAATTCGCAATATCTCCGGAAACTATCGCAGAAAATTGGTGAAAATTTATATTTAGGGTAATTTGAAGGTTTTCTTTCGTTTAATAAAGTCAAAATAGGGGGTTGCCATTGAGAAAAACGAAGTTGATGCAGAATTAAATATGAAGACGGCCCCTTATGCAAATTAAATTAATAGTAAATTAAAGTACGCATTATTTGCAAACGAATGGTATATATAACTTTGCTATACGACGAACGATGGCGAAATAAAGAGCAAGTGGGCCTTTTTTTCCCGCAGCTGTAAATCAATCAAAGTAAGATCATTCTTGAAAGAAAATTAACTTGTTTGTAATAATTACATCATTTGTAATTAAACGTGTTATGCACTTCAATACATTAAAGTATGTAAGTGCATTTTCATTAATAGGACTAAGGTAGACCAGTAGTAAAAGCGTCAATATAGTAATAGGAAGTTTGCTCTTTCGAATAATGACCTAACTCTGAAGGTCACCGTGTACATGCGGAGTACGTTCATGCTAAATATGCGGTTCCGAAAATCTCACGGCAGTTAGATGCAGTTTCCGTGAGGCATCAATATTCAGAAATCCAGTACCTGATGAGGGTATAACTTTATGGAGCACTAAACGAAGCATGTAGCACTAAACGATGTATTTGGTGACCTGAAATCTCTTTCCAGACAAACAAACAAATACAAGCGGCTTCTTGAAAGTAAGTTTCGACACTTTTTTCCACACAGGAACTATTGTAAAAGAATGTACACTATGCCATAACAAACTGTATACCGTGCACTATTTTTCGAAATGGTCACTATTTGTCGTAGAGCGCAATCAATTTGAGGAAACACTATGGGGAAACTCCATGCCCTTCGTTCAACATTGTTTTGGAGTCCCAAAAAAGCGGCTTTCAATGGATCATAGCCATAGGCGGCTCGTCCGGGGAGCAACTGCCCCCTTACTTCTAAAAGTAAAGTGACACTGTCCCCTCCCATCATTTTTTAAAGTTCAAAAGTAACGATTCATCGAAAAATGATGGAGGTCAACCAAATGCACAAACCTAGAGAAGAAAATAATACGAGCTATCAAGAGTTCGCCTCTTAAGATAATTTAATCAATAATTAGAGAAGGTCATTTAATCAATAATGACTTTAAAATCTAATACTATAACCCAATTTTACAATTAAAGCCCCAATCCATCTACACAGTCACATCTATTTTGAACCTCCACTTTTTTGGTGCACCAGCCACCTATGATCACAGGGCAGGGGCTTTTACCACAGTGGTTTCTTCAAACTGATTGCAAGCTATGACAAATATCTCAGTGTCAGTGTCGACTATGTCGGAAAATAGTGCAAGGTGCACAGTTCATGATGCCATGCCATAGTTATTTTTGGCAATAGAGTTTCCGTGTATGGGGGAAAATGACGAAACGTACTTTCGAAAATTCTCTCTTACATTTGATGGGCATTTTGCAGATAATAGTATTTTCATTTTAGTCAGTACGCAGTAACCGGAATTAAAATAAACTAGCAATTGAGTAACTGAAACCGTTAATGTCATTAACAGTTAAATTAAACATGTGTTACCTTTCCTCCAATCATCACAGTTCGTGGTACAAATGGAGCGTTGGGGTTATCTTTGATTCTGTTGTACATGGTGACGATGTGTAACAGATTCAAAAGTTGTCGCTTATATTCATGAATTCGTTTCACTTGAACGTCAAACATAGAAGCGGGGCTCACAGTCACGCCATAGTCTCTTTGAATGATCGATGCAAGTTTCATTTTATTTTCCTGAAATTAAATAAATAATTAATGCAGTGTAACCTTTATAACAACACATTGTTAAGATGGTTGCTACTGTAAGCAGCGTTTGCCGTTTAACCTGATTTATTCCTTAACAGCGTGTTAATTTTGAAGAAAATCATCAATGTTTTAATTGTACAATTGAACATTCTTTGTGTATATAATTATAAAATTGCATTTTATATCCTTATTAGTTTTTTAAAAATTGTGTTGAAATTTTATTTAATTCCGTGTAGATTATTGAGTCATTAAAATAATTCTTATAACACAACTGTTGAAACTAGGGATTGTAATCCGGAAAACCGGATCCGGTAATCTGGCGAATCCGGCATCATTCGAAGTCTATCGGATTCGGTACCAATTTACCGAATCCGCAAAGAAATAATAAAGCAAAAGACTACATATGAAAATGAAGGTGTTTGAGGACAATACTTGTCTTATATTCGTACTATTTGTTGACAATGAAACCGACATGTATAGAAGCTGAAAGGGCCTTTTCAGCCAAAGTAACTCTCTTAGAAATCGATTGGCAGATGACATGATTACACTATTTGCTTTCGAAGACCCTTTTTAAAAACCAAACTTCATTTTTATAATCGAAATACCCAGAATTATTATTGAAATAATTTCTTGAAAATACTAGATACTGGAACAATTGTGTCATCCATTATACAGATCTATGATAACTGTCATCATTGTTATAAGACTGCTTAGCGTGACGATAATACATAATTATTGTGAAATCAGTTCATTAAGTTAGATTTGGGGTAATATAAGAAACTTAAATAATGGATTATAAGGTACAAGATAATTTTCATTGATGTCATCTGTGAACTCTATTAAGACTGAACTTTAACTATTGTACTGAATATTATATTTATAAATATAATATATATATATATATATATATATATATAATTAAATATAATTATAAGTACATTATTATATAGTATTATATAATAACGAAAATAATATTTCACTGATATTTATTGTTTTATTTTGATTGCAAATAATTTTTTGCCATTATATTATACCTTATACTACTATTATATATAATATAATATATTTTATAATATGTTATAATTTTATAATATATTATAACCTATATATGTCTTACATTATATAAAGATTAAAATGTAACTAGATATTCTAGCTACTAGATTTTCCTTGTAGATTTTATTCGTAACTATTGCTTAGTTATAATAGAGGTGATAAGTTGATTTCCTAAGAAATAAACCGTCTTTTTTATAAACTTTATGATACACTCACTTAAATATCTTATATACAGTTAATTTTAGAACGAAAAAGAAATCGTTTTGATATGGCCAATCCGACAGGATCATGTCCGGACTGAAATTGCTCAGTTGAAACGTTTTAATAAAGCATTTTCAAAATTGTGCAGCAATTAAAAAAACTGCACGGCTATTTCACAATGTATTGTACTACTTACGTTTTTAACTTGTTGCACTTTTTGAACAAAACTAGTAATTTTAACTAATGGAGCTATTTTCTTCAACTGGTCAAGCTGAGTTATCCATTCGTCACCTATTTTCTAATAAACAAAGCAAAAGGAAGACATTTTTCAATTTTGTACAATACAATTATTAAGCATGCATGTAATAAAAAAAAAAAAAATCTGAGAGTTTCTTGGTACTGAAGACTACATTAATCACCAAAAACAACGCTAACTCCACTCTATATAAAAAGAACGGCTAAGACATGTAAATTTTAATTTGCGTAAATATTTTCTCTTTCTGAAACGTACTTCTACTTTACATGAAGTAAGTTTCTAGTTTACATGAAAACAAAAGCTGAACGTTATTTTCCTCGACAAATACTGATAAATTAATTTTTTTCCCCCGCATTGCGATAAAAAGTCATAAAGCAGGTTGGGGTTAAATTTTTATTTACAGACTGAATTTACTTTAATCGAAAATTAGCTCCAAATACTTTGTAACTATTCGCGGCCAGGGATAGTTTGTAGAAAATCATTTCTCATCAATAAACTGAAGTCTGATCTCAGAAATATTACGATTTCCAAAACTGAATTAAGGGTTGAAAAAATTGTTTCATTCTGTTTCTATTCTATATTTTCTGTTTGTAAGACATATTTTTGAAATTAATTGGAATTTTACATGATTATTATCACTACTACCTTTCTGTTTGTATTACTCTATTATTCTGGATTTTTTGTCATTAAAATATTAAATATAATTTTCTTTCATTAGTGCTTTTTTTCGGTACTTTGTGTGAAAAGATATGCAATATACATTGCTTTTTAACTCCACTCGGTTCATATTAGGTATACATTTTTGCTGCCCCCCCCCAACCTCTCTCCCCCAAAATTCTAAGTTTTACTGTAAAAACATAAACTGGTAAAACATTTATGGATCAAAGTTGAAGTCGTTTGCTGAGTCACCCCCCCAAAAACCGTGCCATTTCTTCTGAACTTTGAGATGAGTCTTAACAAAGCCTCCTTTGAGATTCACTGCTCTAGGTGGCCTTGGTCTTAACCTCCGATTCTTCCTCTTCTAAAAACTCTCTCCCGCCACTATGCCGGTCTTCGGCGTGAAAATCATCTTTCTTGATGCGTCAAAACCACTCACGACGCGCTCTTTCACTAAAATCGGCCTCACCATTAAGTAATTGAGTCACAGCGAAAATTTCTTCATATTGAAGCAGAAAATTGAAGTTTCTAGCAATTGACGAGATTAAACTTGCATTTTCAATCGAAAATATTTTTATGATGTAGACACAAATCCACTAATATTTTTATGGGATTATGTTGACAGATATCCAAGTTTATTGCATGACGTCTGTGGTGTATTTATTTCAACTATATTTACCGCATAAAACATCTATAGGAAGATTTACACAAAGTATGCAGAGAAGGGGTCGTATGGTTGCATGGTGCGACCAAAAATTGCACGTGCAACTAAAATTTACATTTATTTCCGCGACTTTCAAAAATTGAAGAGTTTGGTGCGACCAGATTTTTAGGGGTACCGCAAAATAATTGGATTCTATTTGCACCCCTGATTTACACTTAATATTAACACGGCCGAGTGGATAAGGCACGAACATGGTAGACGGCTGAAGTGTGAAGGTCCCGCGTTCAGGCCTACCGCGCAGCTCTCGATCTAGCGGTCTGGAGTTTGGGTCGGCTTTCTCCAGACATTACCAGAATAAACGTTAGAACTCCTCAGAAAGCCCTACGATTAAAGCACCCCCCCTCGTAGGCAGATGCCCTTCGTGTAGGTTTACCATAATCCAAACAATCAAACGCTTAATATTAAATTATAAGCTTCCGGGATTCACAATGAATGTTTTTATTCCAAGAGATTACTATGTATATACATATATTTATTTACTATCTGTTATCGTATGTATCAAACAAGCGGGACTTCTTTAATAACACTGATTATTTCCCAATTTATTTTGCACTTCAGTTTAGCGCCCTTATCATTTTTCAAAATGTGTTGCTATTGAATGTTATTGCACTTACTTCTGCGATTGCATCTGCTAGTTCGGGATTGCACAGAACCAGCCAGCGACGGGGCGTAATCCCATTTGTTTTATTCTGAAATTTTTGTGGGTCCAATTCATAAAAATCTTTAAACCTGTAAATTGGGAGGAAATATCAGTAAATTATGTCTTTAAAATAAAATAAATATATATAAAGTCACGTTTTTCAAAATATTATTTAAAAAAAAAACGTTGAAATCAGGTTTAATAAATATTTCGTCTTGCTTTTAACAACTATTATCATTAAACATGTAAAGTTTGTAAAAATATGTACAAATATTTTAAACTGTGTAAAAAATTCTTTTAACTGATACATAGAGAACAACACCACTCGACGGAAGGATTAAAAAATCTCGGTGATTAAAAAAAAATAATTGTCATATATAGTAAGTTATTATGCTTACAGTAAATTTAAATCTATATTCTCATCTATCTGCACCAAAAAAAGTAATAATGATAATTATAATAATATCACCAACAACGATATTAGTATTTCACTTTTGTAACTTTTAAATGACTCCCAGAGAAGCTATCAATATTGTCTAACTTCAAATATTCAGTGCAGTCTAGTTTTAATTTCAAAGAAAAAAAAATAATATTTTGTACTCTATTTTCTTAGAGTTTGAATTGTTTCGTTTTGTTTCATTGCAAACAACTTTTGCAACAGTGTTCAAAGGCCAGCTAAACGTTTTTATAGATAGCATCATGCAAAAAAAGTATGTTAGATTAAGATTGATAAGTGTTTATATTTTCCTGTTTCCATGGATTTTAAGAGCAGCTTTTCTGTGTTATACTGCTCATAATTTCTTATCTAAAAATTATCAAGATCTGAGTGGTCTTGGAAAGTCGAGTAGTCTTAAGGTGGAATTCAGAAATTGTCGCTGAGTGTAGCCAAAGCCGGAAAATGAATTTTGTAACATTTTTGTTCACTTTTCCGAGACCGCTTGTACGATCCTGACCAAGTTTGATACAGTGGTAATAACCATGGCGTAGATGGTACTAAAGCGAGATGGTAGTGATCAGTCATGTCATTGAGAAATAATCAGTGAAAATCATTTTTGTCATGCACTAAGACTGCAAAGGTCTCACGCGCAATTTTTTCCCGCCATTCTGCGAAAATAATGCTTGATTCATTTAAGGAAATAAAGTAAGTAATGAAGATACTCTGAGGTATTCCTGACTTCGGCTCGCCGTCGATTCCTCAGCTTTTACAACATAACGAAAATCTAACCATAGAGTATAAACTTACACCGAAGTTTTTAGAATGTTCGAATGCAGCTTAGCAACTCCGTTCACTGCATGGGATCCAACGATTGCCAAATGAGCCATATTAATGCATTTTTCTGGTTCTTCTTCCACAATCGACAGCTTCCTCAGTTTTTCTACGTTTCCAGGATACCGTTCTCCCACTCTCTAGAGAAAACACAAAAACATGCACTCTTTTAAACTTATACCTATATGTGTAGATGATATATTCCGACATTCAAGAACAAACAAAACCGTTTTGTTTCGCAATATCGATTTTTATTTAGCGTGTATCCAGGAAATAATTTTAACGTAAATATACTTCGTTAGCTCAACATAAAAAGTTAGAATGAAATAATTAAATAACAACAAATATTATTGTTCCTGTTGTTCATAAAGTCGTATTTGAATATGCTTCAGATACCATGCTGTTCGCGAACAATCAAAGTATTTTACCTATTAATTTATTTTGGGGGGAATTAAATGTGGACAAAGGAATGAATGAATGTGGTAGCCGTTCATTGACAAACAAGGAAACGTTTTCAGTCTACCAAGGATACTGCGAACCTCTTCTGGGCCAAAAAAATTTAAAAAGCCTAATTAAGTAGTTCTGCCATAAAAAACAAGCGTTTTTTCAAATTACTTAGTCTTAAAAACAATATAGTATTACTAAAAACTGATTCATGGATGCAATGACTCAGTTCCAAATGTGTATTTATAGGTTTCTAAGCAAATAAAAGTTCCTGCAAATGTGGTGGCAGGTATAGCGACAAGACAATTATTAAGTTGCCACAGAACATTATCTGCTGCCAAATTCATGTTGGATGAAAATAAATCTGAAACTTTTAAAATTAATTCTTCGAAACTGAATTGGAGGATGCTGATAAGTGTTTTTCTCATCACAACTGGGTTGGCAGGCTCATGGAACATATCTCATTTACCAATAATGCTCCACGGGCCACAGGCTGTGTTGTGCATCCCTGGTCTACATGGACAGTAGCGACGCGAGCATTGATATAGATGAACAACTGAACAGAGTGCCCAGTGCTCAAAAGCGCAGTCGTTGCCATTGCTTGATTTAATTACTAGCAACGTCAAATAACCAATGACGTGCCAACTTCTTTCACACAGTTGGCCATGTGGAACGAGATTATCAGTTGGATCGACCTCCCTGTTACTGACAGTTAAATCGAGCGATGGCAAAGACTGCAGTCTTCAGGATTGCGTCCATGGAAGCAGTCTATCTAGTTGTTCTTCTATATCTATGGACGCGAGGTATAGTAGACCCCACACATTCCACAACCACACCGCACAGCACCACATTTTGGAATGAAAATCACTCCTGTGTACAATTAGTCGCGATTGAAACAAAATAGGGTTTATTTGTTTACAAAAGATTCGAGCACAGAAATATGGTCTCATTCTATTTATTTTGACCGGCAACAAATGTTTCGATAAAAAAAAAAAAAAAAAAGAAGTCGATTGTGACTGGCTATCTGTAATAAGCCACGAGTTTTATTAATATATAAACAGTTTACATTAATCCCCAATACTGATATAAATATTAACAATTAGGTATATCTAAAGTGAAAGGCATAAAATACTTACCTTCAAGTGCTGAGCATTAATTTCATAAATTATTTCCAAATGTCTTGGCAATATATGCTGCAACATAGATGTAGGCCACCGCTCTAAGGCTTCTGGCAAAATGGTATGGTTGGTATAGGCACAAGTTTTTGTAGTGATTGTCCATGCCTGCGTTAAAAATCCAAGTCTTATTTTAAAATCTCAAATTATGGCATATATATTTTTTCATTTTACACTAATACAGCTGCACAGCTGTACATTGCTGAAGCTCGGAACTTTATGCGAAAAATTCCAGAATTTTGGGGGATTAGACCTCTTTTGAAATTAAAGAGAAAATGTTCAAGCAACTGCAGTCATTTTTTACAATGTTTCGAACAACGTTTTTACAGTGTCCGACCGTTACAGTTTTTAGTTTTTACAATGTCCAAAAACTAAAAAACGTCGATAGGTGTGTGCAAATTTAGTTCTTTAATAACTAAAAAACTTTTAAACGAGAATTAGTTCTCGATCAGTTTAACCAAAATACACTGAAAAAAAAGTTTGTAGGGTTGATTCAATAAAACAACTTTTGTTAATTCAACAACACTTATGTTAACTCTATTTCAAAGAAATATTTTTGTTGAATAAACAAAATTTTCGTTAATCCAACGAAATATTTTGATAATTTTACAAAAATTTGTTAAAAACCAACAAAATTATTTGGTTGATATAGCGCCAACCAATTTTTTTGAATCAACAAAATTTTGTTGAATTCAGTAAAACATTTTTTTGCCATGCTAAGCATGTTTGGTATAGGCATTTTAGTGTACCTGCCAAGAAGATGCTAAATTAAATGAAAGTGTCTTGTCTTACCTTGTCCCAATGTAAACCTTCGATATCAATTAAAATGCGCATCAGCTCTGGTATTGCTATGGCTGGATGTGTGTCATTCATTTGAATAGCTACCTTGAAGGAAATAAATACAGAAAATAATTATTACTTTTTTTTTAATAATAAAATGATAGCACTTCACTTAAAATATTCAAACTTATGATTAAAATGTACATAGAAATATGCAGAACACGGGGATCGAAGTTATCTGTCTAGTAAATATATTTCGCATATAGCGGGGAACTCTCCAAAATGGTGGAAATACTTCTTAAAAGATGCTTTCGTTGATATGACGTTCCGGAACAGCTTTAATACTCCTAATAAAAAACAATGAACGTCTCTTCGCAGCCTCGTACATTTGGTCAATAAAAAGCTGGCCAAAGGGATGGCTGACTTTTGTGATGAACTGATCCTTAGTTATGTAGACCAGACGAAATGGGATCATGTTGACAATGCTGTTTAACTACTTGTGTATACATTGGTTAATCTATTAAATTTTATGCTGTTTTTTCGCTCAAAATAAACTGCGTGAACAAAGTAGAATTCAGTATTTTGAAAGCCTTTCTTGAATTTGTTTAGACGTTGTAAAGTTTAAAAATCAAGTAGCGCCTCTTGATTAAAAATACTCTGCTCTAGGTGTCTCGTGAAATTGAATTTCTTAGCTATCTTGATGGCTTTTTCGGACCAGGTTTCAGAATGCGATTAAAGCCATGATTACATTCATTAAGAGCAGTTTATCAGCAATATTTTCATAATATTGTTTGAAAAAGGAAGGCAGTTAATTAAATCATTAACCTAATAACGCCCAGTCATGTCCATTACATTCTCTAATGCATGTTGATGCCGGAAGTGATAAATAAATTTCCGACATTTCTGGCGTATGAAGAATATTTTTTTTTTTTTCCTTTTCTAAAAGATCTGAATAAATTAATGAAAGATCAGTATTTTTCTTCATTATAGCTGAGTATTTTGTGAAAAATTCAAATTTATTATTCAAGGAATGAAAGTAGGGAAATGAATTAATGCTTATTTATTTTTGCGGCAGTTCTCGAAAAAGGACGTTGGCCGTATTCGGGTTAATAATTCCAAACTAAAATGCTAAAACATTATGTGTGCTCTAATATAAGTAATCACATATACTAACCTTTTGATGGAAACTTTCAAACGAAGTTCTAACTGGCACTCGAGAACCAAATTTAGATGTTTTAAATCTTCTTATTATATCTTGGAGTGTTGCAGCAACCATAAAGTACTCCTGTTTCAACCTCAACTCTTTGCCTTCGAATAGCTGTTGGGGTGAAAAAATTACAATTTCAAGTTATATATTTTAAAAATAATAAAATAAATAAAATTTTAAACTTTTTCTTAACATTCAATGTTAAATAATTTTTATAAGTGTGACATAATGCCTTTAAAAAATCAACTTACATTGTCATTAGGGTATAAAACTCGTGATATATTTTCAGCTAGATTTCTGTCCAGGACTGCTTGAATGTAATCTCCATTGTTAACTGTAAAATAATGAATAAATTAATAATGATTTTTTACCTTATTTTACAGTTCTAGATATCGATATGCTATGATTATATACTAAGAATTAAAAAGAAAACTTGCAAAAAGTAAAAAAAAAAAAAAAATGCTTTGTTTGGAATGTTTACATTTTCTTCTTTAACAAGCGATTTGAGTGGCTCAACCTATTTGAAATTTATTCTAACAAAGCTCTAATGCAGGTGCTTCATAATTTAAGCCAAATTTTTCAGGGAAGATAGTAATCAGGAACACTTCGTTAAAAAATGCAAAGTGAGGCATGCTACTGACAAATAGTTGCAATACTCTTAAAAAAAGGGTAGAAGAAAAGGTTGGACGCCGGTTTACATGCTAATATATCTCATAATTAGTGGTACGGAATTTTCGCAAATAAAAATCGAAAATTTCGTCGAAAAAAATGTTAAATTTTGAAATTTCGCTAAAGTTCGCATCAGCTACTTATACATTTTTATACATTTTCAGCATCAGCTACTTATACATTTTTTATACATTTAATATAAACACAAGTTTATATTCAATGTAAATTAAAAGCAACATTATTGTAATTTCAAAATTTGACTGTTTTAAGGGTCGTTATTCTGTCCGTATTATAATTACTCGAGAAAGGTTTGCATCTACGCTATTAGTTGAGCTCCAAATGCTCTGTAAAGCTGCTTCAACAAAGGCCGTAAAAGAGCATTTATTAGCTCACAATAAATCTTTTATAAATTTTTATCTCTTATAAATTTTTTATAACATGGGATTTCATTCCTATTTTTTAATTGTAACCCAAGGCGATGTAAGTGAGTATATCTATCAATGTGTTGATTTTGAGGAAGTGCTCTGAAGAAAGGAATTTAAAAGGAACGCTTTCGAGCAATATAATTTAAGATGACCAGACTTGCAGCCACAGATGGCCAAAATAATTGGCCGATGTGAAAATAGGCTTCATTTGTTGTATTTAACTTCATGTGCAAAGAAAGTTTATATAGAGTTTTTTCAGATGCGGTTTTTAGCAATATGTCCGAATCCCATGACTTCATCGTTCAAGACTTGCTTTCAAGCTTTCTAATTTGTTCCACAAATGGTGAGCAAATGGATAATTTGAATATCCTAATTCGTTAATTATTAATTTCATTAATTTCGGGTGCAGCTCAGATATGAAGCTTATTTTATTCCTGAGTCTACGTTTGAAAGATTCTTGAACGTCTAATCGTCGTCGTACAAAAATGCGTACTCATTTATTATATATAATACAGTGAAATTTAAGTAACATATTTAAGAAAATGAGTGGTTTCATTGCTAAAATATAGAAACATATTAATCGTTTGTGCTTTTCATTATAAAGTTTAAACACCCGAAAGGATTTTTGAAATTAACCCTGGTATGTATATACACCTAACCACAGAAATATTCAAACGGTAATTAAAGCTAGTTGGAGGAATGAGAGATTGGAGAGTAAGAACCAAGAGAGAGTAGCGCATGCGTATAAGCTTGAGTAGAAGTTGTATTTATACAAAAATATCAACATCAAACAACTAACTGATTCTACAGTTACCTTTTAGAGTTGAAAATGACTGGTATTGATGAAAATAATGCTATTTTCCTTACTTTAATTAGAAATATCACCACACAGAGAGATAAAACAATATGTGTCAAACACAATTTTTAAAAAAATTATTATTTTAAAGCGATAACAAAAGTATGCAATTGTGAAATAAAAAAATTATTTTGCGTTGGTACTTACTTTTTATTATAAAATACATAGTACAAACCATTAAAATGGACAGATTCGCAAGGCGTCCAAACTTTTTTTGTTTGCCATGCGTAAATTATTTTTTATTGATCACATATTATTATTTGTTAAAAAGTTTTACAAAGAATAACAGAAAATAACCCTTTTATAAAGGTAGCGAAAATGTTAAACTTATTCGATCAAATTTTATTAATAAAAATTTTTGGTTTGTAAATAATATATGACATACATTTCTATTTCTACTTACAGAATTTAAGATTAAAACTATTAGGTGATTTCGCTGACCATAAACGAAGGGTATTCACTACGTTGTTCCTGAATCCTGGAATGGGGCTATCATATGGCATAGCAAAAACAATCTGTAACGTACAAATAATAATAATAATAATAATAATAATAATAATAATAATAACAAAAACAACAACAACAACAATAAGAAGAAGAAGAAGCACAAGTAAATATGCAAATAATAAAAGCACAAAATCTGAAATAAAAAGATGATTATTTTATCATTTCCTAAGAAAAGTAAAATCTAAATAACCGTAAATTACTGGTTATATATTTTAAAGAATTAACTAAGACAAAAAAGATATATAATTTTGCAGTGATACATAATCGACGAGTAATTAAAATATGCTACATTAATAAAATGCATAGAGACAATAAATTAACAAATAAAATAAAAATTATTCAAATACAAGACACAAGAATTTAAACATGCACTTCGTGCTAAAATTGTTCGGAAACTATAGTTAAAAAATAAATATTATGAAAAAGGAATTATTTTAAAAAAGTAAATTTTGTTAATCTTATTTTTTTAAAATGGAACAGAAGATCCCATTTACAATTTCAGATTGAATTTATGGTTGCTTTGTTCCGTAATAGTCGGACGAGTAATAATTGATGACGCGTTATTAGAAACTATTGACAAAAACTTCTTGTGGGCATAAAATAAAACTCACTTGAGTGTCTACCCATTTAGAACCTTTATTTGTTTTTTCGACCCTGCCGTAGAAGTTTACAGGAATCATATATTCAGGTCGAGCTTTCTCCCATGGGTTGCCGAATCTAAGCCAGTCGTCAGGTTCTTCAACCTAGAAAGAAGCAAACAGATACGGTTGCTCTTCTTAAATGAAGTTCATGAATTAGATAAAGATATTCTAGAGTAATTTTTTTTTAATTTAAAGCAGCCTTTATAAGTGGAGCAATTAAAAAAAAAAATTATCAACTTTTATTTTTATCATTTGATATTTTGCTGTATTACATTAGATGAGCTTTAAGTTTTTGAAAATAAACTTAAAAAATGTTCGAAAGTATAAAATACAAGGTATGCATAGTTGACGTTTCCCTATTCAGATCGTTGTGCAGAGTAGCTGTACACTAGTCAGAATGCTACCAAATTTGCAGGACACCTAACTGAGACCATGGGAGAAAATTTTCGTGGAAAAAATAGTTGAAAAAGGACATATCAGTAGCTATAACATCATATAAAGCACCAAGTGACTTTTTATGATGTTGTAGTTACTGATATGCAAATTCTTCCACAACGGAAAGGTGTAAAACAGCTGCTTCTCAACCTTTTCGTTATTTTCTTCACTTGAGAATGTTATTTTGTAATAGATCTGAAAAGCTGATGATTATTTTTCTTTTCTTTATTTCTCTTTTTTCATGCAAATCTTTCTTACATGGTATCTATTAAAGCTTCCTGCAAATTTGGAAACATTCTGACCAGTAATTTTTGCTATACCCAGATCTGAATAGGGTAACTTTAATCATGCACATTAAAAGAAAAAAAAAATGTATAAAAAGAAAGAAAAAAATAAGCGGTATAAATTCTCAATGAAAATATTGGATTAGCAAGAAAATAATTTCGTTTTTTTAATTCAAATGGGGGAAAAATCGGGTAGAGGGTTCAATTTGTATGTTTGTCTGCATATCCGCATAAGTTTCAGCTGATTTGTGGATTTTGCTACCAAATCTACCCTACCTACGTATACCACATTTGAAGATTCTGTATTTTGCTTACATTAATCTGTGTATTAGCTTAATCTATCATCTTTAGGGTGCATCTAATTTTTTTTTTTTAAATTTGAAATGAGTGTACCCAAAAATGGCCATTTGGATCTGTAATGCTGCATGAATTTTCCCAGAATTTTATCTCAAGGAGGCCCGAGAGCATAGGAAATCGTAAAACAATTAAATAACTGTACAATGGCTTTCTGTGTAATATTATAACTCACACGAAGAAAAAAAAATAACAGATTAAATGTTTGTTACATGTTTTTTTAATCCATCCAAATGCAATCGATCTCATGGAAATGCGTAAAAACCTGATAATTTAATTTTAGCGTTACTTTAGCATACTTAATAAGCATTCCCTTACATTTTATACCACCGCTATGCCAAAGATCATTGAAAACGGTTTCCCTGAAGAAGCTCCTCCTCCTTGTAAGATTTTAACCCCTTGAGCCTTGCTCCCGTCAAAAACACGGGCTGAGCTTTTCTCCTCTATTTCTAGAGCCCCTGATATTGCCGGGGAGTAGTGTTTAAATGTTAAGCACCAGAAGGATATCAGCATTTGAATTCTTATGCACGGATTTTTTTATATCTCCTTTTACACAACAGATGACAATATCGGACAATTTTTAACTTATTTCGGAGGTGATTTATTTTTAAATAGACGGTAGCAGTACTCAAATGCGTGTATTTGTCAAAGGCGTCACCAGAGATATTTCGCTGGGGTTTGTCGGATTTCGGAGGGGGGCCATGGCCCCCCTCGAAACTCATTTTTTTACTTTAAATTCGCATACTTCACGATTTCATACGTTCAGTTTGCATTTTGAACAATTTATAGACCTACGTAAAAAGTTCAATGGTCCCCTCAGAGAATTCAGTCTGTATCCGCCCTTGGTATTTGTGATATGCATTGTGCAATCTTAGCTCACTTTTTTACTTATGTTCAAAGACAACTTTACAAATATTTATTTATTTTACTAAGTTTAATAAAATTCTCCTTTAGTGTTAAAAACAGATATTTTTAATGATTCCCTGCTTACTACTAAACACACATCCAGTCACAATAATCTGAAAGTTGGCATTTCCTAGAAAAAAATTTTTTTTTTCTTTGGCGCTAAAAAAATACCACAAAACCTTAAAGTAAATACATACATAATACATGCACTTATTTTTATACAATTTTCTGGAATAAAAATTTAGGCACTTTTATGGCCATTTTCTTGAAAAAAATATGACCGTTAAGGGGTTAATAACAGTAAAATTATTCTCGATATAACGTGGTGCCTGTCGCACTATAGGGGTTATATCCAGACTTCTGTCTTCTCAATTTTTCATTAGTCAGAAAGATGGCATTGATTCCACGGATGAAGATAGTATAAACTTGGCCAAATTGAAAGAAAAACGGAAAATTGTGAAAGAGAATGGAAGAAGAACAGATGCGGATATCTACGACTTTTCAGAAATGGGTGCCAAACTGTTAAACGCTTCATATCCTATCGATGAAGAAACTATGTAGAGTGTAGTAGACAAAAGTGAAGGTCAGGAAAGTGACGAAGACTTTGAAAATGAAGACGTGTCACAGAATTGTTCGAAATCATTAAATAAAGTTTACAAATGGAAAAAATTGTACCCGACTGTATTTCAGCGCAATTTTAAAATGTGAACAATTTCATGAAAATTTAACATCACACAAAGCTATATAAGATAACGGAATTTTGTAAGTGAAATAAACATACGTAACTACTAGCTCTATATTATTCTCACTAACTTGTTGAATTGCCCTCATTTTTGAAAATTACTTTGATACAATAAAAAATAGGAATAACATATTTTACCAAAGTACATATTAATGTTTTTAAACTAAAAAGTCGTAATTAAATACTTTTAGTTAAGTAGAATTTACTAAAAATTTGTAATATTTACTTAAATAACTCTTTAATCTCCGTACGACGAAATTTTCTCTATAGCGAAGTTCCCAACTTGAACCGAGAAAATTATAAATAATTAAAACTCTGTAAAAGAATAAACAAAGAAGGAACTTATCAAATTGTTTGTGCATGCGTATCAACCGAAAAAGTTTCGACCTTCATCAGCACCAGTAGATGCTGTTGTTGTGGTATTACGGCCAATTGTCTACACGTGAGATCTAGGCCAAAGGGTGGAGTGCGCTCCGTGGGGGGGGGGGTCTTTCTAAGGGGTACTAACCCGTATTTACGGTAAATTTCGGAGAAAACCACGGAAAACTATGAACGGTTAGGGCGACCTGGTTTTGAGCTAGATACCTTCCGTCTCCCAGTTCAGAGCGCTATGCACTCTGCCACAGGTGGGGACAGCACCAGTAGAAGTCCGTACACAAAAACAGTTTGATAAGTACCTTTTATGTGTGTTATTTTACAAATTATTTTATCTTTTAAACACCAGTTTTTATTGAGTGTTTTTTGTTGTCAAGAAAGTTTGTTGGATTCTATTGGATTATACTATATTTCCATTCTCATTCCGTTTGATCTACAAAAATCATTGAACGCACAGAATATGATAAAGATATTTAAGAAAGATTATGTCAATATTAAAATATATCCAATAAATTTGAGCGAGAGAGAGAGAACTCTAATAATTCATTCATTCTACAGAAAGCAATAAAAATGCAAATTAAGTTTGTCAGAAAATGGTGAACATGAAAGTGCATTCTCTGAAATTGTGAAAGCGTTTTCGTGAATTTTACAACATAAATTAACAGTGGTGAAAACGCTCTCTGTATGTGCGAGTCTGTGTTTTCAAACTAACCTTTAATATGTAGTTTTTTTAATAGTATTGGTTAGTTCAAAACATTTAAAAAAAAGCTCGAGAAACAAAGAAACCATTTTTTAAATGTTATAAAGCACGAATTCCAATAAAATAGCAATCAAATACTAACCTGTTCGCTGTTCTTAATTCGTTGCGAAAATATTCCGTATTCATACCGGATTCCGTATCCGTATGCAGCTAGTCCAAGAGTGGCCATCGAATCTAAAAAGCAAGCCGCCAGTCGTCCCAAGCCGCCATTTCCTAAACCAGCGTCTTCTTCGATGTCTTCCAGTTCTTCCATATCTAAACCAAGCTTAAAATTTGAAGAAGAAAAATAAAGATTTTTAAGAATAATTTTCTTTTTTTACCAAATCTAAGTTTAATTTTAAAATGTATGTTTCTTTATTGAACATCTCAAAATATGTTTTCCCTGTATGTTATGGCTAAACTTTTTTCTGTTATGTAACAAAGTTATCAATTATTACTTTCCGAACATTAACATGTAAGAAAAATATTGTAATCGTAAAAAAAAATGATATTTTAGTGCATTTACACGTTTTGACATATACTGAATTTAATTATGATACTTTATACGATGAGGTGTGGGTATTGGTAAGATAGCTCTTAAATGGTACACTCGATTGCGCTCAAATTTGGTATTTATATCATAGACCACCTTTGCACGAACGGTAATTGATTGTGGTGTGTATAGGTCGTGTAGTTGTTTACTGAGCTACAAAAAAGAATTTTTATACATTATGCCCTACTGTCAGAAATTCTTGCAAGTGCTCTAGCGTCTAAACGGTGCATTGGTTGAGCTCAAATTTTGTACTCATATTATAGGTTACTGTCTTACATTACATACATAGGACTCCCAGTTTGTTACAGGCTACAAAAAATATTCTTATACATTGCGGTCTATACCTGTACACTGAAATTATTCGAAGTGCACTAGCGTCTGAATAGTGGATTCGATTGAGTTGAAAAAAAAAATATTTGAAAGCATGGTAAAGATCAAGTGTTCGAAAAGTCGAGTGGAGTCACTCCAAAGTTTTTTTTAACTTGTTGAATTAAAATTAAAATGCATTAAAATTTATTTGCGTTTGTCAAAGAGAAAAAGTAGTTCAGTTTTTTTACTCTCTTTTATTTTTCTCAAACAGCATGCACTGGTAAAATTTTATAAAGGATTTTTCGCTCTAAGTGCCCAATGCCCAATTTTGGTGAAATTTCTCATAATTATCTCAGCTAATAAAATATGAATCGGTCATTTTAATTTTTAGAACAATCCACCCGCCCCCTTTATTACGTAGAGATTACTTAACTTTCTATAAGTAGGACGTACTCGGTAGTTGTGATACGTAGAGATTACTTAACTTTCTATAAGTAGGACGTACTCGGTAGTTGTGATTTCCTTGTGGTCTACTGTTTAGCATTCTTGTGTTTTACGTAACCGGATTAGTTTCAAGTCCATGTTCCTAATTTTTTCGGGAAAAGCTGAATAATTTTCCTGCAGAACTTTTTGCCCGATTTGACAAAAATTAATTTCGTCATCAAGTATCTTAATCAAGTAATTAAAAAAATACAGAATTAAATGAAAGTTTGCGAATTTTTTCATAAAGTTCTACAGAATTCTTTTACTATTCTAATAAAAGCGTCATTTGAATAACATGTCGTAATTCTGTACGGCAGTTAATATGATGATTAAAAGATTTCTAAGTCTAAAGAGAGTAAAATAAATGTAAGAAATAATAATAATACACTCTTTTATTTAAAAACAAACTAAAAAATATAAAATAATTTTCTTTTCTTACACCTGGTAGCAATGAATTTTATGACTAAAAGCAAAAGTGTGGAGCACCATATAAAATATATTTTATTTATAAAATATAGCGTTCTAATTTTTTTTTAAAATAATTTACAAATTTGATCCTTTGCGGTATATCACGTGACAGGGTAAATGAAATTTCTTCTGTAAGCGATACGTTAAGCTTTTCGTTAATATTTGGTAAAAATGAACTTTAGTTTAAATTAACATTGAGAGTGTTAATTTCAGCTATCGGTACCGTAGAAAGAAGGGAGAGCTTGAGCCCCCAACATGCCCTTGGAAATGGGAGAAAATAGCCTCATGCTTGCATAATGATGTCTTTTTCAGTTTCCAGAATCGATGGAAATATACTGAGCCTCCCATCAAACATCTTTTAAATTGCTATTTTCCTGACGGCTTTAATTAAAAAAAATTGTATAATAAATACATTATTTTACAGTATTAAGCCAAATAAAAAAGAGAAAAGCTAAATGAAACAACTTAATCAATTTTTAAAATAAGTTATACGAATTATAAATTATTTTTATCTGCTATGATTAAGCTTAATTTATATAAGTATTTTATACTTCAATATACAAGTTTAATTGAAGGGAAAGACATTTAGGATTTCTTACTAATAGTTCAAATTTAAGATACAACTTTTTATACCTATGTCCACAAAATATTTTACCTGTAATCAGTCAGACATTTTAAAATGAAAATTTAGAATAATTTTTTTTTCTTACTTGATACAAAGCTTCATCACATGTCCCTTGTATTCCCAAATTCACCATTGTATTTGTTAAAGTTCTTCCCATCAAATATTCAAGCGACAGGTAGTATACTCTCTGAAATTCGTGACATTGTTTTAGAATCAAGTACAACAATTTATCTACTTGAGCAATCACAAATAAATATACTAGTATAAATAAGTATTACCTATAGAATTTTTCTTTTGAAAAAATTATAAGCAGTTTATTTTACTTTCAAAAGTATAATAAACCAATCAGAAAAAAATATAGACTTAAGTCTTTACAAAGTAAAACTAATTACTTACTATAATTACTTAAAAGTAATTACTTTAAAACCAAACCTGTTTTTCTTTCACTAGGCGAAGAAAGTTATAAAAATATATATTGTTGCATATGATAAATATTGGATAAGTTACTTTAAATATTTAAAATTTGATCAATACTTTGAAAGAAAGCAATTACTTTACATTTCTATATTATACTAAGTGTGAATTTGATGGAAGATATATTTCTTTGTTTTTAATTGTACTTTTAATTTTCTTCTACTTTTAGTATTTGTAATCTATCCCTCTAGTTCTATGATAGAACTTGCTTTTAGTGTACATTTAAAGCTAAAATTAAAATTATTACTCGCAAAAAGAAAGTATTTAATCAAAACTTTGTACCATTTATGATTTGAAATACAGTTTTGCACATGTAGTTATTCAAGTAGAAAAACAGTTAAAAAGATCATTTTATTTTAATTATTTAAGTACTTATAAACTTTGGAAATCTTAAAAACTTGTACAGCAATCAAAGTGAAAGTTTTGCATTTGAAGTATATTACATCTTATGGGTAATTAAATAAACTGAGTAATTAAATAAACTTAGAAAAACATCTCGATAGTTGAATACTGCTGTCAGAAGTCGCTCGAAAAATCATTCCGCAGGAAGTTTTTAGCGTTAGAGACGAATATATGCATGGTGTAAAATAAACTTAAAAACCTATATTGTGATATTTTTACATTTATCAAAGTTCAACATATTATATGCTTAACCTTCTCCTGTAAAATGCACATAAATATTTGCAACTTAAAATTATTGGTATTTACTTCAATGTTCTTTCAAACTTTAATATTCATTCTGTGTCCTCAAATGTGGAAGACTGGACTGAAAGTTTTGACGCCAGTAGTACAGGGCTTTTCCTTTTTTCAAAAAAATAAAGAAAAAAAAAAACATTTTTAACTATTTAACGCGGCGCGGTGCACTCGCCGTGAGGACACAACTCTGACATTTTGACTATCTTGATTGACGAAGAATAAATTTGATTTAAAAAATATACTTAAGGAGGACATAGTTACACGAGAATCCTTTCTATTTAGCACCTAATTTCCCGTAAAAATTATCGATTATTTGTGAAATGGATGCCACAGTGGTGTAGCCAGAAATTTTTTATGGGGAGGGGGGTTACGACTACTACAACTCACATATATGCATACATGTGTGTGATAAGGGAGTGAAGAATATACATTTTGTACAGCAAAAAATTCCTCATGGGGGGGTTATGACCCCCCTATCCCCCCCTTGGCTACGCCCCTGGATGACAGAATTATTTTTATCTGTACCGGAATCTGCTGAAAACTGGAGAATGTGATACATCGATATAGAAGAAAATCTGGATAGACTGCCCAAAACCGAAAAAGTGCAGCCGTGGCCTTTGCTCGATTTAATTACCAGCAACATGGCTGTCAATTGAATCCCCCATCGCTTGCGTTAAAAAAAAACAATTTTTACACAGCCGGCTGTGCGATGGCCACGGCTGCTCTTTTTTGGCATTGGAAAACAGTTGCGCTTCATAGGGTTAATTACTTTGTAGAGAATTAAGGCTTAGCAAAAGTATTGAAGCAATGCCCATCACGGATTAGGTCGATAACGGAGACTGGGCCATTAAAATTTTAGGAGGATTTGGATAGAAAGAAATTCGGTTGGAGGGGGAAGCTGTTAACAAACACGTATTCAAAATGCATTGTAAAATGTATTGTACTGTATGTATTAAGGCAAACCTGCACGAGGGGTATCTGCCTAGGATGGGGGGTGCCTTGGTCGGAGGATTTTCTTAGAGGTTTTAACGCGTATTGTAAAATGTACAAAACACTTCTTTAATCTCAAAATAATATTTGTTTTAGGGTGAGAGAGGTAAACTTTTAAACCCACTTCTTTACGAAGAAATCTGCACCGATCCGGCTCTATTAAAATATACGTATCCTGGCTGGCGCCTGGACTGCTCCTGGCTTATATATAATTTTGGTTTATATATATGTATACATACATACATATACATATATATATATATATATATATATATATATATATATATATATATATACTTATATATAATATTAAAAACACAAAGTCAATAATTAAATGGTATTGTTCTGAAATGATAGGTTTGATTACTTAGTTCGGATATGTCCTAAAATCTGGATTCATAAATGGGCTGGGATGTCCAATTTTTTTATTCTGGTTTAGAGCCGGAATTTAAATTGCCATGGAGAGGGGGTGGCCTTTTCAGTTTACAAAAATTAGAAAGCCTGGAACTACAAGCTTACTTAAGTTCCGGGCTTTCTACTCATGTGGATGGGTGGAGCTTTTTTGAAACTGAGAAAGGGTGAACCTTTTGAACTGCCCAACATGATTGCATTGACCAGACAATCATTATTTTACTGAAAATGTTTTATTAAAAGCTTTTTCCCAGAGTAGTTTAATAACTTTTATCAGAGAATTTTTTTAGCTGATAGTGAGAGGAATTTTTTTTTCTGGAATCAAATCATTTCTACAAAATAAAGATGGAACATTTCTTGATTTGCCCCTCCCCCCCCTTTGGCTGGGGGGGGGTTAAGGCAGCTGCCAGCTTGCCCCTGTCTTAGTCAGGCTCTGAGGTACAGGCATGGTAAAGTTTTTTTAGATTTTTTACTCTGTGCACCTCTTTGAGTACATAAGTGTGTTAGAGAACTTTTTGAATTTAAGGTGCCAGTTGAAAATGTCCAATCACTTGCTATTTTCCGTGGGATCTACGAAGCATCGTTGGGGGGCGCTTTCCTTGAAAATTGCTGAAATATCATTAACAAATCCTTGAACAGATTTTTGAAAGTAAAATAAAACTTATGTTAAGACATAACTTAGTATATACTATTATTCTGAATATCATGATTATAATTTTCATATTTCTGTAAGTGACTGTGTATTAATTATCTCATAAGAGATTAATTATTATTATTAAAGTTCATAGTGCTTAAAATCTTACTTTTTTCCACTTTTCTCGGTTGAAATGAATTCTAGCTGAATGAAATGTCAATCCCGCGGGATTAATAAATCTCAATCCCTAAATCCCGCAAGACGAAAAACAGCGCGGGATTTGCATTCCCTAGTTATGCATAAAATATCTCTAAAATTTCTAACTAAAAATTAGAAGATTAAAGATATAAAGCCCTTCCTATTTTGTGGGCCCGGTTCTTATTGCTAAGAATAAGGCCCTTTTAAAAATTTTAAGGGGGTTCTGACGCCCAAAACCACCCCCTCGCTACGCCACTAATTCAATGCAACCTTCTCTATGATGTAACCTACGGAAAGTGAGTACGCTTGCTTTAAGTTGAGTACAGTTATAGAATGATTACACAGGTTGTATAGTTAAAAACCATTGTCATAGTTATAGTTAAATAATTCTGATCAGCAAATAATTCTGAAGTCAACTTTGATGATTTATCATCTTTTAACTATTTTTACAGGAAACCGCCCAGGTGGTCTAGTAGTTAATGTACCATTCTATCACACCTTGGGTTCGAATCCCGGCTTGGGCAAGGATGTTAACTTGTCCGTCCCTTCATAGGGGGTAACGCTGGCCGCCCGCTGAGTGCCCCTTATTAAAACGGTAACAATACCTTCGGGCAGTTGTAGTGGGACATGCCTAAACGGCAAGTGACCGCCCACACAAAAAAAAATATTTTTAGAGTAATAAAATTAAATATTGCAGGGACTTGATAATTTGATTGCCCCTATTCCCTCACCCACTTGAAATTCTAATTTGTTGCATAGTACATCGTGATGTAAATCAATAAATTGAAAAATTAGAAAATAATGGCTCCCCCTCAAAAATAAATAAATAAATAAAATGAATATAAAATAAAATAAACAAAGCTCACTTTAGGGTCAGCCTCATAGTAGTACTGCTGAGTCCGGATCCATCGGCTGACCAAATTATCCTTGACCGAGTGGGCCAGGGCAAAATAGTAATCTCTGGGCGTCGCTACATTTCTATCTTTTACCAGCGTGTAATGCAAGTGCCTGTTGAACGTTCTCTTCACGTTGAGTACGTTTTCGGCCAGCGCGATCTCCTTGACAGAGATCTGCTTGCGCTTCTCCTGATCTGACCGCGGAGGGGCCGACATCTTCCCTTACCTGCCGTTCGTACGAAAAACAGAGAACGGGGTTGCTCCGTATTTATACGGAACGAGTCGTGGACGATTGGCCGGCGATCTCTCAGTCACCCGGTAGCGGAAAAAGCGACCTTCACGTGTATCCTATCTCTCTCTCTGAGGTTGTTGTTATTTCAAGCGATTCCTTCGCCAAACCGGTATCGCCAAAAAGATAAATAGGCTGTGAACAGCAAAAAAAAAAAATTGAATCTCGATCAGTGAAAACGTGGTTATGGAATGCATTCGTTAGAGCGACGGTTTTCTCATACTCTGCTGCGTTCTATTGGTTCGACTTGGTCAGTTTAACTTTTCCTGTCATGAGCTTGAACCTACTGCCCAGTAGAAGGTCTTTATTTTTTACAGGGGCATGTACCCATCCTCTCCATTTTAAGGGATCCCTCCGAATTTCAATGGGGCAAGGCTCGAAATAAGTCGCGGCAACCGCTGCAAAGTGAGTTTAGCCTTAGTAGCTGAGACGATCAACAGTTCTCGCGGCAATTTTACTGTTGCAGCTACTTACTTGAGGGTTTCTTTCTATCTCAGATGTATTTTAAGGTTACGTATGAAATTGCAGAAAGCTTACGAGAAGAGTGAAGCATTTTTTTTTACTTATTTTTTCGTTCTCATTGGATTATTAATTCAATTTTTTTGAATGTGAATTTGAATTTATGTGAAAAAATTACTAACACAATTTGTCACTATTAAGAAAATTTTAAATCATGCTGTGAGCTGGCCAGTTTTTGCCGCGAGCTCATAAAATTTCGCAGCAAATTTGTTGACAGCTTAAGAAATTGCATTTCAAGTCCTTCAATGGGGGAAATGTGAAGGGGGAGGGGGGGCAGATTTTTTTTTTTTTCCAAGGAAGGGATTTATAATAACTAACAAGTTTATTGGCTGTCTCTAGAGGAAGCCTTAAACTCCAACAAGAAGAAGGCTGTGCCCGCGCACAGCCAGCTGTCGTCAAAAAAGGGTCGCTAGATCTGTGGCACGTGATGAACGTTTCGATCGTCCGCCATCTTGCTGGTAGTTAAGTCGAGCGATGGCAACGGCTGCCCTTTTTTCAGCATTGGGCAATCTATCCAGCTGTTCTTGCATTCTTCTATTTTTCAGCAGATGCCAGTGCTGTTAAAAGTAATCGCGACAATTTTTTACGGGAAATGACGTGCTAAAAAGTAAAGGATTCTCGTGGAGCTATGTCACCCGCAACCATTTTTATAGAAATCAAATCTATTGTTCGTGATTGGCAACAGTCAAAACGCCAGAGTCTGGTGTTCCCAGAGCGGGAACACTGCGCGTTAAAGGGTTAATGAGTTGTGGGGAGGGTTTAACCTCATAAATTTCTTTATTCTTTGAAGTGGGAGTTCACATTCATTTTTCGTAATCGGAGCTGAAAATTTTTCGGAAAATTTGGTAAAAATTCCACGTTTCTTGAGGATATTTAGTTTTTCACCTGATTTCACTACTTACTTATAAATTATGTATCTATACAGAGTGACCCAAAAAGTGGTAACATGCTTCAGTTCTTTACCCATTAGAGATAAGTAGGCAATGTAAATCGAAAAAACCCGAGCACATGGACGAGTGATAAGTCACTCGAAATGCTAGACGGCTGAAATGGGAAGGTTCCGTGTTCGGTACCCATCTCGTGGCTCTCGATCTAACGGTCTGGACTTTTGGTCGGTTTTCTTCAGATGCAACGTCAATACGAGTTAGGACATCTTAGAAAGTCCTCCGACCAAGGCATCCCCCCATCCTAGACAGATCCCGTAAGCTAAGCTTTACCTTAATAACACGACAACATAAATTGAAAAAATGCTCAAAATAAGGTAAGAAAAACAGACCACGTTATAAGAAAAAGTTCCTTTCGTTTATTTTCAAAAAGTTACACTTTTGAAATGTGTATACAACCCCAGTACGTGAAAATTACCCAATACCCAATAACTTAAATCTGCCTCATACACATATGGTGATGTATGAAATTTCAGCCTTTCATCATAAAACGCCCAGGGAAATCTATAATCAAAGATGACTATTTTATAGTAATGTAGGTAATTTTCGCTGGTTTAATTAAGTGATGAAGCAATAATGAAATGCATAAACTATTAGTTTCGATCAAACATTCGACAGTTAATGTCATTTAATTATTGAATAAACGTAAAACAGCATAAACATTCATTTACATTATCATATGACGCAAATTAATAATTATTGTACCAATATAGATGAATATTTATCAAATATATATCCAGACTCAAACTATTTTCTACAATAATTTTTTCTTATCACTGGACAGGTCCACCTCGCGTCTCATCTTGCGGAAAAAAAGTATTATCACCCCATCTCGCCCTACTCAGCGAGCAAGATGGGGTGGTGAGACTTTTTTTTTACTTCCATATTTCTAAAAAAAATGTTATGCTCTAACTGATACTATGATAGAAATTTGAAATACTGATTTCCAAACAAGATTACAAAAATAAGAGATTATGTGCAGTTTTATTTTTGCTGCCCTTCTAGTGTTGGATAATTGGTCTCAGGCCCGGACTGGCTAGTGTGTCCGACTGTCTGCAGACGGGTGGGCCCCCGCCCTCGGCATGCCCTCCCTGCTGAGCGCGGGCCCCCAAACAGAAAAAAGAAAGAAAATAAAAAAAAGTGCTGTACTGATTGCACTTGAATGAAGTTCGACACATAAAAAATTTTTTGCAGCTGCAATTGCGCCCCAGAAGGCTTGAAAACACTTCATTTTAAATGTAGTTCTCAAAATTTTTTGAGTGAGGGTTCCCGAATGAACAAGGGATTGATTAATATGAATGACGCATATTAATTAATAGATCAATATTATTAATGCATTAATTAACAATCATAATTAATTTATAATACCACCATACTTCCCCCCATACCGCGAAAGTTAACACATTCTATTATTTATCGGTTGCACAATAACCGGGGCCCTCCCTTCTCTTGAGACGGGTGGGCCCCTCCCTCCCAGTCCGGGCCTGATCGGTCTTGCGCGCGTCTCCCCTATATTGTGCATATGAAGAATACATATCTCAGGAAACTCCCAGCTAATCGCAAGTGATAATTTACGGAATTATTTCTCTAGTGATTTAACTTTTATGTAAGTTAACTTTTATATAAGTGATTTAACTTTTATGTAAGTTATGTTGAGTGTGTTAACGTCGTTGGGCTACAGTGTCACTTCATTCTCGTGACATCAAAATGACATCGGTTTCACTTGCTATTTGAAAATTCACATGTTACAAAAATTATACATTTTATAATCTGAGGGGAATTAAGAAAACTTCCACTGCGGAAATTTAAGGATACAAGAATTTTGAAAATTATTCCTCGAAAATTTTATAGGTAAGTAGACTTTCTTTAAAATTTTTTAAAAATTCGGTAAACACTTAGAACAAACTGTTTCTTATTGAAACCTTTCTCCGCTATCTTACTGTCCAACGAATGTTTCCCTTCAGATGTTCTTTTTTTATCTACTGTAGGTGGTCTGTGATAAATTGTTCCAAAATCCATGAGATATTGAATAAAAATATCTCTACTCCGAATTTTCAAAGAAATCACTTAAGGTGCATAACGTTATGTTTAGAACTTCCTTTACAAGAAATTTAAATAGCTGCATGCAAATGTTTGTTCATAACGTCACCGACAGACACACGTCTTCTTGTATTATAATTATAAATATATTCAGAGTGTCCCAAAAAGGGGGTAACGTGCTTTAATTCTTTATCAGAGATAAGTGGGCTGTGTAAATTGAAAAAATGTTCAAACTAAGGTCGAAAGACTCCCTTAAGAAAAAATTCCGATCGTTCATTTACAGATAAGTTACACTTTTTAAATTTGTATACGATCCCCGTACAAAAACATTCCCAGTTAGTAAAATGTGCCCCATATGCTAATGAGGTGATGTACCAAATTTGAGGCTTTCATCATGCAACGTCGCAGAGATATCTTTAAAGAAAGACGAACCCCCCCCCCCGGGGGGACTATACATGATTTCGAATGCAAACGTTCATTTTTAAAGTGGGGAAAAAAGATTTTCTTTCGTAATTTCTGTGCGACCTCTGAAATGCGATCATTCGCAGTGATTTTTTCCCCTTAGAGAGCCATTGAAAAGTGCTTTAAGTCAGCGTCTTGTTTATCGTCATAGCTCTGACACTTTTTAAGGTATGATTCTTAAATTTTGTAAGTCACCTCATGCGTGTATGGGGCACATTTTACTTATAGGGAATTGTTTTGTACGGGGATCATATGCAAGAAAAAAGTGGTCAAAAAGTGTAACTTTTTGAAAATTAACGGAAGGAATTTTTTTTAACGGAATCTTATTTTCGACCTTATTTTGAACATTTTTTTCTATTTACACTGCCCGCTTATCTCTAATAGATAAAGAATTAAAGCCCGTTACCACCTTTTGGGGACATCCTGTATATGTTGGCAAAAATTTCTGAAAAATCATGTATTTCTTTTAACCCTCCTCCCCCCCCCCAACAAATTTTGTTAGAGTTTTTTTCGACATATATCTAAGACTTTAAAATTTCTAAAGCAAATCTCCCATTATACATCATAATTATTTTACACTCCAAATTGTAACACTTTAAAAAGCAAAACATTCTCGAAAATGGTGTATCCAATACTGAAAAAATTAAAGTTTTCTGATTCCCTTTTTTAATAACTTTTTGCTTTGAATAATTACCTTTCCACAAGATAAATATTATTATGAATTTTAATTTATCCCTGACGTCATCATTAAACATTTCTTTTTATTAGATGAATACATTTGAAAACTAAAATAACGAATCGTTCCCTGTAATCTTTACATCGTGTTTTCCTTCATTGAAATTCACAACACGTCCAACAGGCGTACGTCAGGGTGGCTCAGTGCTCAGATTTCAACCTTCGACGCTCTGCTCTGCTATCGTGATTGGAAAACGTAACTTTTAGGGAAGAATCAGACGAAATTCTGCTGGCGATAGTCACGATTTCAACCCTCAACAGGTGCAATAGGGACCCTCTGCGGTGGGCAAACCCATGAGAAATTTTAGAACGGGGAAGCGGCTCACCAAATAATTTTGACGGACAACAGAACTAATGCATTTAGTCATCAATTTCGATCTGCTTATTATGCAAAGAACAAATGTCCAGCACCTGCCTTTTTCAAATGGGGTAATGTTTTTATTCGCCTTCTTGGGTCAGAATTTTAACCTGCCGTCATTACGGGTATTTATATGCATTTCATAATCATACGGAATAGAGCCATTTAAAATTTACGTCGATGTGTTCCAAGCTAAAGTAACGCTAAATTTTATACGCGACACATAAGCGAATAAAGTGATTAGCATGTAAAAGAAAAAGGTCACTTTCAAGAATAACCTCATTTTTGAGCTGGTGTCAAAACTTCACGGCTTTCATCGGATATGTGTTGAATTTTTACTAAAATAACATTTGATTAATGTTTCAGAACTAGTTAAAATGAGGCTCCTCCGAGATTTAGTATGACTGACAGGGTTAGAGTATGACAAGACATAATAAGATGTATGGTAAAGGTCAGTAATATAATCAACGGAGTTAAAACAGAAACCACAGCTAACGATATTACTGTTTATATTAATATTCAGTTCAAGTTTTGTGTTTCTAAAACTTTTGACTGACTGCAAAAAGTTCAAATAGAGGGTAATATTTCAGTCTATCTGGATGTAATTCATATCAATTTATTAATTATAAGTTCTGAAGCGTGCAGAATTTTTTTATGACCCAACTTTTTATTACATGCACCTGTATTCTTGTACACCCCCCAAAAAAGTATTCGAATAAAAGTCAAATTTCCTACGTTGGTTTAGTACATTAAAAATTATTTATCATGAAATATGAAAAGGCTTCTGCATAGCTACAATTTTTCATATTTCTGTCGAATTGTGTGTTTATCAAAAACTAATTAAATATTCGCAAACCCAAAATAGGAAATTTCGCTTATACTCGAATTATACTCGTAATATTCTAAAATATTCTCGAAAGACGTGTTGTGCATTAATTGTGGCTATTTTTAGACGAAAGTGCGTCTTTTTGTGCAATTCGGCTCTTTAAACATCGAAATTTCCCGTTTTAAAAATTAAATTGCTTCCATTTTGTGTAGCCAAATAAAATTGTTTTTACTAAAAATATTTAAGTGTAAAGTTTTATTGAAAACCCAACCTATCTCTATGCATTCTTTTACAAAGAATACATTTTTTTAGACTTGAAAAAAAAGTAGTTTTTCAATAGTTCTTTTAACTAAGACTTATTAAATATATTATTAGCAATTTTTCTCATTTTTTTTAAATCCCTGAATTTTACTTGTAAGCCGATGATTTGTATTTTAAATTTCTTCATTTCATTATAATCTACATTATTATATGTTACGCGCTCGCAACGAAATAAAACCCAGCATTTCTTGTTATGAAGTTTTCTCCTGAAGAATCAAGGAATCAATCATATACGTCGAGTATATTTAGCTTTAGAATACTGGGATTGTTTTTTTAGCATAGTAAATGATCCCTGAAAGATAAGATGGAGTTCCCCTCGCATGATGTAAGTAATCCAATCATTTGTAGAATGCATGGATGTGCATACTGATAATAGAATAAAACGAGCTGCAGAACTAATGCGAGCCAAAAACTGATATGAAATATCTCGATCTAGATATTTACGAATATCATTCAAGTGTACAATATAATAATCAGTAAAATTCATTTAAAGTTAAATTACACTCGCCATTTTTTAAATAAATGTCACCAAACTGCTGACTATCTTGAGATATGTAGTGGGTTTTATTATTTTGGTAGCATGATTAAAAATTTATGATTACAGCAGTTGCAATGTTAAACTTAACACAGGCAGAACTTATTTCGAAGCAATGTAAATGCTGAAATCTATGAAGCTTATCCAAACATTTAATTCATCGACGCACTTAGGGTTTCATAATCCTTGAGGTACAGACATGAGGTATTCTCTAACTTCTGCTGTTTTTATCTTTTCCATCACCCAGTGCTTTTGAAGTATTCAAATATCTTGCGCTTCGGTACATAAATTGTTCCTATTTAGGGACGAACCCCAACCTGAGTAAGCCATCATGTTTCGGGATATTTATTAAGGTGGAGCACTCTTATATGGGAAAATTTTTTTTGTTAAATTTTCATTTATAATAGTGATCAAAGTGTGACCCAAGATTAGAGGATTTTAAAAAACATTACTTTTTAAAAATTAGTATTTTCCTTCTACCCGCGCATTTATTTTGAAAATTTACATTTGTGCTACCATACTGATAAAACTTGAAGGAGCATATTGTTTATAAATTCTATTAAAGTATTTATTATTATCAAAAAAACAAGTCATATGGAACATATTAATGCTAATTTACTAAAAATGTCAGCCATTTAAAACGTAAAATATACATAAGCATACATAAAAATAGTCAAAAGAGGCCTTAAAATCACGTTTGGTGTCGAATTTGGGCATGAGTTTTCTTGCCTCAATTTTTGATTTTATGCGACCTTCTCTGGCCTTCTTATCACATACCTACATAGAAACCTCTGTTAGTATCTTTACTGAACGTTTTACTGCCTGGTTATGGCATGGCAGTCTTAGAAAATGTATTTTTGTACTTCCTTTTGTTTCAACCATCGAAAGCAAATCTTCATTCTTGACGTCTCTAAGGATGGGAGGCTGAAAATATTTTTATTGCCAATCTATAAGGTCCGTGTATGATTTGGCATTAAGCTTAATTTTAGGGACCTCAAAAATACGAGGGACCTCTTCAGAATTAGTCGCTTCCTTTGGTTTTTATAATCCTTCTAGCAGCAAGTTCACGAATGTGTTTCTCAGAATCTGAGAGCATCGACAACAGAAGATTCTCAGGATGCGCAAAGAAACTGTTCCGCTCAGTGACAGGGTCGACTACTTTTTTTAGTTTAATTGGAAGGTATCGAGAATTCGAAACCAATTTCCAAAAATTTCATGATCCATCTTTGCATGACGGATGAGTTTTAATTTGGAACCAAACAGGAGCGTAAACTCTAAACGTGGCAAGATGATTAAGGATTTCAGATGGTTTACTTGTGGAAATATATAGCCTTACTATCCTGTTGGCTTTTGTTAACCATCGAGCATGTGACATTTTCCCTGGAGCTCTGTGTGCTAGATCGGGAAGACAATCGCAACTAATTACAGCTGATGTAATATCGTACAAGTAACGTTGGTCAGAACTTAGGTCTTTGATGCCAAATATCCGGCAAAACGCTTTCTGTCTTTTCATACCGTACAATAGGTTCTTCGGATTTTCTCGGATAGGTTTTCTTCGGATTTTTCTAGCAATCTTCCAAAGTACCAGAATAGGAACTTGGCCCAGTAGTTGCCCCATCTAAGAATGAAAAAAGGTGTTTTAAAGGCAATTCATTCGTGTGTAAAAGGCATATGATGCATTGTAAAGGTTAATTAAAACGTTTTTTTAACAACCGTGTTACACCACCATTTTCCCCTGTGTTTGTTGCTGTTCCATCACAACCAACAGCTACAGTTTCTCTCAATGAAACGTTTACAGAAGAGAACAAGTCATACATAGCACGTTCTATGCTCTTGGCCGTTCCAGTACTTGAGACAGCGTAGACGACATTCCTTGGTTCCCAGGGAACCTACTAGGTTCCTTGATAACAGAAATGTGTTCTTCTACAATAACTTGGCGATATTTTTTTACTTCCTTTTTTACTACATTTAAAACTTTATCTTTTCTGCCATCAAAGTATATAGCTGTAACACTGACAACTCTATTTTTAGCTAACATTTCTTTGCGTCCTGTTGATCTTTCACGGCGCAATTTTGATCTATTACTTACACATCTGACTTAATGTCATGAAGAACTGCTGATGCGATTGCTGCAGCAGCGCTATCAGATACGCCATATCGGTCACATGCTTTTGACAAAGATGGCAAACTGAGTTTTGGCTTTTTCTTGGACCCTTGGTGCTTTGAAGTACACAGTTCTAAGCCATCGTCTATTTCTTCACTATCTTCTGACTCATCCAAGAGGAGCTTGTGGGGAAAGTTCAACTCTATTCTTCTGTTTATCCTCATATGTCACAGAAGCGTAATATTGTTCTAGTTTTTGATTTCTATCATTTCGCTTTTCTATTTTTTTCGTTTGTGAAACGTCTATACCACCAATAACCATTTTCCTGTCAGTCCATTGATACGTCAGAAAAAGTTGCTCTTCTTTCACAACTCTTCTTTCTTTCGGGCATTTGCACTGGCGAACGTTGCAAATTTCAAATCAAATGCGCGGGTAGATATACTCAAAATAAATAAAAAATATTTTAGGATACGCTTTTTGAAAGGTTGGGTCACATTCTTATAGCTATTAAAAAACAATTTGGCAAAATTTAATTTTTCGCTCCACCCTAATATTTATTCTTCTATTGAGCTGACAGCCCAAGGTGGGCTACGACCTTCTCAAGAACCGTTTTCCATTCTGATTTCCTTCTAGCGATTGATCTCTTAGATGGTAACTCTTAAAATTTTCAAATCCACCTCCACGCAGTCAGCTCATCTCTACTTGGGCCAATCTTCATAGTGGTCTATGTCCTCAGTGAATATCTCTCAGACTACTAGAGTCAGGTGACTTTCCACTCGATTACAAATTGGTCGTGAATCGTAACAAGGTCAATCTGCAACCGAGTGGAAAAATACTCAACTACTACGTAGTTTGAGAGACATCATTGAGTGTCCTGGGGGATGTGAAAGTTGGCTGTGGTCTCTAGTTCCCACTGATTTATGGTTAAAGATTTTAAATGTCAGTGAAGAGTTGTCTATTTGGCATTTGTGGCCCGCGCATTTCAAACGACTTCTTTTGATGAATTTAGTAAATCTGAGTTCTTGTATTAATTGATAGACTTTTTGTCTAATTATCAAAGTTGTGTCATTTTCTCCACAAGCCATCTTCATTTACAGCACCCTCGTGTTATTTGGCATGTTTATGCTGTGAAATTGTAAGGGTGACTTTGTATTAGTGTTCTGTGCGCATAGATTGGTTCTTCACAAAGCGTAATATAAACGATTTTTACATTTCAATTTTTAAACGTAACTAAACAGAACTAAAAAAAAAACCGTTTGGTCGCAGTTTAGGCCTTACCATGGCATAGTGGTTATGCCACTGAAAATGATAGATAGCCGAAGTGTGAAGGCCACGGGTTCGGGTCCCATCGTACGGCTGTCGATCTAACGGTCTGGAGTTTTGATAGGCTTTCTCCAGATGCAACGTGAATACTCGTTAAAACCCCTTAGAAAGTCCTCCTACCAAGGCATCACCCTCGCGTAGTGTTGCCATAATCACGCAAACAAACAAACAAATTGGTCGCTGTTTAAGGAGCTATTTCACGTTGGCAGATAATTCTTTGTTACATTCTGAAGGTTTAAGAAAAATAAGGACTGTAATTTAAATTTACTGGGATTAATGATGGCCTTTTCAGTGTACAAAAATTTATTAGCAAAAATTAGTAAATATAAGTATTAAATGACATGCACAACTCTTGGTATTCTCAACTTTGTAGTACTGATTCTATGTCGCTATCAGATTCTAGTGAGTAAAAACAAATGAATTCAATCACTTAGTTTGATAATTTTAACTGCATGTTTTACACGTGAAAAATATTTATCTTAGTAACTGCAATTCCATTGTTATCCTGGTTTTGATAGCTTATTCTAATATTAGAAAATAATTGTACTGATGCTAGACAGCTATATATACTTGAATTCAGTTCTAAACCAATAGCCCTTTTAGCAAAAAGCGCAACCCAAGCTATTTTTCTATGTGTTTTGTACATTGTTTTATTGATTCAATCCATTGATAAGTGCTATTATTTTAAACTATTCTTAGTCCTTTTTTTTCAATTCATTTTCATTTTAAAAAATCTGCTCCCTAAACTCATTGGCTTATGCAGAAATTCACCAATGGAGTAATACCTCTTTTTTAAATTTAAATCTCTAATTTGAATTCAGGGCATGTTAACTCCTTGCAAACTTTACCTACGCCACTGCCTGAGCTTATTGCGCTATTAACAGAGAAAACAATTTTAAAAAACATGCTCAGAGTTTTTAGAAGATGCTCATAGAGTTGGTGGCGTCAAAGCATGAATAGAACAGAATTCCATGAGAAGGTTCCAAGAAAACATTTCGCAATCTTACCCTATTGTTCAACTCGATTTGTAAGTTCAACATAAAATGCTGTTTTCCCCGTAATCAATTTTAGCTTTTCAACATCCATAACTCAATAATTTTCATACCAAAGCATTTCACAAGCATTTGAATAAGACTGTTATACGACGCACAAATAATATTATGCTTTTATATGGGACTATAAGCTCGTTTGAATTAATTGTTATTTTTATTTCTAAAATTTTACAGTTAAAATTTATGTTTAAAGTAGAATTTTTCAATCTGCATGTATTTCCTTCAAAAATGCATTGTGAAATGGCCCAAGTTCACTCTTTATTATTGAAAAATGTAATTTCAAAAAAAAAAAAGAAATGTACATTGTGCGTGTATGTGAGTGTGTTTGCCTACATTAAAAATTACCTTTCCTTACACAAGGTTTTAGGACAGAGAATGATTAATACACTGTATTGTGCAAAATTTTTAGACATTACTCATTTCTGAATTAAATTACACAAATATTCTGATTTTAGCTACGAAGTCCGCATTTGATTTATTTCTATTACACCATTACATTAGAAATAGAAATTATTTCTAAAATGGTGTAATTTCTATTACACCATTACATTACATTACATTACATTCTTCGGGTCGGCCCCTCCAGTGGGTGTCTCACACCTCACACCATTACATTAATATATGTTAACAAATCTTGGATTGCTGGTTAATTTGTTTAAAAATATATAAACAATTTTTATATACAAAACTTTGCAGTATTCATTACCTTCATACTATTCTGTACTGAATTTACACAACAGAATAAAAGTGCTGAATTTACAGAGCTGTGTGAGTATAGTAACTCCATCTTTTAAATGGTTCTTTTGAAAACACTTCACGATGAAATCTTCCTTAAATTATGCATTTCGGGTAGCATATCACAAATTTAATAAATATCTCATACGATAAGAAAAACACACACAGACACAAAAAAAAAAAAAAAAACAGTAAACTTTTTGAGAGCCCAGAAATTATTTCTAAACCCGTATCACTTTATTTCTTATTTACAACAAAAAAATCCGCCAAAACATGGAAAGATAGGAATTTCAAAAGTTCAAGGCTTTGCTTCAGTTTTCTTTTGAGAGCCTCATTTTTTATTTGTCGAAGATACGATACGTTATCAGGCCACTTGAGCTGATATGAACTGTTTTCAGGTTCAAGTTCGGCTATCATCAGAACCAACACTATTACTGACATACAATTTCATATTTGATGCCATTGAACAGAGTGAAAAGGTCTGCGGATTGTTCTGCATTATTATTATTATTTTTGAATTTTAAGTTGATTATTTCATATTTCGGGTACAGGATCATGAATTTTTTTTTCCCAAATGGCGGGCCTTAACATTGCTTTTGAGGCATTGGCCATCGCTAAGGGCGGAGTTGTTGGTCACTTTATTATGGAGTCACCTAGTAGGTGACTCCATAATTCTATGGGTGACTCCATAATTCTATGGGTGGACCAGCGTTGTCCCTATGAAGGAACGGGTACAATGACACCCACGCCCAGTTGGGAATCGAACCTCTACCGCCGCAAGTTGAACCCGAAACGGTAGTACGGTGCTTTATCCAAACTGGTCGGCGCATCATGAAAATATTAAAAGTTTAAAATTCACATGAGTCCACTGAAATTAATATTCATTAAAAATTTTATTTTATTAACTGCGTCCAGAACTTTCATGTTTCAATTATATTTCATGTGTTTCGTTAGCTCCAGTATTCCATGACTCGGCAAACAAGGTAAGGGTTCGAGTACCCAAAATCAGACGATTGCAGTAGTCTGACTAAGTATTCGTTATATTCGGGAATATCTTAGAACGTGGAGGAAATGGTGGATAAAAAAATATTTTTCTTTGGAGGGGAGGAGCTAATTAAAAAAAAACTTACTTGACATAAACAAAATGTACAATGAACCAAAATGTTACTATAAAGAAATTAAAAAAAGTTTTGGAAGGACTAACTTATAAAAAAAGCTCATTTCATATAGAAAAAAAGTGTATAAAAAAAGCAAAATGTTATTCCTTATCAATATCTTCTGGAGAGGGCTGAAGCACCCAGACCCTCCCACGGATCCGCCATTGCGTGGAGGTTTGCTGTTCTCTACAATTAGAGCATCTCCAGTCTAAAAGGAAGAAAAAAATGTATTTTGTCTTATTCGTACGATTGCTGCTGTATGATGACTTTAATTTGCTCTCCCTAATCGTAGTAAAGACTCCAGGGTTTCTTTTTTGAGTCCATTACTATAAGTCCAAGGATCAACAGAAGAGGAATCACCTACAAAGCATCTTTGCAACATGAAGAACAGGATAAAGAAAATATAACAGCTTCAAGTATTTCTGCTATAAAAGAGTCATTCTTTATGATAAAAAGCACGCCGACATCAATAACAATAACATTTAATAATTTCATTTTGTTTCAATTTAATTTTGCTGGACCTGTGAAAAACAGTGAAGCGGAGCCTTCTCTCATGTAAAAGGTACTTAGAAAAATCACATATTAAATGTTCTTAATGCTTTAATTACTATAAATTGGTAACAATTGAAATAGTTAAAATTCCAATAAATATCTGAAAGCTTAAGTTTCAGAATAATTAAATTTAAATAAGTTTTAGTCTAACTCGCTTATTAATAAGGTTGTATATATAACATCATCTTAACGTATTCTTTCAGCAATTTCATGTTGCATCGAAATTATCATTGATATAGTCATCGATTATAGACATCGATGCCTGGAATTTCGAGACAAGGGACCACAAAAAGTTCCTCACAGTTTTATTTTCGAAAATAATAGAAATGTATGGATGAAATACCAACTCAATTCTCCGAATACGGCGCCCATTTGATTGTTTGTTGGGGGGTTGGGGTACAAGTTAGGGGTCCAGCCCCAGTAAGGTACTATTTTTAATACCCAACCATTTCTGCACCACACCCATATGCTTAACTTACTAAGGCCAAGAGGGAACAATTTACCCCCCCCCCCATAAAATTAAAATAACCTCAGATATCACCTATTTGAAAACAGTAGTTTCTACAATAAGAAACACCCCCCCCCCATGTTAAATGCCAATTTACGGCAATGGTTACATACCAGTACGTAACCATTACTGCGATCATTACTGCGATATATATTTCTCCTGAGAGCTTGGGAGAGGGCATGATTGATCCCTACCCATATAGGTATGGGCTCCCGTAGCAAGGGCCTTACCTAGCGCGGCCGTCACACAGTTTACACGTCCATCAATCAGGCTTTGTTTCTAAAACACAGTTTAATTATATACTGGCCATGCTCATAATCGTTGCCTATTTTAAGTTTTTATTAGTTTCTGTAAAAGAGCTACTATAAAATTTACATATTCCGTTTTTATAGGGATTATGGCATAAAGCATATCAATGGCGCATATAAATTTTATGAAAATTGATTGATTCTTGGTCAATTCGAATATTTAAAGGCAGACTTTTAAAATTAGTTTTTAAACAATTGTTAGAATTTATGGACCTCTTACGAAAGAAAAGCATGTATACATTTATGAAAAAAAATTAAAAAATTACGAAATCAGATTTCGGATTCTATTAATGTGTAGTTCAAAGCAAAATAATCCATAAATAAACTCCATTCAGTCTAATAATGACGGTTAGAGAGCATCAACTGAGCACGTGATCAAATATGACCGATTTATTCTCTTATCATCTTTCTGTCATATTTATAAGGAAGCTGTCGTTATCGCTCGTTTGGCGATATTTTCCTGCATGCTATAATCTAAATTCCGACGAGTTTTTCAGAAAAGGAGAATCATTTCCTCACTTTCACTTTAACCCTGTAATGTGCAATCGTTTTCACATCTTTACAGAACAACATTATACAGTGGCTAAGGGCAATTCGATATTCGATCGACCGCCATATTGCTGGTAGTTAACTCGAGAGATGGCGACAGGTGTACTTTTTCCGCTTTGGGACCATTTAACCATAGTTTTTGCGACTAACTGTTGAAAACGTTGGAAAGAAGTTCAGGATGCGACCACCGTGCTTTAAATTGTTCGGTAAACAGTTTTGAGCATTTGTCAGCAAAGTTGAAAATGCGAATACATTCAACACCTTTCTTTAAACACTCATAACAAATACTTTATAAACTTGACAAAACAGGTTCATGATTTATCAGCTGTGATGTATTTGCCAACCCATACGTATGCAAAAAGCAAAAACTAAATGTAAACACAGCAGGCAAGGTAAGAAAAATAATGCTGCCATTGCCAAAAAGAAAGAGGCTGTGGGGGGGGGGGGGAGAAAAAAACAGTGTGAAAAGTAAAGGAAGAGTACATAAATAAAAAAGCAGGGGGAAAAGTTAAAAATAGTTTTAAAAAGAGGGTAGTAAATAAAAATATATTATCCTCCCTCTTCGGTTGCATGGAAATAAAAGTATTGAGATAAGTTTTATCTCATCCAATTAAACACTTTGTACAAGGTTTCAAACGACCCAAGTCATCAGTGGCGGCTCGTGGGATACAGCAAGTACAGCCGGGCTGCACTTGAAATTATCAGCACATACTTTAAAATAATTTATTCTACTAATTTTCCTAAATTCAGATTAGAATTACGAAATTCCTACGGTAAATTAAAAAAAAATCTCAAAAAAAAAAAAAAAAAAAAAAAAAAAAAACCAAACCAAAAACCGTATTGTGGCCGGATCGCTCATTCAGAAAAAAAGCACTTTAATCTTCCCGCAATTGAATTGGGAAAATCTTTGGTTCAGCCCAGAGCGCTGAGAAGAAAATTGGCAGCACCGTTGCCATGACAAAGATTACGTAAGCAGTCCCTCCGGCATAGGCTATAATGGGGATACGCAGCTAAGACTCAGCTCATCAAAGATTTTCAAACGTCGGCAGCACTTGAAAGAGCGCGGTGAATTCGACCCACTGATTGGCTCGAGAAGTGAGGGAGGGGGTAAGGAGAATATATGTTCGGCAAACTCTCGACTTTATATTGCTGAATTTATCAAGAAGGTAAGCCTGAATAGACGCTTATGAATGGACAATTACCCATCAAAGCAGTATTGTTTTTAAGTAAGCAAGAACTAGCATTTAGAGGACATGGCGAGCGAGAAAATTCTTTAAACATGGGAAACTTTAAAGAGCTTTTAAAATTATTGATATCTGAATTAAAACAACGCCTTTTTATGAGGGCATCACTGACTGATTCGCAAGTTTAAAAGAAAGGGGGATTGATTTGACATATAAAAAATAAGTAAGTTTTCTTTTTTTTTTTTCTTCTCAAGTTATCGTTACAAAAGAAAATTCTAAGGAAACTTCGAATCAGACACGGATTAATGCAATTTTGAGGATAAGAGCGGCTGGTTGCAATTTATGTCCATTTTATGGAAGTAAAATAGGATCTCTTAGATTTTTTATGGAATTTCTTTTTTTTTTTTTCCTCAGTGAGGGCTTAATCCGCCAGCTTTCGAATTCAGTAACAAAGATTTTCCATTCCTGTCCGGAGGAAGTGGGGGTGCTCATATGCTTCCGGCTGCACTAACAGTTTTGACCACGGGCCGCCACTGCAAGTCATCATTTAATTCATCACGTGTTTTATTTTTCGTCTGTCTATTGTATTCGTAATTATATATCTCAAACAGTAAAACTTGATGTAAGCTCTAATAGAGGATGTTCTAAGGTTTTAATGAGAACCCTTAAAACTTGTGTCTTTATTTTACTAATATCAGAGACGTAATCAAGGGGAGGGTGCCATAGGGATCCTGGACATCCCTCCCTAAAATGTTGGATTTTTCCTAATTGGCTGTCAATAAAATCAAGCACTTTTGTGAGAAATTCTACCTTTTTCACCTTTTGGGCAACTCCCGAAATTTTTTCCTCGTTACGTCCCAGATTATTGTTACTATTATTTTTAGATAATGAGAAGAGAGTAAAATTAGGATACAACAGGAAAAAATCACCCCTTCCGGATGCATCGATTATGAAACACTTTCGAACACAGCTGTCTATTTTTGCACCAAATTTTATTTTGTTTTGTTTAAAAAAGATGAATACAATAACAGATCCAGAGAAGGGTTGAGGGGGCTTTAGCCCTCCCAAAAATATTGCTTACGGTAACATTTTGCTTAACTGTACAATTTCCTTACTGTACAAATAGCTTTCTTTATAAATTAGCCACTCCCCCAAAAATGTACATTGTTTTAGCGTGACATTTTACTTTATTCTGCATTTTTCTTGGGTCAAATAAGCTTTTGTTTTTTTTTTAATAACCCTTAGCAAAAAAATTCTGTATTCGCCACTGGTTGAATGTCGCTAAACTACTCTTTAAAGAATGACTGTCCATTCTTTTGGCTGCTCCAGTAAAGGAACGAGAAATGCTACGTACATTATTTTCAATAGGGTACATAGTACAGTACATTGCAATAATATATATAACTAGCGGCTACCCGCGACTTCGTCCGCGTCGGCTTTAGAATTAGGTCCTAAGAGAAACGAAGCATGTGTGAATAACAAATATGTTTGCGACTAAAGAAACTGCATTTAAATATTATTTGCTTTTTACTTATTTTAAATGAAGTATAATGCATGGTAGTATACTTCATTTAAAATAACAGAGTATGTAAAATTACTAAATTTAGATTTTTTTTTCAGGCATTTGGCGAATAGAGAAATTTACGACAGTATTTGCGAACTGTTTTGAGTGTTCTTGTAAAAGAAATATTTATGCTATATGCATGAATTTTAGCCTATGTTAATCAGGAATAGTGCAGCTTTCTATTTGCGAAAACGTTTTAGAATCGGTTCTATAGTTACAGAGATACCCATAGAGCATAATGTATTGGAATTATTTTGAGTGTTCCTGTAAAGGAACTATTTGCGCTACATGCATTAATTTTAGCCTATAATACTCAAGAAAAGTGTAGCTTACTATCAGTGAAAAAAGTTTTGGAATTGGTTCAGTACTTACAGAGATACACATAGAGCGTAATGTAATTCTTATGAGTATCCCTGTAAAAGAACTATTTGTGATATATGCATAAAAGGTAGGCTATAACACTCAGGGTCACCCCAGTGTCTAAGAGGGTCTGCTTTCAAACCTAGAAGGCGAGAGATGCCAGGTTCAAACACCGGTCGCGCCTGTCGACCTAGCCGCTCGCAGTTTTCCGTGTTTTTTTCAAAAACCTCGCGAAAATACGGGCTAGGATCCCTTGGAAAATTCCACACAGAGGAATTCTCCATATACGCCTAGGACCCTATAGGCCTAGGACTTTCAATCAGTGAAGAAGTTTTGAAATCGGTTTTGTTGCTACAAAATGTCCATAGAGCGCAATGCATTAGCATTAGTTTGAGTGTCTTTGTAAAGGAATTATTTATGCTATATGCTTGAAAGGTTGCCTGTATGTTAATCCAGGGCATAAGCTATCTTCATTACAAATTTTTCCAACCATTTTTGTGTGATTCAGTCAAAAACATCCAAACACATAAACGTACACATTTATATTATTTGTAGGATTTGGAAATTTACGAACTTTAAGAAACACATCTGGACATTTCTTGGTAATTACCTATTATCCCGGCGGTCATTCCCGCCGAACTGTTTTTTGTCAAATGAGTTGCCAAACTGTTGCCAATCGTATTCAAAACCATTAATAATTTCATGTGCCCGGCATTTATCTCGGCAAAAAATCGCTCGTCTTGGCGGACCGCCGGGATAATACGTAAGTGCACTTTTCTATATTTATGCTTTTTAATTTGGTTTAAAATCAACATAATTTCCATACTTATTTATGTTTTTCAAATGCATGTGATTTTGCAAATAGAATTTCTGCTTTATTTCAAAAGCATAAATCATTTTGTGCGGGCGATAAAACGGTTTTTAATTAATAGTTAGAAAAGTAATTAAAATTTCCGAGCCTCAGGTACACTTTACCGAAGTCATGGGTCCAGGCATGCTCAAATTTTCAAAGCTCTGCATTCTGTAGATTTGTCTGGAGAACATTCATTTTTATTATTAGAGATAGATATATTTGGCATAAAATTGGCATAATTTCCGTATTATTTAATGTTTTTCAGATGTACGTGCTTCTTTATTGAAGTAATAGCATTCTTGTTAGCTCAAAACATGAATCATATGATACGGGCGAAACTCGCCAAGCATGGCAACGTAAAAACGGTTTTTAATTAATAATTAAAAAAAAATTAAAAAACTAAAATTCTAAGTAGCCTATAACCAACTCCAGGGTCCCATCTATATCTAAACCGAAATGCATCCTAATCGATTCAGCGGTTTAGGCGTGAAAGCGTCATAAACAAACAAACAAACTCACTTTCGCATTTATAATATTAGTTAGGATAGGATTTTGTAGCGATCTATGAACATTTACAGCAATTAAAGGACGAATGGACAGACAAACCGACATCATTAAATACTTTTAACAATCATTGATGAAAAATGTTGAAAAGAAAGATAAATCATGCCAATTGCATGATTATTAAACACTTATTAACAAATTTTATGGCTATTGCAAAACAAATGGTTAGCTTGTTTGCTCGAATAGTTACAAAGATGAAATCTGAACGATTCCCCTTCTGTGGCAATTGTCGCTTCTTGCCAAGGATTTTTGAAAATGTGAATTTAAAAAATCACATCGGATAAGCAACTGTTAAACAAGTTAAAACCATTAAGGTAATAATTTTGACAAAGCGCAAGCAAAACAAGATTTAAAAATAAATAAATAAATAAATAAAAACAGTCACTGACATTATCCAGGGAGTTCTTAGAGCTTTAACCGAAGTTAGTAAATCCTAAACCGAAGTCAGTAAATCCTAAAGTTAGTAACTTGAAAAGATGGAATGTTTCAGCAGGCCTTTTTGTTTTCCATCTGAGATTATAGCAACACTGAAATTATAAAAATCATAACAAGAATTTCGGATTCATTATTTTTGAACTACAAACATATCCGGCAAATATAACAAGAAAATTCACCGCATAATGCTCACATCTTAAATACATCTGGAGGCTTACTAATATTGCGTATTTCCATACGAATGAAATTAATATCGTATAAATTTTTAAACATTGCATACAAGTGCTTAAGTATAAAACATCGGAGAACATCAGATTACCTCAGATAGATGTTTATTATTTGCAATGAACTTCCAATTTTCTAGATAGTAAAGAAGTTTGGAATCAATCACAATTAACACTATAATTCATCAAGAAGGAAAAAAAAAATAGTAACACGCCCGCCTCAGTTTCAAGGTAATTCGAGGTATAAACACAGGTTCAAGGTGTAAATACTCTTGACGTTAGTAACAAGTTTATAAATTTCGAATGCACTTTCACCTTGAACCTCAGATCCAAAATATATGATGCCCATTTAAATGAACCGAGGCATGTGTAAACTACATATTACAGCTGTTTGATGAGAGTGAGATAAGAATTGAAAATCTTCTAAGAAGCAGGTGAGATTATATGTAACTGATCAAATATACATGGTTTTTTGCCACACACAAAAAAAGAATATTTTAATAATTTTCAAAGCTATGTAACATAGAATTTCAACTTCTATGAGTTTGTGTGCAGAAAGCTATTAAAATTGTTTTTTCTATGACATTGCTTACGCATAGTTATTATAAAAACATGTTTTTGAGAACATTCGATCTTATTAATTCAGTAACGTCTTACGTAATTGTCTACAGGAACCGCCAGAGGAAACCTTGAGGGATCTCTTTTTTTTATTAGTCTTGACTTAGGCTTCCTTATTAAAATATAATGTAAATAAATTGGCTATGAATATGATGAATCTTCCAATTTTAGCAGTTGAAAGTCACTTTTAATGTTCCCTTTAGACCAGAGGTGTACAAACAGTATTTGAGAAGGACCACCTATAGAAATAACCCGACTGCAGACAGGGGCACAGCTCTAGTTTAGTTGGAAAGTGAAACAGCTTTATTCAAAACTTGTGTTGGCAATTTTTTTACTGCATAAATGCTTATTTTTAACAGTAAAAAATTGTAAAATACCAGAAGAAGAAAAGCAAAATAACTAAATTAAAGAAAAAAATACAAATGCATAAAAAATTAAGGAGTAAAAATCTCTTTCTTGAAGCGCCAGTTCTTATTTTTAAAAAATCAAGAGAATAATAAACACTCTAAAAATTTTAATATAAAATTAAAAATAAATAACTTTGTATAGAATACACATACATAAAAACTAATGAAATGTATATGTTTTGAGTAGTACGAAACGTGACAGAGAAATGGGGAAAAATATTTCTTGCCGTTTCTTAATGTAACTTTTTTGTAATTAAACTGTTGATTTTTAGACCGAACCTTTACAGGGGCCACAGGGAGCAATTTCTGTCTAAAAAATGCACTTATTAATTTGGAAAAAAAAGCATCATCTGAGCAAAAACCAGCATTGAAAGATTAATACTGAATATATGTGCAATTGTATTGAATAACTCTAAATGATTTAGCTATGTGCAAATTTTTGAACTGTTGATATTTGATTTACATTTTGAAGAACAAATTTATTTTAAAAAGTTCAGATATGAACTTTTTTTAGAGATTCAGTAATTAGTTTTAGCAGGAAAGAGAGAAATCAAACGACAGAAGAGTGAAAGAGGTATTCAAGATGAGTTTATGCATTTGTTCACCAAACATAAAATTATACTTATGTGAAATTATCTATATTTCTGATTAAATAAATTACTAAAAGTGATTACATTCAGTAATTTGCCAATAGTTCAGTAGTAGTTCATCCCTGTCAGTAATACAAGGCCTAACATGAATATAACATAATGTGTTTCTATGCAAGCACCTGAAACATTAATTGATAGATTTTATTAATCTCAATGCAAAGTTGAAAAATAATACAACATCCAAAATGATAATATCAACAGATACATATATTATATTGATATTATACATGATATATTGTTAATTTGATTAACATTTATTTACCGATAAAATCGTAGAAAAAGTAAAGCACTTTCGAAACATTCCTTTATAATGTTATTGCTCAATAAATATTTCAAAAGCTAATGACATAAGACAGTGACTAATAAGACATTTCTGGCTAGAAAGATTCACGCACGATAATATCTCCTGTCGCAATTCACTGTTTAAAAAATTAGTAACAATAATACAAGAGCCAAGAGAGAGAAATAATTTTTATAATTGAAAAGATTAGTAAAAAAAGAAAAGTGATTTTATAAATTTCGATGAATTGGACGGTGTCTAAAAGACAAAATTTCTTTGATATTTTATTTCATCATGTTAGATATCTTAACATCCTGATTCTTGCATTAAAAGACGAATCTACTATTATGTTTATTTAAAAAACAATGCATGGCATTATATTACAGACACGATATTACAGACATGAATGAGCTGGCGATGACTAATAAAACAATTTCACAGAAAATATCATTTCTACAGAAATATTTTTCAGTTTTTTATATATTTAATACATGATCTTTCGTTTGCTTTTTTTCACCATAATTGCCTATTCCGAATTATATGTATTGAAGTATTAAAACAGAGAGAGAAAGAGATTGTCTAGATTGTGAAATTCTGATACAACAACAAAAGAACTGCTACTATTACGCAAGGAATCAAACAAAAAATGTATGAATGGACACTGATGAAACACTCTTTCTAGAAAGTTTTAAATCAGCGTAAAGTGATTTTGAGATCGTATTTCTTTTTTTCTCTATTTTCTTTAAACTGTTCTTGTTAAAAGTACGTCGTTGTTCCGCATCATCTTTAACCAGACATTCAATTAACTGTTATAATTGTGAAATACTGGCAGAACTACTGAAGAACATCTGTAATTCAGAAAGATAAAGAATTATAACGAAAAGTGATTTCCCCAAAATTAAAATAGCAACTAATAAAAAAAACCAAGAAAGTTTCACATATTGCGAAAGTATTTTTAAGTTTGCATTTATTTAAGATATATTTTTTGAATTCTTCTCTTACCGTCGTATTGTTACATTGTTTTCAAGTACCTTTGTTTCCCATCATCTTTAGACAAGTTATTGATTTAATCTTTTACAGATAGTCTTTGTAAAGAATGTAAATAATACCTACCGAAAAGCGGTAGTTAAAAAAAGATTGAGAGTGATTTGTAAATAATTTTTGCAGAAAATTTTATTTCTCCAAAAAATATTTTAGACCCTTTCTATTGCAAAAACTCAAACCTTAAAAATTGTCTAACAGTAACATCGAACGGTACAAAATGCTACTTTAAACCTAGTAAAATTTAATTTCGAAATTAAAGTAAAAAATTATGAACCACAAAATGTGTTTGTTGTAGTGCCCACTAAAACGGTTATTTTTATTTACTTATTTATTCCTCGAAAATGTATTTATAGCATACCTAAACGTTACTGAAATGTTTGGCTAACAATTTAAGGTAAAACAATCATTAATGTTACTATACCAATACTTACGAAAAAACACTATTAGTAACGAAGCAATCAATGGTACCACTGATGAAGGCAGCTTTATTTTAAAATATTAATTAAGTGTCGCATTTCAAGAAATTTTTTCTTTTATATTTAAGCATGTTATCATTACATTTTTCTATGAAAAAAACAGTCATTCTGATGATTTTTTTAAAGCACAATATAAATAGTTTTACTAAGTCTCCTGCTCTATGGAAAATATGAACTATTCTTTCACCATTTTATTGTTGTGTTATTTACATACACGAGTTGCGTTCCCATCTTTGGCACGAGAAAAATGGATTACATCATCTTACACGCAGAAACCAAATAGTTCGACTCGTGTCGTATTAGATTCAACGGCGTCGTTACCAAGACAACGCAACTGTTTAAAATTTTTAAAGTATACATTAGTTTAAAATCGATATAAAATCGCCTAATTTATATTTCCCTTTAAAAGAGAAGGGAAATGTGTTTATTTTTCAATGAGAACAAATCAAAAAAACTTTGCACACATACACTCTTAAAAATTTGATGGAGCATTTCACCAAAACATGGTACTAAAAAGTTGGTTCTATAGGATGGTGTAGCCGTGTTCCAACATTCTGTTTACAAGCTTAGCCATACTTTGGTGAAGCAACAAATGTTGGAACAAGGTTTCACCATCTTATGGAGCCAACTTTTCTAGTGCAACAATTTAAACATTAATTTTTAAAAATTCTTGTTAAACTACAATCTTTTTTTTTTCCTTTTTTTTAAGATTTCAAATCGATAAGTCATAAGTTCAAAATTGACTGCTTTTTAAAGAAAATCTTCTCTTCTATCCGTCATAAGAATTGCTTTTGTAAATTTTATTTTCGCTATAGGAGAGCTCAAAAAGATGTGCATAACTTCACGGTCAGAATTTCCATTGCGCCAAATTTAGTATATTTAAGTATAACTAAGGTGACCATACGTCCCGTTTTGAATGGGACAGTCCCGTTTTTAGGTGGCGTAATGTCCCGTTTTTAGAAAATGCCCCCTGCAATGTCCCGTTTTTAGAAAGAGAGTAACCCACGGTAACGATTTCAATAAAGGCCGCTAAAAATCTAAAATCATCCAACGGCAGTGTCTGTAAAAAACAACCTAACCTCCCTCCCTCTCCTCTCGAGACGCAATGAAAACGCCGAGGGGGGGGGTATTGTTTTTGTGTTTGTTCTTTTAATGTTCTTTTTTTGCCAACTATTTGAATTTATTTAATTTATTTTCTTTTTTTAAATTTATGTTCCTCTTTTGCTTATTCCTCACCCCCCGATCTTCACTTTATTTTCCCTTTTCACTCTGGTTTTCTTAGAATTCTTTTCCTGCCGAATGACAACTCCCTTTTTTCTGTGTGTCCTTTTGTTTACATTTCTTACTTTCCTACCATCCTGCTATGTGTCGGATGGCGTTTTTGAATTCGAAGAAGGGCCTACCCCTTGTATCACCCGAAACGTACGTCTTGCACTATTTTTTATAGTATATGTGTGTTTTAGCAATGTTTTCTTTTCATTTATTTTGAAATTAACCTTAACACCAGATTTTTTGCGCACTTTCTTAACTAAAAGATACCCAGACCTTAAAAACAGTAGATGTCCCATTTTGAGGAAGAAAATAAATAAACTTTTGCCAAATAAGTAGTAGATGTCCCGTTTTGGAGGAAAAAATAAATGGTCACGTTAAGTATAACAGCTCTAGTCCGCATAACTCAACCGGCAAACACACATGCAGACAACTTTTTCTGCTAAGATTCAAAAATAAATGAGTTCAAAGTGATTTTAAACACAGTTCATGGAAAACATTTACTCGTAGAAAGTATTTTTATAGGTTTTGTATGCAAATCTTTTGTTTATTTATTTTTATTTGAACTGTTCTTGTCATGGCATCGATTGTTATACACCATTCATGGATGTAGCTCAACATTTTCCCATACAATGAAGCTAAATTAGATGCAATCTTTCGATGAAGAAACGTTGAACCATGATTTATGGGTTCCTTGCTCAATTTAAGAACCAAATCATGGCTCAACGTTTCTCCATAGAAAGGTTGCAGCTAATTTAGCTCCATTTTATGATTAAATTTAACTACTGTTATTAATTGTACTGTAACTGCGAAATCATGCTTTGTGTTCGTAAACTCAAATCCAAAATTAGTTTTCCTGAAATAAAACTGAAACAGGTGTGTGTTGTGGTCCTAGTTTAAGAATGACTTCAGTTTATTCAGTTTCCTAGCATAGGTAATGCGTTTGTTTACCACAACATACGCGGAGGAACTGTAAACAAAATATCGAAAACTGAATCAGTTGATTTAGTTTTTCAACTAACTGAACTCAGTTGACTTTAAGAACGATGATCGGCTGGTTTTAAAAACTGAGAATTTTTAAACCTAAAACGAGTGGCATTAGTTGAGCGTTTACGAATGCGCCCATAAAATATCATCGGAGTGGGCCTCACCATGCCGAGTAGATAAGGCATTGAGCACAGTGCACGGATGAACTGTGAAGGCACCACGTTCGGGCCTACCGCGGGGCTGTCGATTTAATGGAGTTTTGATCCGTTTTCTCCAGTAACATGAACGCGCGCTAGAACTCCTTAGAAAGTCCTCTGACCAAGGCATCCCCTGAAGTCAGACGTCTGTCGTGTAAACTTGCCTAACACAAAACAATGCAATCAAACAAATATCAACCGAACAAAAACTGAAGAATTTTTATAGCGTAAAATAAATAAAACTCGGCTGTTCGAGCCTCGTCAGGGGGAGATCCCCCTGAACCCTCCTAATTTTTTAGTTTCATTATTACCATATTAAAACGATATTAATTGATTTTGTCATTTTATCGCTCATCTTTCGCATATTTCGCCTGGTAACCCTATGTTGAAATTTTTATGATTGTAACCCATTTATAGAAAAATACATGTGAAGCATATTCTACAGCTTACGAAATACTGTAACAATAGATTAAAGCCGCTGTGAACTAATAATATTTAAATACATATAAAATTATGTCGCATACTTTTAAGTCGCATTTTTGGGACACATTTTTCAATAAAGGGTGTTGAGAGATAAAATGACATAGTCATTAAAAAATGTAAGCAAACTCGGAAGAAAGTCACGTTAAAAAACTAAGTGAGTAGACAGACAGCAAGGTAAGAGAACAATTTCTTCATACAGATTTCATCACAGGAAGTATTTCCACAGTTTACTTTTGCATATCCTTTAAGATATCTTCCTGGAACTGTCTTTTCGCTTCCTGCAGCAGCGCGCTGTCGCGCATCACTGTCAAGCAAGTCATGGCCAAAGCCTTAGCAGCCTTAAGAGTGGGTTCTTGCGCATCTGGAGAGCCTGCAGTTTCTGCGAAGGCTCTCGTATGGCAGTCCTCTGGTGCTGGAATGGCGAAGTAAGGATGAATCGATGGTACTACGTGAGATACATTTCCCATGTCTGTAGCGCCAACATCGGTGATTTCTGCGTTATCGTACTTCACTCCTAGTATATTAGAAGAAAAATAATGTGTTAAGTTGGTGTGCATGTTTACATAAATAGGATTGCATTAAAAAATAGTTCTGTGTCGTGTGTGTCCTAAACCGATTTTGGCACTTTAATACAGTAAAAGTAAGTACCAACCATACTACAGGGTTGTCCAAATTAAACTTCCCCAACTCAGAGGCCTGTGCAGGATGTTGTATGGGTCATAATGCGATGAAATTTTGGAAACAGACACTTCAGATAACGCGCTCATGATTTATTTAAAAAATAAAAATAAAATTAGTAGTAGTACAAGAAGTTGCCGATAGGTGGCGCTGCAACGCTTGTAATTTGCATATTGCAACAACATGATTTTCAGAAATAAAGCTTCTGCGCAATGTATACAAAAGGCAAGCCCTACAAAAGTGGAAGACAGGCGTTGCACAGCAGTTGTTTCTAGCTCGCTGATACACAATGGCGACTTTGAAAGACAATGTGTGTGAAACTTTTCTACCAGAATGACGAGAATTCTGTGCTGCGAGCATTCCGTCGGCTGAAGAACTTACGCCGAGGACCAATGATACCACGCGCTTTACGAGACATGATGAAGTTCGAAAGAACCGGACAGCTGGGAATTTTATCAGGTAGAGGACGACATGTTGTGGATTCTGCACGCGTACAAGACGTTGCTTTGGCGGTCGTGGACGCCACTAGCCAATCGCCCCACGGTATTGTTAGTGTGTCAACTGTTTCTCTTGCTGTTTATATGCCCTATTCGACCACGGCATACATATAGAACATCTGTAGAACGTCTTGATCTGCAGCGCCACCTATTGGCAACTTCTTGTACTAATATTTTTTTTAATAAATCACGAGCGCGTGATCTGAAGTGTCTGTTTACAAAATTTCATCATATTATGACCCATTCAACATCTTGTACAGGCCTCTGAGTAGGAGAAGTTTAATTTGGACAACCCTGTACTATATAGTTACGCTGATCTCAGATTCACTCTAACAATTCTGGGCAACCTGCTCCCAGATAAAACTTTTACCGTCATGATTCTAAAAATATTTTACAGTTAAGCACAAAAAGCCCAATAACAACTACACCGTTTGTACGATCCGCTTGAAATCCTACTAATATTTTAAATGTCAATGTTTGTATGTATGTTTGTTACTCTTTCACGCTGAAACGGTTTGACGGATTTGGATGAAATTTGGAATAAAGACAGTTAAAGTCCTGGATTAACACACAAGCTACTTTTTATCGCGCAAAAAAACCACTGTTCCTGTAATATACAAAAAAAACTATCTTTTATCCAAAACCAAAAAGAATACAACTAAGCTTTTTTTTACAAAGCCACCGACAGATAGCGCAAACTTATAGAATAAGTAGTTTTTAATAAATAAAAAAAATCATATGCATAACTATTTCCTTCTGACGAGGATTTATAAGCGGGGTACGGGCCAAGAACACAGATCCGAAATACATGCTACACAAACAAACAAATAAAAAATAAGTTTTTGAAATTTTCATTCAGTTCGAATTATGCACTTTTCTGAGCGTTTTCCCCCCCTTCTATTTCTAATGCATTATATCCAGCAATAGGATGTTTGAAAGATCAATTTAAATTTTGTTTATTCACATTCATGAATAATGATACACTTTCCAACTTAATGGAATAAGGAAAGAAAATGGGGAAGACGCATAGATTATGATACGCTTTTAATATATAGCACGCTTTTAATATATAGCAGTTTTTCCAGATAACATAGCTGTTTTTTTTTTTTTTTTTTTCATTGAAATGGTCCTCTGCTTGAAGCATTGATATAACATTGTCTGTTTACACAAAACGAAATCGTTCGAATGCGAAAAGTTTCCGCACGTTTACAAAAAAGTATAACATTCGATTTAGCTGAATAATAAGAACTGAATATGAAGTTATTTATTTTAGGTGGACGGAGGTTAAATAAATTGAGAGCAGACGTATTTTCGTCCAATGGTTTTTCTAGCGGCCGTTGTCATTGCCTCCACAACGGGCTTTGACTTCTAGTACACGATAAAAACAAAATGCCTTAAGCCAAATGCTGTTATAAATTAAATAATAAGAGTTTACAGACTTTTTCTCTGCTATTTCCAAATTTACAATGTACAAGTAAGTTAAAAAGTTGTTTTGGATTTTATTAGAACACATTTTAATTCAAGTCTGAATGAAAGCTTTCTTTATTTAATTTTCGGTGAAGTAAAAAGAGGTGCACAGGATGTTCCTAAAAGGTGGTAACAAGTTTTAATTCTTTATCTATTAGAGATAAGAGGACAGAGTTCAGAATAAGGTAAGAAAAAAAAAATACGTTTAGAAAAAAATCCTCTCGCTAATTTTTAAAAAGTTACACTTTTTAAATTTGTATGACATCTCACACAAAAAAAAAAAATCCCAATTAGTAAAATGTGCCCCTTATACTAATTAGACGACCCACAAAACTTGAGAATTATATCCTAAAAAGTGCCAGAAATATAAAGATAAATATATGCTGGCTTAAACCACTTTTTAATGGCTCTTGATGGGAAAATCAGGTCGAATGATCGCGTTTCAAGGATAGTACAAAAAATAACGGGAAAAAAAATGTTTTGCACTTTTGCAATAAGCGTTTACATTCGAATTCATGCATATAGCCTCTTACCATCTTATTTAAGATATGAGGTTCAATACTGAGATGTTTTATGATGAAAGGCTAAAAATTTTTACATCACTTCATTATTGTATGGGTCTCATTTTACTAATTGGGATTTTTTTGTACAGGGGTCATATACAAATTTAAAAATTGTAATTATTTGAAAAATATCGAGGACATATTTTTCTTAACGTAATCCTTTATCTGACTTTATTTGAACATTCTTTTCAATTTTCATTGATCACTTATTTCTTAACTAAAGCGCGTAATTAACTTTTTGGGACGCTCTGTATATACAGAATATCTCAAATGAATTTCAAAAACCTCTCTCGGATGGGCTGCTGTTGGTTCGTGAACGCTAATGGGAGCTAGTGCAAGTAAAGTCTGTGCGTGGCTCCAATGCCCTGCATGTTCAAACGATACCTCTGGGGGTACCAATTTCAGGTGCTAGGTCTCTTACTTCAAATTGGTTCAAAATTAGGAGACCACTCATAAGGGCAACTTTGGTCTGCCTTATAGGCGCCCTCATAATGTAGGCCGACCAGATGTTGGTCGGCCATATAGGCCGACCAACATCTTCGACACTCGTAGTAGTCAAGATTCCAGAAGGCTGCTGACCCGGCCAAAAAATGAAAAAATCTCTCTCTCCTTTCTATACATATATCGAGGTATACTACAAACATTAGAAATCAAAAGCCCATGAAAATCACATATTTCTAGAACTGCGCAGTTTAATTCAGTTGGAACAAAGATATCCGCGTTCAAAAACTACAATTACTACATGGTCTCTTGCAATTTTGTAGACGGTCTCGGCAGCCAGCCACAAAGGCATCTTAATAGTCATAACAGACCTTGAAAAACCACTGCCCAGTTTCTGGGATCGGCCAATAATTGCAACGCTTTTTGAAAACACTCTAATTGATGTGACACGACCTCAAATGTTGTTAAAAGGGGATGCATTATCCCAGGAGAGAAGCTTCCGCGTGACCGCAGCTGCCAAACAAAGATGTATCGAAGTACCCAATAAAATTATGTAATCGCAATTGGACTCGACTCCTTTCCTCCGGCCAGCGACGACCGGCCGCCTCAACAGCCTCGACCCGTCCCGCCCGCATCTCGCAATAGCGACTCTAATCCAGAGTCCCGAGCCGCTTAATACCCAATGCCAGGATACCTCAACAACCTTGCCTTCCTCGGGACCACGATTACAAACTTTCCCGTAGCCGCCTAATGTTATATATATATATGTGTGTGTGTGTGTGTGTGTGTGTGTGTACATAAAGCAATGATAGTGCACTATAAACAGTTTTTTTTTAACTTTAAAATATTACATGACTTTTTTCCTCACAAGATTCTTTATTGTTATAATTGACGATAAAGTTTAGAAACAGTACAAAATTTTAAGTTATTATTTTGAGGAAAAGTTAGGAATACTATAAAATTAATAGTGAGCAGAACAAAACTAACTAATAATTAGATCTTAGCTGGGACGTTAGAATTTTTCAATATAGTTTTACTTAACTGAATCCAGGTATGACATATTTTGAAACATTAAAAAAAAAAAGAAAAAAATCGAAATACGCAAAATCTATCTGTGCAACAACATTCACCTATTAGTTTATCTTTTCGGCATTTATAAACTGAAAATCTCTGTAGAAATAGGGATCGTAGTACACATAAAAGGTACTTATCAAGCTGTATACGTGTTTCGATTGAAAAAATTTCGATCGTTTTGAAAAGTAGTAGAAGTCGATATACAGAATGGGATTTTTACGTTCGAAAGGTGTATAGCTAAGTACCTTTTATGTGTGTTATTTTACAAAGTTTAATTATTCATTGTTTTTAACATCAGTTAGAGTGTTTTTTGCTGTGGATCGTAATAATTATCATGGCTTTAGGATACATGTACATTAAAGAGATAATGTTTTTCGAAATAAATATTTTCTCAATGCGATAGGGGATGGTTTCTTTGATTGTTCCACTACCCAAGTCCATTTATAGTCATCGATCGTTTTTTACGAACCTATGCTATTTTACGAACTAGCGAGAAGTCCCAAATACACTCCTATAGACTATTTAACCACTCGAATTTTACGAATTTTTCGATTTTACAAACTATTTGTATGGTTCCTACGGGTTTATAAAAACGAGCGTCGACTGTAATATGTCAACATAATGGTCTATTCAATTCATTCAATCGCTGTAAAATCTTACTATATAGTTAAGCTGACCCTGACTCACTGACTCTCTAAATATTCCGGGCAATCACTCCACAATAAAACTTTAACCGAAGCGCAAAAAGCCTATAATAACATCTGCACCATCTGTACGATCCGCTTGAAAATTTTCATAATTATGTGTAGAAATATAGAAAACAATCTGCGCTACTTTAAAAATCTGACAATCCACCCTTTCCCTCCTTTTTAAGCAATTTTTTACTATTTTCAGCTCCATTTTATTTCCGAGAGTACAAAAAAAAAGTGAATCATTTGCGTGACAAAATTTGCTGGCGCAATTCACATGACGTCCTATCGAAGTCACGGTCATCAGTTCATTTTAAACAGTTTTTCTAGATAATGTAGTTAATTTTCTTTTTATTAAAATGATCGTCTGTATGAAGCATATACGTAAGATGGCCTGTTTACACAAAACGAAATTTTTTCAAATGCGAAAAGTTTCCGCTCGATTCCAGAAGAGTATTAAATTCGTTTTGAATGTATAATAAAATTGAATTTAAAGTTATTTTAGGTGGACAAAAATTAAATACATTGAATGTAGACTTTTTTTCGTCAAATGTTTTTTCTAGCGCCCATTGTAATTGCCTCTACAACGGGCTTTGATTTCTAGTACATATATGTATATATATATATATAATTAATATTTCATTTTGCTATAACTAAAAATTCTCACTCACCCAGTCTTTCACTCTGTTTCCTGTATATTTCTGATAACACTCTGTTGCATATTAAGTTGTTGAAGCAATGGGCGTCATCGAACTGGTATTCAACGCTGCAACCAGTGGCCGAAGCAGCTGAGTTGATGCATGCTTCCACTTGAGATTTCAGCTCTTTCAGCTGTCCCATTGTTGAAGTTCTGAGACATATTTCCATTTTTGACCTCGCTGGTATGACGTTTGTTACTGTACCACCTTCTGTGATAATTGCTATAAATAAAAACTATAAATTATCTCCTATTAACCTGTGTAAACTCTATGTGGCTGGATCTTCAGTTTTCACTGCAATACGCGCACATAGCCCTTAAATAATTGTTGATAAAAAAGCTATGATAAAACTTAAGTGCAAAAGTAGCACAGTAAATTTCCTCTTAAAATACGGTAGATGCATTCCGTGCTATACGAATCCGTGTTGTAGGAGTCACTTAAGTTATACAAACACTTGAGTACAGGGCCCCCAGATTTGAACACGGGCCCTGGACCCAGGATCAGAGACGATGCCCCTCCCCTTCTATTTCACAGTCGTATACAGTAGAATCTCGCTACAGCGATATCCTCTATAACGATAATTCTCTCTATTACGATATTTTGTCATAGTCCCGGCTGAATTCCCTTTAGATTAATGTAAAACAGTTCTCTGTATTACGATATCCCTTAAAACGATAATTCTCTCTACAACGATGGTAATAATTATCCCTTACATCGCAATAATTCTCTCTACTACGATATATTTTTTTTCTACGATGCATCAGAAGCCCAACTCATGCACACACATTGAAAGCTACACAAAGAAACTCGAGGTAAAATGTGGTTGGAACGGGTTGGATCACGCCTCTCCCAAAGAACGTCTTCTTTGGGAGAGTTTCGTTTTGCTAAACTTGTTGAGAGCTTGTTTCGTTTTGCATCTAAATTTCGTTTTGCTGATGTAACACTATGGTAATGAGAAAGTGCATTTCTCGTAAGGTGGAAGGGCAGTTGGCATTAACGGGATGACACATCTTTGATTCCTATCCCCCTCTTTAAAAAATGGTCAAGGATTCTTTTCACCGGAACTGATAAACGATACGTTCTTTTGTCTGAACTTGAGTAAGAATTTTAACCTCCGATAAATCCAATCGAGGTCGATTATTAAACGAGGATATTTTAAATTATTTATGAGTTTTGTTTACTTTGAAGTTTGTTTAGTGAAAATCGAAAGCAAATATCTATCGAAGTGAAATTCAACATCATAAAAGATTTTGATAAAGGCATGAAGCAAAATAAATAAGGATAAATTAATGGGTATGTATTTTCAATTAATATCTAATACATTTTAAAAAACGCTTTTGCGGCATTCATTTAGACATTATATATTTGCTATTCAAATATGCTATAAATATTTATAAGCTATATCGCCGCTAGAATCCATGGTGAAGCGGCAAGGGTATTTAACTAAATTTGTGAGTGTTGTGAAAATTACTGAAAACTATAAACACGTTTTCCTCCTTTCATTTATTATATATTACCTGAGAGGGTGTGCTGAATGAAAACAGAACACTTTCTGGTGACACCGCAGGGTATGGGATATATGAAGAACAAAAATCAAATCTTTTCGTTCCAATATCGATTCTCTCTATAACGATAATTCTCTTTACAACGATATATTATTTTGACCCCCAAAATATCGTTATAGAGAGGGATTTCACTGTATTACATTATGATGGAATGTTTATAGCTTACCCATACTCTTTTTAGAATGTAAATTAATCTGAAAATACAGGATATAAAGGAAGAGCTGAGTGGATGAATATGTTAACTGACATTTAAAAAAAATAAAATAGAGATTTCCGGGCAGAAGATCTACGCTAATACGCACAAAGTTCACACAACAATGACAATAACTACCACTACGATTTTATTAAACATTTATGATAAACAGTTTATCATAAATATCGGGTGTCCGAAAAGTCCTTGCCACATTTCAAAAATTCACAGAAAGCAACAAACTGTTGTATGAACATGCGGTTCGCACAGTAATGTTTCACGGAATCAAGAATTTATTTTTCCATAAAAAATACTTCCAAAATGCGTTCATAGGTGGCGCTGCATCTCCAGTTTTAAGCAATGAGATCCAATAAGGATTTTTCTTCAGTTTTGAATAGCATTGAAGGTGCGGGAATATTCAATCTACCTGAAGCAACTGCAACTGAGAAAGTGCATGGCGTAGGTTGGTATTTCGAATCAAAATCCATAACTGGATTTCAGAGAAAGTTTCATAACATGTTTAAGAAAAAAATCCGAGCAGAAACAGCATTTTGGCCTGGCATGAAAATTTTTTAGAGATGGAAGCGTTTCAGACAGGGAAAGAAGTGGGCCTTCCACGAAAGATCGGATGAGACTGTACAAGACATTCGAGAAGCTTACTGTGACGGTAGAGCTCCACCTATGAACACAATTTGGAAGTAGTTTTTTTTATGATGTCAAAAAAAAAATCGTGAACTGTGAAGTATTATTGTGCAAAACGCATATTCATACGATAATTTGTTGCTTTTCTATGAATTTTTTAAATGTGTCAAGGACTTTTCGGACACACTGTATAATTGAAATTTTAAGCTTTAATTTGTTCTAGAATCTCTTGTAAAATTTCATTAGATGAAAAAAAATTCAAAATATTTTTCTAGTTTGTATTAAAATAATATAATTAAACAATTAAACTGTGTAAGGCGGCACCCGGGCCCTCGATCAGGGGTCCACTCAGGCGCACCCTTGTGGGGGCCATGCGATGAGCATCATCAGCAGTGAGTGTTAACAGGCAATACATAAAAGTCTGTTTCATTTATTTTTTGTGTTGAACGAGCTTTTTTTTTTCTTTTTTTTTCTTTTTACTACGATAACCTTAATAAAACTTTAAAAATCTCAAAACTAGCAAAATGTAAGTTACACAATTTGGGATTTAACCCTTTAACGCGCAGTGTTCCCGCTCTGGGAACACCAAACTCTGACGTTTTGATTGTTGCAAGTCACGAAGAATAGATTTCGTTTCTATAAAAATAGTTGCGGGTCACATAGTTTCACGAGAATCCTTTACTTTTAGCACGTCATTTCCCGTAAAAAAAATTGTCACGATTATTTTTAGCAGCACTGGCATCTGCTGAAAAATGGAAGAATGCGAGAACAGCTGGATAGATTGTCCAATGCTGAAAAAAGGGCAGCCGTTGTCATCGCTCGACTTAACTACCACCAAGATGACGGACGATCGAAACATTCATCGCGTGCCGCAAGGCGTGACAGCTGGCTGTCGTCAAAAAAGGGTCTCTAGATCTGTGGCACTCGATGAACGTTTCGATCGTCCGCCATGTTAGTGGTAGTTAAGTCGAACGATGGCAACGGCTGCCCTTTTTTCAGCATTGGGAAAGGGTTTTGCGCCTCAAAAGGTTAAAGGGCTCATTTATAACTGATTTTCTCATAAATATGGCTAATTTTGCGAAAATAATTTTTTTAAGCGATTAAAAGGACTTATTGAATAACGTAAGCAGAATTTTTCGAAACGAAAGATCACCTTTTCCCGTTTTTGACCTTTAACGCAGCTTGAGTCTGTTCGCTTCCATTTTTGCAAAGGCTCTTTTCAGCGTTGTTTCTAAACACTGATTTTTGAACGCCCGCCGGTGTACGAGTTATCTGGATCTGGCTGCGTGCCAGTGGACCATTCAATGACCCAGGCTGCACAGAGAACGGTTATCTTCAAAGATTGGAGTGAAGAGGTTAATCGAGGGTTCAGTTGTAAAGTTAAATTCCGCAACACCTCACCGTATTGTGTACGATTATGTTTTAACTATATTTAGTTTGAAAAATATAGCTCCATATGAACTAATTAAAACTTTGTAAAATAACATACATAAAAAGTACTTATCAATCTGAAAGCTGAGAATAAAAGAAGCCAAAAAATAAAGAGGGGATTGGAAAGAAGAAATTAGCAAAAACAGGATTTTCTTTCTTCCTTCGTCCTCCGTTTTCCTTTCCCTTTCTTTTTTCTCTCTGGTTTCTTGCTTTATTTCCCTCTGCCGACTGGCAACTCGCTCTTCGCATTTGTTTTTTTTTAATATTTGAATCTCCAGGTTATTGTGTGTGGGCTGCTGAAGGACGAAAATAGCCCCCCCCCCCGAAACGCACGTCCAGATCGATAAGTACTTTTTATGCGTGTTATTCTGTAAAGCATTAATTATTCCTCCTTTTAAACACCAGTTTCTTTTGAGTGTTTTGTAACAACTCCACAGGCTTACTCTTTTACGAAACGATCAGAGGATTAGAATAGCAACAAAGAAAACGACTTCCTTTTCATCGATTATTTAACAAAATCTTACATGTGGTTTTTAACATATTTAGTTTTTATTTTTACCAGCAGAGGTGCTGAATGAATCTTACCATTAATAACGTTCGTGGGTTTCATTTGCTGTCTCAGAACCGACAAACTGTTATAGCAGATTACTGCAGCATCCAATGCATTTTTTCCCAGCCAAGGAGAACATGCAGCATGTGCCTCTACTCCTTTATAGAGGACAGTGCCCTGCAAAACGTCGTAAAAACAAACGCATTCAGTTGTTACAAGCAAAATTCGGTTAGACAAAATTTTTCATGAAATTTCACGAAGGTTCACATTGACTGAAAGTTTAGAAAAATTTAACGCTCAAAGGCATTGTATTTTAAATGTTTTAAAAAAAATTTAAAAATATAGTTTTTATTTGTAAAAACTCTCATCATTATACATACAAACAAATAAATTAAAATACAATTTATTTATAAAGCTTAGCTTTAGTTAAAAAATGCAATATTAAGAAAAGCATAAAAAATTACCCTCTTTCTGATTACTTTAATATTGAAAACTATTGTTGATTCGAGATACAAGTTTTTGGCTAACAAGCTCGATCAAATTAAACTAGAATTAAAAACGAGGCACCACTGACCACATAATATATTCCATAGCAACAGAATACATAAATTACGTTCCAGGAGATACAGTAAAACTTCTATGAGCGACCACCTCTATTAAGCCTTTCGTCCAACGACGAATTTTTAAAGGCACCGATTTTTTACCCTATCAACTTAATCCTAAAAAGCCCTCTAGAAGAGATCACATAATAGCGCTCTGAAACTGGTGACGGAAGGAACCTGGTTCAAACCCAGGTCGCGTTCGCCGACCTAGCCGCTCGGAGTTTTCCGCGATTTCTTCCGAAACGTAGCGTAAATACGAGTTAGGACCCCTTAGAAAGACCCCCCCTCCTAGGACTAGACACCTCGAGTAGATAATTGGCCTTAGTCCCTCAAATCAAAATCATATGAAAATATGTATCCCTCTCCTAACCCTCTATAAGCGATCTGCCCTAGTTCTTTCCTATCTGGGAGTTTTCTTGCGTTTTTCCGGAGGTAACACTAGTTCGTATAAGACGGATTTGTATAGCACAGTGGAAAAATTCTGACCTTATTCGTATAACACGATAAAAGAGGCTCATATAACACTGTAAAAAAAATGGGACAAATCCGAAATTGTTAAATATTTATTTAAAGAAATTACTTATTTGCATTTTCGTGTAATTACTTATTTGCGTTAATATGCAAAGTAATTTACAGTACATCAAGCAATATTTTTAGAAATTTTTTTGGCTGTCAAATGTTTATATTTCTCTAAGCGACCACTTTTCTTAACGACCGATTTTTTGGTGAACGGGTTGTGGTCGCTCCCAAGAAGTTTCACTGTATCTATTTACAGTGATTAAAACACATACAAACAAACTGAAATCATAAACCTTTTCAAATATTGTTGGAAAGTAAACATAAAATGTTATTTATGTCATATAAACAAAGCTACGATGAAATAAAGCAATTTTTGCGTCATATCAATCGATGCTGAGTTTAACAGCACCTGATATTTTAGCTTAATTTCTCTGAAATACTTTTACAAAAGTTTTATGACTGTGATATTCGGCTTATGGCAAAATGATCAGATCAAAGATACCAAGATTACCCTGGGAATTTTATCTGCTCATTTTAAGTCAATCAGAAATTGTTGCAAAGTTTTAAGTGTTTTATAGTATCATAATATGACAATAGTTGTGCATAGAGGGGAAAAAAATATATTAAAACTCGTGGTATCTTTTATCTTGGTATCTTTGGTTGTTGGTAACTTGGTATCTTTTATCTGTTCAGAAAATTAACAGAACGTTCCCGAAATAAATTATGATTTCACATTAAATAAGTTTCTGAACCAGGACTTACTGCTAAGCAAGTAACATTTATCACACGGGCTGCGTTGATCGTCATTGGATGAGCCATAACAGCGACATCTATTTTCTTAAATGCTTCCAGCTCAACAAGGGAGATTTTACCACCATCCGTTTCTTCTGCAGGTGTTCCCAGAACAACAAGCTGTAAATGTAAAGCATAAATAATATTCTTGATCAAACAACCAATTCAAAAGGAAAAAGAAAACAAGATTTACGAGGGGCTACAGCATAACACGTAATACAGTCAACCACCTTCCAAAGTTCCAAAAACAAAACAGCTCTTCCTCTTCTGTGTCCACTGTTGCCCTTCAAAGTTTTACGTTTATGTATCACCTGTACGTTTAAAATCTTTTAACTGTTGTTAATTATTATGCACAATGGGCAACAGTAACGTGCAATGCAATATTTATTTCATAATAGCAGCGATAATAAAATAAATAATTTTAAAAAGTCGTGCACATTTTTTATTAATGTAAATAATGTTTTACCTCTTACAAAATGTATATTGTGTGCATATTGATATGTTGTACTACATAGTATAATATATTACTTGCACTGATGTATTATGCAGTGATTTTGCGATAAGCCGAATATCCAGCTGTGCCGAAGTTTTTGCACAGTCCCAATCGGAACCAATACGAATGTAAGATTATTCGATTACTCGAACTTACGATGTGTCGAAGTTTTGTGTCAGTCCTCAGGAATTCAACTTATCGCGAAATCATTGTACTATGTATTCATGTATAATACATGTATAATTATTTAGTAATAGCAGAGGTAATACCAATATGCATTTTTGAAAATAGAGCTTAACAAATTTACTGGTAAATTTAATCATTTTTTCCCAGTTAAAAAACTAATTTGTTTAAAAGTAATAAACTTATTTGTAGGAGAACTTAATAATAATTATAAAAGATATGAGTTTTCTTGTCTTGAAAAAGCAAACATCGTGACACTTAGAAACCAAGCATATGTATTTTACTAACTTTGCTGGAAAAGTAAGTACCTTTCAGCTGTATCCATAGATTTGTTTGGGTCACAAATCGACATTACATGCAAAATGCAGCAGAATATAAAAGTTTTCAAAGCGGGGAAAAGCTAATTTTGACAAATTTTGTAACTACCTTCCCTGCAATACTTCTGTCCTCGTCCATGGCTTTTTTGACTGCTACTGCTGCTGCCAATCCTGCTTCTGCAATGAGATTGTGACCACAGCCGTGACCGATTTCTGGCAAAGCGTCATATTCTAGCAGAATGGCCACAGTAGGTCCTCCAGCTGTAAGACAAATCGCTTAAATTGGTTATGCTTTATTGGTACGTGCAGCATCACCAGATAAAAAAAAAAGATAATTATACAAAATTTATGGTAAATTCAACAAGCAAAGTAAGTTAGCTTGTTTTCCTGCTGAACGAAATTCGAATAAGCTTATTTGGCCGATAACCATTGCACATGCTCGCGATATAACACCCTGCAGCAACACTTGAGACATAACTTGAGACAAGACAAATCGGGGATATATTTTTCAAGGTACTGCCTTTGGTAATGGAAATATCTGATAGTTTAAAAGTTCTGGTAAAGCAGATTTTCTTTAGCGAGCAAGTACACGGTTACTATATCTTGTAGAGCATATTTTTTGTTAAAAATAAATGACGGAAACTTATATTGTGCCAAAATGTGTTAGACATTTATTTAACTAATATATTTTTCTAATTTTATCCTAGAGCATACTACATTAAAACCCATTAAAAATATCTCTATTCTAAAAAAAAAGTAACGGCCGCTGTAGTCAAAAGCTTGTTCTACTATCTCTCCCGAAACCGCGAGGATGTGAATTTCGACGAAGGTGTCCACAGATTCGGAAAATTTTGAGGAAGCCGGTAAGCTGACTTAAATTTCGAAATTCCTATTATTTTCGAAGATATTAATAAAAAAATGAAAAAAATAAGAATTTTATTTGCCAGGGTTGGCAATTTTCGCCAGCATAAAATCATTCATGCCTTTGCAACAAAGCAATTCCTACGTGAAATTAACAAACATTAAGTAGAATTACACTTTACGCCAAATTAAAAAGTAAGTGATATAAATAAGTAAAAGTGTGTTACACAAAGTTCACAATTTTCAAATAGTAAGTTCTCTTAGATAACAGGAGTATAAAATTGGCACCAATTCGTTTTTCTAATGATAATTGTAACTACTTTAAAAAGCGCCATTTTGGCATCAGGTACGATCTGGAAAAACGCTATCTCAAGTAGGGGGAATCTAAATACTGCGTGTGTTCCAAAATGTTAGCACCCAGTATTTTGAAAATGAAAAATAATTCAAATGCATATTATAGTAATTCCGGTTAGGTTCAGCTTGGGTATTTGCCACCCGTAGCAATATTTGTCGGCCTTAATTATGCCATTATAGCAAGCACAGCTTGGATATTTGCCCGCGCTGCGAGATGATATATTTCGAGGTGCTAAATAAGCCAATCTGCAAAGGATTATGTATATGAATGAATGATAATTGTTTTCACGGCAACCTTACATGAACAATGATTATTGGTTATGGGCATGTGTAAATCGCCTAACAATGAAAAGTCGCATTAATACAAGGTATAATAGTTGTTCCGTTGTTTTTATGAAAGAAAACATATGAAGCATTGTTTTCTTAGAAATAATCATTAACTATACGTATACGTAAGTCGTCAAATTGTGAGAAATCGCAATAGATGGCAAATACGTAAGGTGTTCCATAGGTTTTACACAATTAAAAGTAGTGTAAAGGATTTCCAAGGAACACGCAAGAACCAAGGAATGTGTAGTTCGGTAAAATTCTATCAATATTTAGGGTTTGTCAATTATGCTTTATTACGAATAAGCCTTAGAGGCCTAATGCCTCATACGAAAAGCGAGCGTAGCGAGTCTAGGGGCTTTGGCCCCTAGTTATCTTAAATATATTTTTTTTTTTATCAACCGTGCATTGTTAATAGGAATAATGTGCTTTAACCCTTTAACGCGCAGAGTTGCCGCTCTGGCAACGCCAAACTCTGACGTTTCGACTGTTGCCAGTCACGAATTATAGATTTGATTTCTATAAAAATAGTTACGGGTGACATAGCTCAACGAGAATCCTTTACTTTTTAGCACGTCATTTCCCGGAAAAAAATGTCACGATTATTTTTAACAGCACTGACATCTGCCGAAAAATGGAAGAAAGGGAGAACAGCTGGATAGATTGCCCAATGCTGAAAAAAGGGCAGCCGCTGCCATCGCTTGACTTAACTACCAGCAAGCTGGCGGACGATCGAAACGTTCATCGCGTGCCACAGATCTAGAGACCCTTTTTTGACGCAGCTGGCTGTGCTTGCTGGTAGTTAAGTCGAGCGATGGCAACGGCTGCCCTTTTTTCAGCATTGGGAAAGGGTTGCGCCTCAAAGGGTCAAGGTAGAAGTTGCCATCGAATAAAAGTGTAATTCAACGGACTATGGTATGGCAGAAAATAGAAGTATTTCCGATCAAGACTCGACAAGTATTCCGATATATTGAAAAATAAGAATAAATTTTATAAAAATATAATATATCACTTTCTTACCTTTCACACAATATTCTGCTCTGAATGCAGTAGTCAAAAAGTAGTGTTTTTCCACAGGGAATCCATATTTGCTCAGGGCACTTGTAAGAACAGCATGGGCGTGCACTTCTTTAAATCCCACTTCAGGCAGTTTAAAAATGTCTTGGCTAACAGAGTTCAAGAATTCTTTTTCTTCCTCAATCTTAGAGCACACGACTTCGAAATCTTTTTCTGTCATTTTGTTTCCGTTGAATAAAAATCAGTCTAAACTGGATAAAGACGAATCAAGGTGGTTAAGGGTTTTTTACGAATATTTGCGTTAACAATTAGAAGATATAAAGCATTTTGTTGACGGGATAGTTTGATGTTCAAAATGTTACAAGTTTCTGAGAACGTAATAAAGAAAAGAAAAAGAAAAGAAAAGAAAGAAAGAAAGCTTCCGAATCTATCTCTAAGCGATAATTCTTCTACAGTTGATTAGTTTTTAGTATCATGTAAGAGTAATGCACTTTATCGTTTGGAAGGGTAAAAATGAAACGCCGAGAGAACTTTGATCAATAACCGTTGTCGTTGCGTGAAGAAAAACTCTGTTCTCCTTCGCAACGAATCTAAAATTCTACGCTTCAGCTGCTGTTGTAGTTATTCATTAAAAGATGTCGAAATAACGGTTTCCTTCTCGAGTGACTCTGAAATTTCCTAACTGTTGTTAGACATTTCCTCCTCCTATAATGACTACTTCTGGAACTATAATTTTTATGTTAATAAATGTCGAGTCTTTCGACTTTCGTAATACCCGGAAAGATTCAATTGTGGCTTTTATCTTAGCCATATTAAGTCTTCTCTGGATTTCGAAATATAACTACAAGCATCGTGCAAATGACACGTAAATATCTTGTTTGGTTGGGTGTTCTTTTGACTTTTTCAAGCAAGTTTCATAAATATATAACCAAGGCTATCAAGAAGATTTTTTTTTTTGATAGTAAATTGATAACCTAGAGTCTAGAAGATGCCGGAAGTAAATAGACGATCTAAACACACTTAGCTCATCTTTCTCTGAATTAATAAGTTTAAATTCAAATATAAAGAGCAACAACAAAAGTGTGAGTCTTCAATCAGAAACATCCTAAAAATTGTTCGTGCACTAATGAAAGTTTATGAAAAATTGCCCTCTACATTATATGTGTCCAATAAATCTGTTAGCTGTAAATGACCATTTGGAACTAGAAATTGTTGGAATAATCCAGATATCCTTTAATTTCTTTTAAAACTACGATTTAATCTAATGAATGCTTAGACTACAGCACCCTTCTTATTTTGAGAGCACAAACTTCTATTTTGTCATCGAACTTATCGAGGGAATTAAGAGAACACTTATATACATAGACTGGACAGTGCCTAAGGTGACCACCCTCGGGGAGAGCAAAACTGGTCACCTCACACATATGGTTAAGTATGATGGTTATAAAGGGAAATTGCACAAAAGTGATCACTGCAGACCCCTCCAGATAGGGAAGCGATGGACAGAGGGGGAGCGCCTTCCATTTTTATTGGGCCCCAGTGGGGATTAAATTCGACTTAACCCGTGGTCCCCTAATTTTGAACCAATTGCGGAGGAAGGAGCAGCCCCCTGAAATCAGCACCTCCAGAGGTACGGTTTAACAACTTGGAGTACATTGAAACCACGACGGACTTTACGTGCCCCAGCTCCCATTAGCGTACACGGTCCCAGAGCAGTCGAACCAAGAGAGAGTTGTTCCACTATATTTCATTTGCGACATGTAGGAGAGACTTGAATCAGTTGTAACTTCTTGTACATTCAATATTTACGTAGTTTAACGGAAGGACTCATTTTAGCTAGGCATCACAGAAACTTTGCATAAAGGTAGTAATAGAAGTTTATACATGAGAAGAATTTGAATGTATACACGTTTGCTCATAATGCTACAGTCGTCCCAAATGCTGGGACAAATGTGACATTATCAAGGGGCAATTGTAACATGTAAGTTTTTATTACTACACTCATGCCCATAAATTAAGGATAATTCAGAATCACACAGAAATTGATCTCTAAAATAAAAATTTCACCTGTGGAATGATCACACACATCTTGAAGAAGAATATGCAAATTACAGGAAACCACCAGATGGCGTGGATGGTACGTCACAATGACGAGAGTGTAAGAGAGGGGTATATAAGGAATGGTGGCAAGGAAGTAAAATTGTTCACAAGCGCTGTGAAAGCCTTTCAGTGCAAAAACCGCATAGTTATGGCACAAAGGAGGCATTTGGATGATGTTTTACGTGGCAGAATTATCGGACGACTGGAATGTGGACGTACCCAGCTGGAAGTATCCGAGGAACTTGGAATCGCCCAGAGTGTCATCTCCAGGCTTTGGCAACGATTCCAAGATGATGGTAATGTGAGTAGACGTTACAGCACAGGTCGCCCCCGAGTTACAACGCCGAATGAGGACCGCTATTTGGCAGTTACTGCCAAAAGAAACAGACGGAGCACAGCATCAGACCTGTCTCGTCAGCTCTCTTCAGCTACCGGTACGACAGTTTCAAGGCAGACCGTGTACAGACACTTAGGGCACATTGGTCTATATGCTCGTAGGCCTGTCTGATGTGTTCCACTTACCGCAACTCACTGTCGACTGCGATTAACCTGGAGTAGAGAGCATGCATTGTGGACACCGCAACAGTGGTCTTGTTTGATGTTTTCCGACGAGTCCAGGTTTAGTTTGGAGTCTGATTCTCGCCGGACATTCATCTGGAGAGCGCCAGGTACCCGTTACCACCAAGAGAACACCATTGAAAGACACCGTTACGGTGGTGCAGGATGGCTCGTTTGGGGAGGAATTATTCTTGGTTCCAGAACTGACCTGCATGTTCAGAGTGTAACGATGACAGGCCACATCTATCGGGATGTCATTCTGGAACAACATGTACGTTTGTTTCGGGGCGCCATGGGTGCTGAATTTGTGTTTATGGATGACAACGCCCGTCCTCACCGTGCAAACATTGTAGACGAATGCCTTCAATCGGAGGATATCACCCGTATGCATTGGCCAGCATACTCACCGGACTTGAATCCAATAGAGTATGTGTGGGATATGCTTGGCCGACGAATTGCAGCCCGTCAACCCCCTCCCACCTGTCTACCGGAACTTCGGAGTGCATTGCTTGATGAGTGGTGTAATATTCCCCAAGATCAGATTGATCATTTGATACTCAGCATGCCTAGGCGTTGTCAGGCCTGTATTGCATCGTCCGGGAGACATACTCCGTATTAACCATCCTACTAACCATGTTATACTGTTTTTTGTAAATAGGTTCTTTTTTGAAATTTGGTCAAGGGAGTAAAACTTGCAATTTTTATTAATTATGTCAAACATATTGCATCTTTTTTGCTCTTTACTTTTTGTTTGATAAATAGACTTTACAAATAAGTCAAATTTGTTTTGCTTCTTTCTCTTTCTTTGCCTGAACTTCATTATCCTTAATTTATGGACATGAGTGTAAATATACAAATATATTTGCCATAACATTTCCATAATGGTATTACTTAAAGGTAGCATATTACAGAAAAATTATATACGGTGTATCGCAATACCCTCCCGGGTTTGAAAGACTTATAAAATATACATATATTACCAGTACAGAAACAACTTTATTGGAGAAAGAAATGTTACAAGCTTTATTTAACCAAAGTCCTGTATGTGAGCCTGTCGCGACAGCGACGGATTAATGCAATTTTGTCAGGGTTGGGAGTGGTAGGAGGGCAGTTTGACGAATCAGCAGCATCACGAAACAAGAAGGGATTACAAGGGTTGGGGGCGGAGGGGCGACAGCACCAATTGAGAAAAAAAGAAATTAATGCAAAAGATCCTATTTTACTTCCATAAAATGGTTGTATATGTCAATTTTCTAGCTAACTGCCCACCATCCCCTCACTCTCGACAAAATTGCATTAATCCGTCGCTGTCACGAAAGGTTCACATGTTGGACTTTTGTGAAATAAAACTTGTAACATTTCTTTCTACAATAAAGTGAACGTTGTCGCTGTATTGGTAATATGTATATTTTTTATAAGCCTTCGAAACCCGGGAGGGAATTGTGATACGCCCTGTGTATTATAAAATGATTTACATAATAGTGAGACAATGCTAAGTTAATACATTGAATTTACTATAGTAAATAATTAAATACTCTAAAAATGGTGATTAATTTTTATAAAAAATACAATTATACAAATTGTAGGAATTAATAAAAAAAAAGATACTAAGGAGAGCAAAATATCTCCATTCATATTTGCATTCATCTGTTGTACACTTCACGTAGGCTATATATATTAACAGGTGATAATTATTTCCATTCTTCATATTATTTGGTTTGTTGATTCTGAAATTGTCAATGTAGATAACAGAAGAATATTCTTCATCCGAAGATGGAATAGCCTTCATGGCAGGCCAGTAGCATGTTTCTCGTGCTTTACTCTTGCTGCTTTTCTCAGTTACAGAAATTTTCTCTTAGCAACCATTTTCAGTGCTTGTATTTCTGGATTGTTTGCGAGGAGAATACTTTTCCTCTTGGCATTTTGCTTCTGCATATTTATATTAAGTGCTGCGGCTTCGGAGATCTATCGAGTATCTTGCGTAAGGGGTAAAATGTAACGTGTTACAATCGTCCCCTCCCCCATCCGATCTCTTGTTGCAATCGATACCTTAACGCCATTTTGAAGTTATCGCTTGATTACACTGAAATGCGTTGTACTTGAGGATTTACGCAATAAAATAAGTAAAAAATTACGGTACTAGATAATTAAGTAATTAAGCCTTACCTGTTAACTGTTGAAAGCAAAAACTGAACATTTTTTTAGCCTGGAGAGGAAAGAAAACTGCACATTGAGCCGTCAAATTCCTGAAGTCCTTGAGTTATTAGAAGGTGCTGAACCTGAGCCATGCTGCCATCTCTTGGTTCTTGTAAGAACAATATCGCTCATTAATTTGATTTTTGGGAATACGGCCGGTTACCTCAACACCTCCTACATTTAGAAAGCCTAACAACTCAAAGTTTGACGTCATCATAAGGCCTACGAAAATGACGTCATCTCAATTTTATTTACACAAACTGAAACTATTTAAAATTTCTGGTGAATGCTACAAATTTCAGAAAATATCTTAAGTTTAACTTTAAAATTAAAATACCTTTATCATACAAAATTATTCTTTATGATCTATTTCCTTGCTATATTATCTAATTAGTCATGGTTAAGAACTCCCATTTAAAGTAAAATTAAATTTTTTATCTCAAGTTATTAAAATTTTATTATGCGGGAGTAAACACACCAGAAATTTTTAATAGATTTTTTTTTTTTTTTTTGTGAAAATAAAACTCATACATGTAGGCCTCCTGCCCAATGTTGCCAACTTAGCCACTTTGTAGTTAGATCTAGCCACTTTCAGAACCTAATTCACCACAAATTTTCGAAAAAGCTACTAGTAGCTATTTTAGCCATATTCTTTCTGTTTTACGCAATTTCTAGCCTTATTCCTTCTGTTTTGCGCGCTTTTTAGCCGTTTTAGCAGCCACTTTCAACGCTTATAGCTGTAATTTTCCCATTTGCATTATTAAATGTTAAATTTATTTTATAATGCACATGCGCAAACTGGAGGGTATAAAATTTGACTACTGTAATCTTTATAACAGCGCAGACGATATATGTCAGGGAAATAAAACATCGCAGGATTTCTATTGGAAAAGGCTCGCTAGAATCTTTGTCATGTGGTTGAAGTTGTAACTGCATAATACATTGTCTTCTTTGGGATTAAAGAAAAATATTGTTTTTAATTTCTGAGTCTTTGTTCTGAGTGAAGGTTAATGAAACAAGAGTAGTCGAAGTTTTTTAAACTATACGAATTAATCTTTTTAACAAATTAGTGAGTAGTACATTTGCTTATTATTAGCACTTGAGTGCTATTTCGCTCGATCACGGTTTTTGGTGTAGACACGATTTGTCTACGCGCCATATCACTTTTCAACTTGTTAACGCCCACGCTCAGCTTGGCGAATTTTCTCTGAATTATTGTAACCCTTTTTAGCCAAGCCAACACGTATTACATTATCTTGTATATATGTAAAATAAAGAAATTATTTAGAAAATATACAGTCCGCTTAATTCGAAAATCGCATTATCCTTAACATTTTGGTCCGCACGCGACGGAGAACGCATCAGCAAATTTATACATATTTCGGTAAAATTGGCATTATGTCGGTGAAGGATGCCCTCACCATAATTAACCGAAAACGAGGAGCTTTAAAGGGAATAATTACAAGACTGGCAGCATACTTGGACGAAGATAAGGAGAGAGACAAATTAGAACTGGAAACCAAACTAGAACACCTCCGCAATTTAATGCCGAAATTGGAAGCCTTACGATTCGAATATTTTGAAGCCGTAAAGAACGATGACGATTTGGTTCCTTTAGAAAATGCAGTATTGGAACTGGAAGAAAATTGCATGAACTTAGAGGTAAGGATTAAAAAAATTCTTTACCCATCAAATAAAGTTTGTGATAATACCTTTACTACTAAAATATCAGAATCAAATGCAAATTGTGTAAACATAAAGCTACCAGAAATTCCTTTACCTAAATTTTCTGGACAATACCAGGACTGGTATACATTCAAGAACCAATTTGATAATCTAATTCATCAGAATGATAAGTTAACAGATGTTCAGAAACTGTATTACCTGAAATCGACCCTTGAAGGTCCTGCGGCTGATTTAGTTACGCTAGACGATTCATATTCGTCACTGGTTGAAGCTTTAACAGATCGTTTCGAAAACAAGCGATTAATTGTCAACAGTCACATAAATGAACTATTGTCGTTAGATATACCATCGCATGAATCAGCTAAAGGCTTAAGACTAATAGTTGACGGATGTCAAAAACACATTAGAGCACTTAAACTGATAGGCTTAGAACTCAATTCATTTTCGGAAACAATGCTAATTAATATACTAGTTAAAAAGCTAGATAAAGAAACGCGAAGACAGTTTGAACTTTCTTTAGTCTCATCAGAATTGCCTGAATGGAGCAATTTCATTGAATTTTTAGAAAAGTGCTGTCTGATGTTAGAAAATGTTCAAACCGTTGGTGCTAACATAAAACCGAAACATCCTTTTGAAACGCATAGAAAATCCCATTCCTTTTTTGCAAAAAATGATAATAAAAATGTTTGCATTGCATGCAAGGGTACGCAACCTCACCCTTTATTTAAATGTGCATAGTTTTTGAAATTAGACCCATCATCCAGACTTAATTTAATAAAAAATACTCATTGCACAAATTGCTTGTCAAATATGCATAAATTAAATCGCTGTTTAAGTGATAGAAAGTGTAAACAATGCTCCTTAAATCATAATAGCCTTTTGCACATTCATTATAACACAGGGATGAAAAGAGATTCGGTTAAACCCTTATCAGTTGGAGATCCCAGCACCCAAAACCGCAAGACCAGTAATTCAGAAACCCAGTGTGATTTATCGGTTTCGTTGCATACTCAAAGAGAGCGTACAGACAAGGTGGAGTCAGCACTTCTGCCGACCGTGATTGTTTATATTCAGAACGGCTGTGGAGCCTTTTTGCCAGCGAGAGCGCTTGTTGACTCAGGAAGTGAAAATAATTTTATTTCGTCGCAATTAGCTAATGACTTGGGTTTAAAGAAAATTAGAATTAACATGACAGTCTGTGGCTTAAATAAAAGTGTCACTCATATAAATTCAAAAACATCCGCGCATATTACGAACAAGGATAAATCCTTTTCCCAGACTGTAGATTTATTAGTCATTCCCAAAATAACAGATTTTGTTCCCTCCCCTAATAGTAACATAGAAAAAATTAATCTTCCATCTGGTTTATGTTTGGCAGACCCAAAATTGGGTCAGTCACATAAAATAGATATTTTACTCTCAGCTTCCTTCCTTTTTGAAATTTTAGAGTCAGGTAAATACGTCATTGATAAATTCATCTTTCAAAATTCAAAATTTGGGTATATAACTAGCGCAAGTGCAGAAGAAAACTTTAACCATAAATTTTGTGGTCTTGTGACGCAGAACGAACCGATTGACAATTTAATCGAAAGATTTTGGAAATTAGATTCAATTAATGAAAATAATTGTTCTGTAAGTGAGGAATCTGCCTTCTGTGAGGAACATTTTAAGATAACGCATAAGAGGAATAATGAAGGCCGCTACGTTGTAGAAATGGCTATGAAAGAATTTCCCCCTAATTTAGGAGACTCAAAACAAATTGCACAAAAACGCTTGGATAATTTAATTAAAAGATTAGAAAAAGAACCCCACATGAAAAGACTTTATTATGAATTTATGGAAGAGTATAAAACCCTAAATCACATGGAAGGGGTAGTTGAGGAGGAATTACCCAGCAATTATTATTTTTTACCTCATCATGGGGTTTACAAGGCTGATTCGTCAAGTACTCCCCTTAGAGTGGTATTTAACGCGAGTTCGCCGAGTTCTAACGGAGTTTCCTTAAATGATGTTTTGTTAAAGGGTGACGTTGTGGAGGATATTTTTGATTTATTAATCAGGTTCAGAACGCATAAATTCGCATTTACCTTTGATGTTAAAAAGATGTTTCGTCAAATATTAATAGCTCCTCATCAAAGAGACTATTTACGCATTTTGTGGTATGATAGCAGCTCATGTAAGGAAATTACGTATAGGCTGAAAACTGTCACTTATGGAACATCCTGTGCACTATTACGCGATACGCACCGTGAAGCAACTCGCAATGGATGAATCATTAAATTATCCTTTAGCTTCAGAAATCGCATTACGTGACATCTATATGGATGACGGCATTTCTGGTGCGAATGATCTTAAAATCGCACAAACTGCCCAGCAGCAACTCATGGATATGTTTGCTAAAGCCGGCATGACCCTTCACAAGTGGTCCTCTAATTCTCACGAACTCTTGAATAGTCATCCAAATTTAAACCAAGAACGCTCATTCTCACTTGATCCTCATGTTTCGAAAACTTTGGGCATGTATTGGTTCCATTTCGAGGATTGTTTTGTTTTTAGGGTTGGTTGCAGTCAGAACCCCAATCCCACCAAAAGGACAGTACTCTCTTCCATCGCAAGACAATATGATCCATTGGGGTTACTTGGACCTGTTATCTGTAAAATGAAAATATTTCTTCAAAAACTGTGGTTGCAAAATTTAAGTTTCGATGACACTCTCCCTCTAAACCTGACCGAAGAATGGAACAACTTGATTTCTTCTTCAAAGAGCCTTGAACTGATAAAAATTCCAAGATGGATTCTCGTTGATACTCCTCGCAAAATAGTGCTTCACTGCTTCGCCGACTCGTCTCAAGCAGCTTTCGGCGCAGTCATTTATCTACAATGCATTATGAATGACGATACCTCAACTTGTAGACTTGTGGCAAGCAAGTCCCGAGTCTCCCCTTTGAAAACATTGTCTATTCCTAGACTTGAACTCAGTGGTTGTCTTCTCGCAGCTCAACTATACATCAAAACCGAGCTGTCGCTAAATCTTAAAATAGACAGTGTAATGATGTACACTGACTCTTCCATATCCTTAGCATGGATTCGTACACCCCCCTATCGTCTTAAAACATTTGTAGCAAACAGGGTGTCTAAAATACAACAATTGACTGAGAACTGCACTTGGAAGCACGTTCCATCGCAAGATAACCCAGCAGATGTTATTTCAAGAGGACTTGTTCCAGACCAACTGGCTGAGCATAGCCTGTGGTGGAATGGCCCGCCTTTCCTTCAAGAACTTGTTTCTTTTGATGACCAGCCACAAGATGATGTGTCTTCTGACTCCTATTTTTTGAATGAACTGAAGGACAATATGACTCACAATTTATTGACTCTAAATTCTTCTGAATTTTTAACTACCTTTTTTAGCATCAGTAATAATTATAGGAAACTAATTAACATTTTTAGTTTTGTTCTTAGATTTATAAGTAATTGTAGAAAACAGAAGAGAAGCGGCTCTCTTTCCGCCTCTGAAATTCAAGAAGGTGAGTATAAACTAATTTCGCTGGTGCAGCAAAATGCTCTGGCTGAAGACTACGACATGCTAAAGAAGGGTAAACAGGTAACCTCTTCTAGCAAGTTAAAATTTTTGTCGCCATTTTTAGATAGTAATTTAAATGTTATTAGAGTTGGTGGACGACTTAAAAATTCTGATCTACCCTTTGAAGTGAAACACCCTGTAGTATTGCCAAAAAATAGCATTTTTTCCAAATTACTAATGCAAGATATTCACTTAAAAAACTGCCATGTTGGAGCGCAAACGCTCTTACATCTAACCAGGCAAAACTTCTGGCCAATAAGTGGTAGAAATTTAGCTCGAAGTATTGTGCATAATTGTGTAATTTGCAACAAGTATAATCCCCAATTTTCAGTACAAAAAATGGGTGATTTACCCAAAGAAAGATGTAATCCTACTTCTCCCTTTTCAGTTACTGGCGTAGACTTTTGCGGACCCTTCTACATTAAAAACAAGTATCAAAGGAAGGGACCCCTTCAAAAAATTTACGTATCAATTTTTGTCTGTTTTGTTACCCGCGCGGTACACTTTGAAATCGTCTCAGAATTGACTTCGGACTCTTTTATAGCCGCTCTAAAAAGATTCATGTCGCGAAGAGGGAAGATCTCAACTATTTTCACAGATAATGGTCGTAATTTTGTAGGAGCAATATAAGTTGGTTAACAATCCAGATCATAGTTTAGGTAATTATTTAGGCTGTGAGAAAATTCAGTGGAACTTCATCCCCCCAAGGTCTCCTCATTTCGGAGGTATTTGGGAGGCTGGAGTGAAATCGTTCAAATTTCACTTTTTACGTGCTGTAGGTGGTCTTAAGCTGACTTATGAAGAATTCTTAACCATTTGCAATCAAATTGAAGGTATTTTGAATTCACGACCATTAATTCCTATTTCGTCTGACGCAAATGAATTGCAAGCTTTAACTCCCGCTCATTTTTTGATCGGTAGACCAATTTTGGCTATGAGTGAACCAAATTTGACTGATTTTTCAGACCATATTCTGAGGCGATGGCAAAGGGTAACAAAAATAACGCAACATGTTTGGCTTAGACGGCATAGAGATTATCTTAATCATCTACAACAGAAAAATAAATGGTACTTTAAAAAGGACAATGTGAGCATAGGCACTATGGTAGTAGTAAAGGAGGATAACATGCCTCTTAACTCCTGGATGCTAGGAAGAATTCAGAAGGTATTTTATGGAAAGGATAACGCTGTTCGTGTCTGTCTCGTAAAAACGGCAACAGGGACTTATAAACGTCCAATTACTAAATTGGCGGTGTTACCAATTGATAATTAGAAAAAAAAATCTTCAATTAGCTTACTTAAATATTTTGTTACGATGTTGTATTTAATATTAATGTGTGTATGTTTATTCATAACTTGTAATTTTATGTGTACTCAGATTCTTAATTTCAATTGTTATTATTTGTGTCATTTGTGTTTTTTGGTGTGCAATGTCTGTAACCTTGCACGGTCGGGCGGTATGTTAACGCCCACGCTCAGCTTGGCGAATTTTCTCTGAATTATTGTAACCCTTTTTAGCCAAGCTCTCCAATTTTACTGCGCAATTTCTATCTCCTGAACTTCGCATCGCATCTACCAATCCGCAGTAACACGCATTACATTATCTTGTATATATGTAAAATAAAGAAATTATTTAGAAAATATACAGTCCGCTTAATTCGAAAATCGCATTATCCTTAACACAACTTTTATAATATATTTCGAGTATAGTTAGAAAACGCCTGGCGAATATTGTAAAATAGTTTTAGTAGGCGATTCAAATATAGATTTTAACTCCGAAGAAGTGTTTTATAGAACAGAGAAGAAAGTACGGTACACTCATAGATTATGTTACACTTTTCAAATGGTATTTATAAAGGTGCAGTAGAGTTTGACTATGCCTGGCAAAAATTTTTAAAGAGTTTTGGTAGGAGATTTTACTATAGATTTCTATTCCGAAGAAGGGTTTTATGGAATAAAGAAGGAAAACACGGTACACTCATGGATTATGATGCCCATTCCAAACAGTATTTAAAATATGTCCGCGCGATATAGTTTGAATATGCGAAGATTGTAAAACAGTTTCAGTAGGCGATTTTAAGATAGATTTCGATTCCAAAGACGTGTTTTATGGTTCAAGAAAGAGTTGATTCATATTTTAACGCCCCTACTCTCGCCAACCTAAAAATTCCCCGCACTTTGGCGAGCTTTGCAGTCATGGGTCTCTAGGAGTTATACACAAGTTTCAATGCTCCCAAAAGCACTATATGAAAACTAAAATGAACAAATTAGAGATAAACGCACCAGTTAAGGAATTTGTAGACACTTAATTACTAAAACTACATTAATTGGCTACCCAAAATAAAAAAAATGTTACGGAATGCTGTACTTACAGGTTGTTTCAAATCGCTATTTTAATTCTAAATTACGATTGTCACATAAATACACAAAATCTTCATGCTTACTGCATATGTTTAATGATCGCCACTTTGGCGAGAGTCGGGGCGTTAAAGTAGTAATCAACCAAAGGAACACAAACACGGCACACTGGTGGATTATGATGCGCACTCGAACCAATATTTAAAACGGTGAAGTATAGATGTAATATACTTGGCGAAGATTGTAAAATAGTTTAAGTAGGTGATTTTAAGATAGATTTCGATTCCAAAGATGGGTTTTATGAAACAAGAAAGCAAAATATGCAGATTCATGAATAATGATACACTTTCCAACTTAATGGAATAAGGAAGAAAAATAGGGACGAAGCATAAATTATGATACTCTTTTAGCGGGTATTTAAAATCTGAAAATGTTTCAGATTTTCTTTCTTTTTATTATGTACCAGCCGCCTCCGGCGACCAATTGGTTCGCCATTTTAATAAATCTTGTTCGCAGAGAATCCTGTTCCTCACGGGCTTCCTTTGCACTGAAATCTCTCAGATTCTGAATGGAATTTAAAATTAAAATGGTTACAAACAGGAGCGGCCATAGGGTAAGTGGCGCCCCTAGCTAATGTAAAAAAGTCCTGGTTTAAGCGAACAGAATGAGAGAACGTAGAAGAATTTACAGATTGGATTCGTAGGATGGTCGTTGGAGGAAGGGGTCGCTTACTAGAGGTGGTCGCCGCTTTTTCAGAGGTTCAGTTGGCAACACTGTGCAGGCTTAGCGATGACGTCAAAGCTTGGTAACGTAGTAGTTGTTCGCTTTTTTTATCTTGGAGGTGTTGGTTAGCTACACGAGGGATCTAGGACGCGATGGGGGGTGCTGCTCTCTGTGAGTGTCTTTCTAGGGAGTCTCCGTATTTACGCTCTTTATAATTATCTATTGACCGTATTTGCGTGGTTTAGGGTATGTCTCGCCGATGTTTATGTGTAAGCAGTAATTAACGCTCCTGACCGGAGGTAAGAAATCTGCTATCCAGCTGCATAAAGGGCTGTAATTTGCACGTTAGGAAAAGCGTCCATATTTGACCATGCTGTATATTAATCAACACCTTTAACCCTTCATAGCCAAGAGAGTCGAAAGTATTTAAGCTTTCTACTCATTTTTAGGATTAATTCATCCATAATTCAGGATTTTTCCTCTACTTTAATATCCGACGTGAAAGTTAAAGAAAAAAAGTGTTACTCAAATATATACATTTTGAAGGAAAAGAATTTAAGTATTCACAAAATCAAAATCGGAAATCTAACTGCTGCTTGCTCTCGCATATAAATGCAAAAATGTATAATTAAAAGCGACAGTTTTTGGGCTCATTTTTCGAATAATTATGCGAGCTTTCTTTAAAAATACGAATCGGAGAAATGTTTCTAAGCCACTTTTCGTCTTTTCGAAACTGGCACTTTTCGTCTCTCAGTTGAGAGTGCCATTCGCTCCACCACTGGTCGGACATTTAGCACGAAATATTATAATTGAACCTTGTTGCATTTGATCTCAGTCTCCCTAATCATGTTCTTAAAAGGAATAAGACTGTGCGATGTTTTAGTTAAATCAAAAAATATATGTTTCTGCTTGCTGACTGTTTATTCTTTGAAAAAGTGTGATCCTTAAAAGAAAATTAGCATAAGTGAAAAGCTGAATTATAAAGCTCTTAAGTAGATACTTTAGTAGATACTTATTTGGGAATTTTGTATGAAGTTATTAATTTCTATTTTACTATATCACCAATATTTTCAGTAATATATGAATACATGTATAGGTTATAGATTGTTCGTGGGATTTATTTTAATTTTTTGGAATGTGTGGCAAAGTATTTATATATGACACTGATTTTCATAACGCAAAATAAACTGTCCTCGGAATAGATAGATTATCACAGGTATACGGTATAAAATAAACAACTACAAATATATTTAATCCACATTTTTATATTGCTACGTAAGTATGTAAAACAACATTTTTTTATAACTATTTTAATTTGTTGTAGATATTATCTATTCTATTATATAAATATGAAAGTTTGTCTGTTTGTTTGTTTGTTTGTCCGGGAACTCCTTCCACGCCGTCCGACCGATCGGCTTGAAATTTTGCACAAGTATGTAAAACGACATAGAAGAGTCCATACTCAACTTTAAAATTCTGGAAATCCACCTGTTCCCTAATTTTTAACGATTTTTCTCAATTTTCATTGTAGAAAGCTACTCAAATGTCCGATTTGAGCATATTAGAGATCATAGTTGACAAAGTTAGATTTATTTATTTACTAGCTGCGTGCCCGTTCTCCGCACGGTAGGGAACGAAACTTTTTCTTACATGTATAGTTCGAATTGATTCAAGTGATTCGAATAATTCGTGAATTCGTATAATTCGAATTGATTCAAGTGATTTGGAATCTAAAAATAAGCAAAATGATTTAACTCGTTGGCGTAAAGTTACTCATTAGTTATTTGTAAAGTTAGTATAAGTACTGACCCGAGACCCTTGTTAATATTATGAGGCAAAAAACTATGTCGGTGTCATTCGCGATTAGAAAAGAAAAGCGTGACGGTTTGCAGTGAAAATTCCTAATTTTCAAAATGTCTCATTTCTACATCATACTCTTTTTTAGATTTAAGTTATGCCATTAATACCTTAGATACTATATGATGTGGAGAACCGTTTTATTTTATAATTAAATAGTTGTGTACCCGCTCTTCGCAAGGCAAGAAGAGAACATTTTCCTGAAACGTGATAATAACTACTTGTGAGAAAACAGAATCTCCAAGAAAAAAGAAAGTTCTGTTACAGTCTTTTCTGTTGAAACTACCGCGGATATAGACTTAGAGAATAGAAGACTTAGTTTCACGAAATATTTATTAATGCGGTATATTGTGCGTTGATCAATACTGCCTTAGCATATCTACTTACTATAACTTATACTATCTTTTAATGATACCAATAAATATATTTTCGTTTTGCAACCGTTAATGCTTAATTTAAAGAAACTGTTTAGATATTTGTCACGAATGTAGTCTTTTGCTCTTTGGTGATTCTTTGCAATTTACGCATTAGCATAAACGATAATCATTTCACTTTATGGTTGCCACTAAATCAGCTCTCCATAAATTTTTGCGCATAATTCTGGTCAGATTAGCGTATTTAGCACCAGGGTCCTATTATCGCACGGGCAAATCGGGACTTTGCCCAGGGCCCCCGGCTCGAAATGCAATTTCGGCAATTTCAAATGTTGTTTTTTTTTATAACAAAATTTTATGGGAAAAAAACAATAGATGGGGGGGGGCCCAAATTCATCAATGCCCGGGACCCCCTGTTGGGCATAATCAGGTCCTGTTTAACACCGCAATATATTTCCTGCGATTCGAAAACGTGTCCCGTTTAAAATCTCAATTGAAAATAATGCTGGATAATTCACTGGTGAAAAAACAGCATTCAGTTCTTTTTCTGGCAACGTAAAATAAAATATAGAATTATTTCATGCGTGGCGTATGTTTTGTTTGTGAGTCCGTTATTCTGATTGACTTTCGAAAGGGGTTTTAAACTCGTGACGTCAAAATCATGCACATTTCACATGTGAAAACTCAGTTATTTTAAAGTAATTTTATTTATTTTTTTCAACTGGCAACTTTAATCATTGTTACTGTCTCCAAGACAACCAAACCGCAAGATATCATACCGAAGTTTTTAAGCATATGCTATTGGAATTAAAATCCTTCTTTGCTTAAAAATTGGTAAAAAATCTCCTAATTTATATTTTCCTCTGGTTTCTCTTTTAAAAGAGGGCGAAATGTATGCTCCGTCATTTGACAAAATATAAAAAAGTTATGACGGATAGAATTCAAGATGCAGCAGTTTTTAAATTATTTTACGAAAGTCAGCGTTAAATTTAATTTTATTTGAAAAATTCCCAAAAATCTGAAAATTATGTTACACAGTCCGAACAAACAGTTTTTAAAAGAAAATTTCCTCCTCTACCCGATGATGTAAATATCGTTTTCTTGCGAGTGTAATTACCGGCGTTATTACGTATTAAGCGAGAAAAATCGCTAAAAATCGGACAAAACATAAAATAAAACATTTTCTAATTCGAGTTTCGAAAAAATCGCTCCGAGGCGTGTTAGGATCTGTCCTAGTGAAGCCGTATGCAAATTTCGGTAGGTCTGCGACCAACCGTCTCGGCGCATGCTCACGAATGTGCTGAAATCGGACATTTGAGTAGCTTTCGACCCTGAAAATTGCGAAAAATCGTTAAAAATTAGGGAACGGGTGGATTTTCAGAATTTTAAAGTAGCCTACGGCCTATTCTATGTCGTTTTACGTGTATGTGCAAAATTTCAAGCCGATCGGTCTGACGGTGTGGGAGGAGTTCCCGGACAAATAAACAAACAAACAAACAGATAAACTTTCACATTTATATAATAGATTACCTTCAATAATTCAAGTGAGATTGACGTCATTTTGATGTTACTAGTGTAAAAATGCATTGGAAATCCTAATCAGGTTAACCAGCTTTTACAAAAATTACACCACGAGCGAAATAATAAACTTCCACCTTATCAGATGATGCAGAAAAGAAAAACAACGTTTTTTTTTTCATTCACTAAAGCATGTTAGACATCGCAACTGAGAATGATGTCATTTTGACGTCATGAGTTTAAAAATGAGTAGGAAATCTAATCAGGGCTGGAATACAGACCTCTATTGACCGTCATTATAAACCAGTTTTATTGTTGACTAGCTGAAGTACTCGTCCTTGACGGGTTAGTGAAGGTTAGTACTGCAAAAAGTTAGTACCGCAAATTTCCAAAAAGCAAGAACTTTCGTCACCATTGTAGGAGTACACAGAGTGGATGTAGTATGTTGCCAAAGTAAAGAAAGCGAAGTTATAATTTTTATGTATTGTTAAACTATTACAGGTTAGAGAGTAACTAAGTAATATCATTTCATTCGCTTTAGTCGTAATTATGTGATGCGCGAACAAATATTTACGTATATTGAAATAATTTTCGCAAAATCTCAAAATCTAATCAACATTTTTGAAAAATTTGAAGCCTAGAATTTAAGTTGAGTGACAACCTATCACATGTCACCCTATTTCGTTTCATTCCCTTCAGTCTTTATTTCGTGATGCTGGAACAAAATTTCAGCATTTTAAAACAATTTTCGCAAAATCTCAAAATGTAATCAAAATATTTTAAAATTTCAACGCCTATAAATTAAGATTAGCAACTACCTATCTTATCACTAAATTTCGTATCATTCGTATTAGTCGTTATTACGTGATGTTTGAAGAAATATAAACGTATTTTCAGAGAATTTTCACAAAATCTCAAAATCTAATAAAAATGATTAAAAAATTGGACACCTGTAAATTATGTTGAGCAACCATCTATCATGTGACCAAATTACATATCATTCGCTTTAGTCGTCATTACGTAATGCGGGAACAAAGATTCACTCAGTTTTAAACGATTTTCGCAAAATCTCGAAATATGATAGATTTTTTTAATTAGATGCTAATAGTTTAAGGTGAGTGACCACCTATCATTTCACCAAATATCATTTTTTACCTTTGCAGTTATTACGTGATGTGCGAACACAAATTTACTCAGTTTGAAAGGATTTTCGCAAAATCTCAAAATCCAATCAAGATTTTTTAAAAATTCGACGCCTATGTTTTCAGTTGAGTGACCACCTATCATGACACCCAATTTCATATGATTCGCTTCATTCGTTTTTACGTGATGCTTGAACACAAATTTACGCAGTTTGAAAGGATTTTCGCAAAATCTCAAAATCCAATCCAGATTTTTTTAAAATTCGACGCCTATGTTTTAAGATGAGTGACCACCTATCATGACACCCAATTTCATATCATTCGCTTCAGTCGTTTTTACGTGATGCTTGAACACAAATTTATGCAGTTTGAAAGGATTTTCGCAAAATCTCAAAATCCAATCGAGATTTTTAAAAAATTCGACGCCTATGTTTTAAGTTGAGTGACCACCTATCATGACACCCAATTTCATATCATTCGTTTCAGTCGTTTTTACGTGATGCTTAAACATAAAAAGCGTCACGGACAGAATGACAGACAAACTTTTTTTTGAGGGTAGCATCGGATTCCCGGGTGCTTGAAACGGATAGAAATCGCAAAATTTTTGAATTCCAAGAAATGTACAGACAAAAGTCTAATTTTATTTATATAGATTCCAGTTTTTAAACCAATTAATAAAACTAGAATCGGTCAATAAACTGGTTTCTATGACGGTAAATAGAGTCTGTATCCCAGCCTCAGTTAAAAGGCTTTGACGTAAAAATTTACTTTTATGAAAACCCACATTATTTTGTTTAATGCGCGAGCTACGCTTGGCGATTTTTGAATACTATGATTTTTCGCCACTGCAATATTTCGCCACCGTGAATTAAAATCGTGGGAAATTCGAATGCCGCCTAAAGGTGGAAAATACTAATTAACATAATTACATACTATTCGCTATCGGTTTGACGACGGTCGTCGCATGACGGTCGTCATTGTCACATTCACGACGGTCGTCGCATGTATTCCCAAAAATCATGCAAAATGTCGCCAAGTTTGGACGACTTTTGGCGATATATATATATATATATATATATATATATATATATAAGTGACGTCAGATATTTCAGTAAAGTTCCAGAGTTAAGGCAGGTAAAACGGTTTATTAAACATTATCTTTAAATTACAATATGGAGTGAGAAGAGGAGAGGGGAGACGGGTACAAAAATCAGCGTGGACTAATTAAGCAGTTCCAGTGCAGAAATCTCTTGATTTTCGAGGTGCGGGTGTATTTACGTTCAGCATACCACGTGGGTTGGGAAGACATAACTCCGCCTCTCTCTTATCTCTAATCGAATTACATACATTTATGAACATGACCTGCATCCGGGATTACAAAGGCGTGGGGACACGTGTACACTCTAAAGAACTCAGAATTGACAAAATAAATAAAACATAGCTCCAGAGCGCGCGTGGCAAGTAAGACAGAAAAGCAAAACTTACAGTGAAAGTACCGCTTGAACAATACCCAAATTAGTAAAACCCAAATTACCTTTTTATACATTACAATATCCCCCTCTGACGAGCAATATCATTGAGGTGGCCAGTCTCTCACTTGCGAGTCAGACGTCCTTGCAACCTAACCTAATCTTAAAACTGCGAACTAATCTAATTTTCAAGTTTAGACACCTTGAATTTTTTTGACTAGAATTCTGGAGTTATGTTGTACAACACTTAAGTGGCAGGATGCAGTTTCTAAAATTTGACAAAACATAATGATGCAATAGTACGAAAATCTTACAATAAAAAATAAAACAATGAGTGCGCACAATTTTTTTCAAAATATCACAAGTAAAATATTTACAACCTAGGTGGGATACAATAACACTGTACAACAATATAGTAATATAATTAAACAAAATGGATAAACATGGCTGACATTTATTTTCTTTGGCAAATACTTATGGCTTTGGCTTGCATGGCATAAAGTGAATGGAATGAAAATAACTTGGAAAAACGGAGTTGGCAAAATGGAGTAAATTATGTGTATAGGGTGTAGAAAATTTCGAAAACCATAGCTGCTAGAAGAATTTGTCAAGGTAATACAATAAATGATAGCCTGAAAGAGGTACTGCATTTATGTGACCTAACAATTTTTTATTTCTAGCAATGGCTCTAGCAATGTTAACCGTCTAGGCAAATTTAAATTTTATTACATGAAAAAAAAATAGTTGGCATCATTATTCAATAAAGGAAATAATTTACGATCATTTTGGCACACAAAAATTTTACACAGTAAATATTCAAAATAAAACATCTACATTTAAGTAAACCTAATATAATGCAAGAAATTGTTTTATTTACATTGACACAATAAGTATTTGTTGTTTTCATTTAAGTTGTCGTACCCGGGTGCATGAATTTGTCATAAATTTTCAAGTGACTTTTCAGTGAATAAAATGACATATTCTCAAGTAAATTAGAATTTGTGTCAAGTTGAGAGTCCCAATCGGTAAGTCATTTCAGGTAAATAATCAAATGAATCTAAACTACGTCATAGTATGCAAATAACAAAAATTCAAATTTCAAATCTTCAGGAAATATAGGTAATGTAGTAGTAATTTAAGCATTAATTTAATAATATTAAGACCTATATAAAACTTCAATTGAAATGAAATATTTAATAACACAATTCAATTGTAAACTTACCTTAATGAAAATACTATATTAATCAAAACAAGAGCAGATATACAATATCTTTTTCTTTTTTTCGTTTTTTTCTTTTAAAATCAACATTAAAATAGCACTTTTAAAATAACACACACAATAGATAATCATTTAAATATAATACTCTAATGTTCACTTCAATTCTAAAAATATAAATCGCTTACTTCACTTAATCAATATCCACAAATTGAAATCGGCATTCTTCAACGATAAACAAAACACAAAACAAAACAAAATCTTCTCTCACAGATTTAAGGAAATCAGGAGAAGGAGGTTCGGTCAATATAAGCTGTATCGCCCCACACATAAACAAAATATTCGGCATGATGACGAACGGCAAAACACTTTTCTCCCTCTAATTACTGCAAGAAAGAGGTGAGTTATATCGCAGCTGTGATGAGAGGCCAGGCGTTCCTCGGGGACACCTTGGATTGCATTGAAGGCAGTGAAACTCCGCCGATTTCCATCGGATTTTCAGAATAGCAGCGGACGTGCAGGAAAAGAAGAAAAAAAAAAACAAGGCGCAGATTTCTGGATGATGAGAGCTGAAGAAATTCGGCATAGGCTGTTCATCAAAGCAGGCACTCTATTTTGGCATTCACAGCGTTGAACTTGCAGGACGTTCTACGAAGAACTTTAGACGATAACCTGACTCAGCAGTCGGTGTTGAAAACTCCCAGAGCGGGTCTCGACGAAGTTGGCTGGCGGCTGAGAGCAGTCTCCATTCGCGGAGCTGGCCATCGGCTGGTCCGCATGCGTCATCCATCGCGTACCGTACCCGTCTCCCGGACTATTGAGCGTTAATTTTTTACAATTTAAAATTTTTAATTGCTACACAAGTAATCATTCTGTCGGTTTCAGTAAAGTTCCAGAGTTAAGGAAGGTAAAACGGTTTATTAAACATTATCTTTAAGTTACAATATAGAGTGAGAAGAGGAGAGGGGAGACGGGTACAAAAATCAGCCTGGACTAATTAAGCAGTTCCAGTGGCAGAAATCTCTTGATTTTCGAGGTGCGGGTGTATATACGTTCATCATACCACGTGGGTTGGTAAGACATAACTCCGCCTCTCTCTTATCTCTAATCGAATTACATACATTTATGAACATGACCTGCATCCGGAATTACAAAGGCGTGGGGACACGTGTACACTCTAAAGAATTCAGAATCGACGGCCTGATGTCTGACAATTAACAAAATAAATAAAACATAGCTCCAGAGTGCGCGTGGCAAGTAAGACAGAAAAGCAAAACTTACAGTGAAAGTACCGCTTGAACAATACCCAAATTAGTAAAACCCAAATTACCTTTTTATACATTAGAATATACATTACATATATATATATATGTAAATTAAAAGTTGCGTGAAATTTGTAAACTCATTACAAATTTAGCGTCTTATTCGCAATTTCAGCTATTCTAAATAGTTCCGCGAGTTTATACAGTTTGATGTTTTACACGAGACAGCCATGGAGGTCAATATTTAAATTGGGACAGGTTGGATATTTTCCACCAAATCGAGATGAAATATTTTGCGGTGCTAAATACGTCTATCTGACAAGAATTGTTCTTAAAAATATATGGAGAGCTGTTTAAATGGCAATGCATAAATTCTAAACAATCAGCAAAGAGTAGGAAGGCATCATTGGTTTAAACTATCTAATCTGTTTCTTTAGATTGAGTATTAAAGAAGGAGAAACGAAGATAGATGATATTAACAAGTAAAACTTTTCACAAGTAAAACTATTTTAAATTAGCGGTGAATTTTCTAACGCATAAAAAATTTTAATGATTTAATTTTACGACAAATGACAATTTTTAACCGTCAGTAATTATATAATACTAGCTGAAGTACCCGTCCTCGACGGGTTAGTGAATGCAAATTTCCAAAAAGCAAGAAATTTCGTCAGCATTGTAGGAGTGCACAGAATGGATGTAGTATGTTGCCAAAGTAAAGAAAGCGAAGTTATAATTTTTATGTATTGTTAAAATATTACAGGTTAGAGAGTAACTAAGTAACATCATTTCATTCTCATTAGTAGTAATTATGTGATGCGCGAACAAATATTTACGCATATTAAAATAATTTTCGCAAAATTTCAAAATTTAATCAAAATTTTTGAAAAATTGGAAGCCTAGAATTTAAGTTGAGTGACAACCTATCATGTCATCCAAATTCGTTTCATTCACTGCAGTCTTTATTTAGTGATGCTGGAACAAATTTTCAGCATTTTAAAACGATTTTCGCAAAATCTCAAAATGTAATCAAAATATTTTAAAAATTCAACGCCTATAAATTAAGATTAGCAACTACCTATCATATCACTAAATTTCGTATCATTCGTATTAGTCGTTATTACGTGATGTTTGAAGAAATATAAACGTATTTTGAGAGAATTTTCACAAATCTCAAAATCTAATAAAAATGATTAAAAAATTGGACTCCTGTAGTTTATGTTGAGCAACCATCTATCGTGTGAACAAATTTCATATCATTCGCTTTAGTCGTTATTACGTAATGCGGGAACAAAAATTCACTCAGTTTTAAACGATTTTCACAAAATCTCGAAATCTGATCGTTTTTTTAAAATTAGATTCTTATAATTTAAGGTGAGTGACCACCTATCATTTCACCAAATATCATTTTTTCACCTTTGCAGTGATTACGTGATGTGCGAACACAAATTTACGCCGTTTGAAATGATTTTCGCAAAATTTCAAAATCTAATCAAGATTTTTTTTTAACTTGACGCCTATGTTTTAAGTTGAGTGACCACCTATCATGACACCCAATTTCATATCATTCGCTTCCGTCGTTTTTACGTTATGCTTAAACAAAAAAAGCGTCACGGACAGAATGACAGAACGACAGAATGACAGACAAACAAATTTTTTTTGAGGGTCGCATCGGATTCCCGGGTGCTTGAAACGGATAGAAATCGCAAAATTTTTGAATTCCAAGAAATGTACAGACAAAAATCTAATTTTATTTATATAGATGATGCAGAAATAGCTCATAATGAATTACACTGCTGGCCATCGTAAATGCAACACCCTGAAGGAAGCATGCAAATAATATGAAATTTACAACATGCATTAGCTGAGGTGAGATATGCAAATGATTAGAATTTCAGCGCAGACGCACATCAAGCGCGCCTGTGGCGCCACCTCAAAGCGCTATTTAAGGCTTGGAGATTTCGACGGTTTCAAGTACAGCAATTGTGTTTTTCTTGCTTTTTTTTCAAAAAAACGATAAATTATGCCTCGTAGGAAACAACGATCATCTTTTGATCAAGTATCCGAGTTTGACAGAGGAAGGATAGTGGCATACCGAGATTGTGGGTTATCTTTCAGGGAAATCGGTCGTCGTATTGGACGAAACCAAACAACTGTGATGCGGATATGTGATCGTTGGGTGCAGGAGGGTACGACGGATAGACGTGATCGACCGCATCGACCTCAGTGCACCACGTCACGTGATGACAGGCAGATTGTACGCATGGCAGTGACGGACCGCTCAGTCACATCACGAACCATATCACAGCAGATTCAGTCTGTAACGCATCATCCAGTGTCTGCGCGTACCATTCGACGTCGTTTACAGCAGAATGCTCTGTCCGCAAGACGTCCGTTGCTTTGTCTACCTCTGACGCGGAACCACAGACGTCTCCGCCGCCAATGGTGCGATGAAAGAAGGATGTGGACGACAGAATGGAATGAAATTCTCTTTACTGACGAGTCACGCTTCTGTATGCAACACCACGACGGTCGGATTCGAGTCTGGAGACACCGTGGAGAGAGGATGCTGAACAGCTGCATTATGCACCGTCACACTGGTCCTGCACCGGGTATTATGGTATGGGGCGGTATCGGATATCTCTCTCGCACTCCTCTAGTACGCATTGCCGGTACTTTAACCAGCCAGCGCTACATCTCCGAGGTGTTGGAGCCAGTTGTCCTTTCTTACCTTCAGGGCTTGCCAACAGCCATATTTCAGCAGGATAATGCACGGCCACACGTGGCACGCATTGTCCAAGGGTTCTTCGTCAATCACCAGATTGAATTGCTTCCCTGGCCGGCGCGCTCTCCGGATCTTTCGCCCATAGAAAACATGTGGTCCATGGTTGCTCAACGACTGACCCAGAGTTCATCCCCAGCTGTCACACCAGATCAACTTTGGCAACGTGTGGAAGCTGCTTGGTCTGCTGTACCCCAAGAACACATTCAAAGTCTCTTTGAATCAATGCCGAGGCGTGTGGCAGCTGTGATCTCCAACAACGGCGGCTACTCTGGGTACTGATTTTGGCAGGAACCACGCTTCATAGAATGCTGTAAATTTAATCATTTGTTACTTGGTCAACATGTTATCTACACAATAAATTTTGTTGTGATATCTCTTGTTTTTCTTGGTGTTGCAATTTGGGTGGCCAGCAGTGTATTTTGAATCAGAAAGGTATTTTAATTTTTATCTTTAACTTAAGATGTTTTCTAATATTTGCAGCATTACCAGAAATTTTTAATACTTTTACTTTTTGAAAATAAAACTGTGATGACGTCAAACTTCATCTGTAAGGCTTTCTTATATCTGGAAGGTGTTGGAAGGTCCCGGGTTCTGGACTGTCGATCTAACGGTCTGGAGCTTTGGTCAGTTTTCTCCTTAACGTAAATACGCTTTAGAACCCTTTAGAAAGTCCATTGACCAAGCCAACCCCCCCCCCCAGCCTAGGCAGATCGCTCATGCGTAGCGTTGCCACTCAAACAAACTTTTCAAAACAAGCGAGAAAGCCTTTTTATGGAAGCTACTTCAAAGAGCCCTGCACTGTTCAGAATTTGTATTAGATTTTCTGTCACGGAGATACTCCTTTAAGATCGAAAACAGCCAGAAATCGCATGGGGTGATCCTTTTTTAAAATCATCATCCCATCTAAGAATTGTAGATTCAGCAAAACATTTGGCGTTGTATACCTAACTGTTTCATTAACTTTACTACTTTTGGAGCGTTTTAACCCTTAACGATTGCAAAAATTTACGGCACAATTCATTCCTTTTTCTAACTCTGAATTACTCACATCCATTTCTGTAGGGCAAGTATAAATTTTCTGTAGGGCAAGTTCAAAAACAGTTCTTTAAACAAGCACGGAACTAAGAAAATAAAATCGACTGCTTCGTTTAGAATATTTATAAACGTACTGTTAATAATTTGAAAAAAACCACCTGCACTTTTCCTTTCCAGTTTCGCTGTGTTGCCACTACGTAAAAAAAATAATTCGTATTTTTTATGAAACGCCCTTTGTATATATGCCAATGTTATAATTTAAAAATGCTTGGTTTGGCTAGCTCATTTTATTTAGAAAAAAATGATTAAAAAGAACAATATTATAAACTAACTCCATGCCGTTGATTTTTATGAATCAACATAGTTTGTTAGTCTGGTGATCCTTCAACATTCCCTATTTTCAATAATAACACCAAAATGTTTGATTATTTCCTAAGAGTGAAGATTAATTAAATGGCGTAAATGAGTAAGGATTTTGGATTAGATTTAAGAGAGCTTTAGACCTATGTATTGACAGCTCCAAATCATATTGTACAATAGAAAAATCCCCACACAGAACTATGCCAATACTGTTCTTAATGTATTGTATACTGCTTGTGAAGCGGAAGTATTTTCTTTTAACAAAAAATGCTATTTCACGTAAAATTAATTAAAAATTTTATAAAACAACACATGTAAATTAAAAAAAAAATAGCGATAAAATCATTTTAGGTAGTATAAAGAAGAACATGGTAGATGTCTGAAATGCAAAGGTCCAGGGTTCTGGGATAACACGCCTCTCTTGATCTAACAGTCTGGAGTTTTAGGCGGTTTTCTCCAGATGTAACATGAATACACGTTAGAACCCCTTAAAAAGTCCTCCACTCAAGGCACTCCTCCAGGCAGATAGCCCTCGTGTACACAATGCAACAATCAGGTGGTACAAAAGGTCCGTCTGAGACAGCCGGGTATATTTTTCTATTTATGCTTGTTATTTTTCAAAAATATAATTAGCTTTAGGTTTTTAAACATCATTCTTGGTGTTTTTATTAATTATTCATACATTAAAACAGTCTAAACAGGAAAACAGTTCAGAATTTTTAAATTTTACAATTAATTTTGAATTCAAAATGAAAACCTAAATTGAAGTAAATTTGGTGGGCTTAAAGGGCAAAGCGAATTATATGGGAACAGCGGCGTAGCCAGAAATTTTTCGGGGTGGGAGGGGGGTGGGGGGGTTACGACTGCTCGCATATATGTATCGCATATATGTAACTCGCATATATGTATATACATTTTGTATGGAAAAAAAATTCCTCATGGTGTTGAGGGGGTGTGTGAATCCCCTATCCCCCCCCCTTTCCTTGGCTACGCCGCTGTATGGGAAGAATTATGACTCGTCTAGTGCTAAGTTATATTTAGGTGTCTTTAAAGAGGCATGCATATGCAGGATCATTCAATCTGAAAAATGGACAGTAAATAATTTTTTTCTGTGTAAGAAATAAAATTTGATTAGCCGCATTTGCATTGCACACGACACGTGTGTCCAGACTTCGTGCGATTACACGATCAACTGTAATCGATTACAAGAAATGATATGGATTACGATTACGATTACTAACAATTTCCAAAAAGATTATGACTAGTGAATATTAATTTAGTCAAATAACAGTAATCTTGATGTTAAAGAAATCAAATATCAAAAGAATTCTATAATAATCCAATTTTATTATAGCATTTTTGTAAAATTCGTAAAATATTATTTTAGTCATCGATTACAGTCGATTGTAATCGGCACGAAGTCTGGATCAAAATCTTACTTTTAAAATGCTTTACGGTCCATGACCGCGGTGCAAGGATTTCAATCGACAGTGCTGCTATCTGTTATCAATATTATTAAATCGCGATCGACATAAAATTGTTCCTTTTACATGAGTAGTGCTGCCATCTTTTATCGTTATTTCTAACGTTATTCCGAACTAAATTTAAATAAAAATCGAATATTTAGTTTTTTAGCTAATCATATGCTTCTGCAAAAACAAAAATTCTTCCAGTAATTATTATTTCTACATTTTTTTAAATACATAAAAATGCAAAAGCAACAGATAATCGGTACATTTTCCGACAACCATCTTAAGAATATCGAGTTAATCATTTAGTTGTTTCAAAACTTCACGAATGTTTATTGGAAGAAATGGCAGTTGGAAATGCCACTAAAAAAACACACACGCTGAGCATATTTATCAATCTGAGATAGACTATTTTCTGTTACTTAAAAGCTTTGTCATGATTTGTTACTTAAAAGCTTTGCCAAGCTTAGTCATGATTCTCATCACTCTATTTTACTAATAATAATTTTGAATTCTACAAAGGGTAGGAAGTTTCACCAAGGTGTTTACACATATGCAGAACGGTTCCGATGAAGAAGCCAAAGAAAAAACAATTAATCTAAAAAAAAAGATTCAGGGTAACAACATTTTATTTGAAATGAGAAATATCACTGCTACTTTTGTCCTCCTTTAAAATGCATTTAAACAAAATGTTGATTGAAGAATCTTTTTCATATTTCGGAAGAGAAATATTCCTATTCCAGAATTCAAAGGTATTGCTGTAAATGTCAATATACTTTATGTTTAGCATGTTTTTATTAATTAACCCTTTGTCGTGTACTTTACCTGATAAAGTTTCCAATTGGAAGATTTGCTTCAGAAAGTAGGCAGCTCCATGCTACAGGAGTTTGGATCTATATGTACTATCTTGCAGTAAGAAGCAATCTCTTTCGTTTGGTATCAAAGGATGTACCTCCAATCGTTAGTTCTTGTATTATTCAAGAAATGAAGCTGTCTGTCTTGTTAGTTTGTGTTGAATCTCCAAACGTTGTTTCAGCTTTGTACAAATCTGAATCGTTTGAGATACTTCTTTTGCATAAAAACCTTATATATTATACACAGGGTGTCCAGTGCTAACAGTGCCTAATAGCTATTTCCTAAACCGTTGGTCAGAAGTTTCAACTGCAAAGATGCTTTAAATATTGTATAATCTATTAAATCAAAAACAATCGAAGCCAATAAATCAATTCTTATAAAAATTACGAATTTTTAAATTTATATACGGTCCCAACGTTTATATACGAGTCAACGTATGAATGCATATGATGGGTTAACGTATGATTGCATATGTTGGGGCAGCATAAAAACACTATTTTGTCATACTGTTATCCGATTGTTAGTAATTGGTTATTTTTAACATTTGTCCATCGTATGCTTATAACATTCAGTTAATATAACTGTTACCTGTTAAATTTACGTTAGATGCATATGTTGTACCAATGTAGAAATGGAATGTGGGATAACGGATAGACAATGATTGTACATTTTTCAAATTTGACTTTTTTTTTAATTTATTGAGAAATGTTTGACGAATTGGTGTGCCATTTCACTACATTTCTTTAAAAAAACTTTATAAGTCAAATTTGAAAATAATGCATTCATTATCAAACTGTTACCTAATAATTCATATCTACATAGGTCTAACACATATATGAGCAACCCCTGGTCCGCGGGCCTGATGTGGCCCGCTAAGGTTTTTCATACGGCCCGCGGAACATATCATAACACTGCATAAAACATATAAAAAAACATTCAAAATCCCATATAAATCCCAATTATACGGCCCGTGACTTCGCTCAATTAAAAAAAAAATAATTTTCCTGTTTATTTATTTATTTAGCTATTTAACAAAACATGCAGAAACTATGATAATATATTGGAATTCTATACTTCTGTTTTAAATTAATATAAATAAATAAATGAGCATGTACATTAAATAAATTTTAAGTAGTACATGTATTAAGATACACCAATTTTTGGCTGTACAATTCTTAAGCCAAACTTGTTGAGCAAAAAAATTTCATATAAAAATCATTAACTTTTACAAAGAGCACAGTGAGATAAAAAAAAAGAAAATTATCTAATGCGCACATCATTCAAAACTCTCCGAATTCATAATAGCCCCTGATAATAGAATACATAGTGTATATATGAATATGTGTATACATTATACTTACACACGTATATGGAATGCAACTGTGTTACAACGACTGCAAAAATATATTTCTTTTTAAGCACTTGCCCATCTTTAAAAAAGAAAAAACTGCACAAAACCTTGGAAACGCCGCAAAACTATCTGCAAGACCTTTAAAAGTATCAACACACAGGTGCATCTATATTATCTGACTATGAGAAAGATATCAGTACAACAGAATGCATTAGTCAATGATGCCGCTTCTGCGCTATATTGCGTAAAATGAAAAAAATCGCTGACGGTACACAAGAAAAAGGTTACGACTCGTCTTGCGTAATTACCATCGCGCATTTTTTTTTTTTTTAAGAGAGAGAGAGAGAGCGATTTTTTTTTTCCATAACGCGTCCTTTCTCTAATGCAAGAAATGGAATGTCTGAAGAAAAGTTTAAAAAAAATAATAATGATTTCAGTTCAGTTACCTGAACTCTCAGTCACTGCCTATTACTTAAAGAGCTACTGATATTTTTTATTCAACTAAAACACGCAGAGTAGACTTGTCAAAGCAATAAAAATATTTTTTCTTCCATAGTTTCATAGTGTCCTGTTTTATTTATTTTTCTGCATTCAGGAGTTTTGTCATATTTTTCATCCATTTCTTTTTATTTAACTACTTGCTTAAATTTCAATATTCATTTATTTCATACTCATAAATGGTTAATTTCACGGCAAAGTGGATAAAATGTCATGCATGTCACAACAAATTTTTCTGTAATTATAAAAAAAAAATTGTAATAAAAGTTCTAGGTTATTTATAAATAAGATATTCAATACACGTCGGCACACCAAAATTGGTGAGGCATGATAAAATCAGTGGTGAAATTAACCAAATGCTTTTATATCGATAAGGACCCAGAAATGTGGAAGTCCTCAATCCCAAGGACTGGTCCCTTCCAAAGTCTAGCGACATCACTGATTAGTAATTAATAATTATAATTCAAAATTTCTTAATGAGATATTTTTAAATAGCTGAGCGTTAAAACTACTTACATGAGGACATGGTAATAACTCTGGATCCGAGCAATTAAAACAATACAATAAATGAAAGATAAAAAACAGCAGAAACCGTCAGCCCATCATCTGCAAATTATCTTCTCCCAACATTTGTGAACTTTGGGCAGTTTTCATAAACTGCAATGTTCTTAAAATTTTTTAATCGCAAAATATATTTTCTTAATGAGAGATCCATAGCGGCGATAACACATTTCAAAACCTACATCAAAACATTTGTTAACACTTTAATTTCAATATCTTATAGTTAAAAGAGTTAAGAAAATATTATTATGCATTTTTATTTTCACTGTTTTTAATACATACTCTCAAAGAGTATTTGATTGCATATAGATTAAGTATTTTTCTCCATAAAATTTGAGTCCTGTAGCATATAACTGGTGTAGATACAAAAATCTCTTCTAATATAATGAATAAATAACAAAAGGAAGTTGGTAAATATAGATATATACCAACTGTAAAGTACTGTAACACATTTGTAAAATATTAAAATAGGAATTCTAAAAACTGTAAAATATTTTATACATACCTTTAACAACAAAAAAAACTTCGATGCACAAATTAAAATCCTTGTTGTTGACTAATCAACGTCCTTAACCAACAAGATTTTACAATTGAAGCAGTGCTAGATTAATAACTACTTCTACGTCTGAAATCTCATTAGTCATTATAATCTTGCAAAATATATGTACAGCTCATGTTGATTTTTTTTTTCAGAATACACTTATTAGGAGCAGGGGCGTAGCCAGAAATTTTTCATGGGGGGGTTACGACTACTACATCTCATATATATGTATACGTGTGTGTGATAATGTAGTGAAGCATATACATTTTGTATGGCAAACATTTCTCATAGGGGGGTTATGACCCCCCCCTTGGCTACGCCCCTGATTAGGAGAAAATAATTGTGTCCAATTTTACCTTCTCGAATGTTGTACAACTATGAGCAAATGAAACTTTATTATTAAGCTGTCTACTAATGTTTAGTAATCCAAAAACGCATCTTTTAATAAGCACTGTGCAATTATTGTATTTGTTTGTTTACATACTTTGAAGATCGTTAGGCTTATGGATAATCGAACTATAATCAAGGCATTAATAATAATTATCGTGATTCAATTTACTTTGAACCTATGCAACGAATAAAATTCACAGAAATACAGCTGAAAAGATAAATATTCGCTTTAGATTTCAACTATCACTCACTTTATAAAAGTGTATTATCATATCATAAGAAGCAATGGCGGAAACGGAGAGTAGAAATCTAATCTATCGCTTCCCGGTTTCTTGAATGTGTGTCTCTGCGAACGCGCAATCGTCGTTATGAAGCTACGGCTATCCAACACAACATTTAGCCATCGGATGGGCAACGGTTATTCACCTACGGTTGCCCAACACAACATTTAGTCATCGGATTGCCAATGTTTGTTTACCTATAGTTGCCCAACACAACATTTAACCATCCAATGGCCAATGGTTGTTACCTACCATTTGCCATCACAACCTTTAGACAACAGAATACCGACATTTCCGTTTCGAGATCATACGTTTGCCCAACGTAACAACATTGTGCCAATGGTGACACAACGTATGTGTGCTGGCTGGGAGTTAGAAAATTTGTCTTTGTACAATTTTGTGTAAAATTATAAAAACGATCGCCTTTTTTACTACCAAAATTCACCGAGTTATGACTCAGCAAACATTTTGACTAGTCATTTTTCCGCGTTCACCTTTACGTTAAACCGTTAAGGGACCATGTAAGTATTGAAATTTTAAATCATAGGTTTTAATTTCATTTTCCGGCATAATGCAGTGAAAGAAGTAATACTAAATTTAGAATACTAATCTTTAAGCAGAGGGTTATAGCAGGAGCGTAGCTGGGAAATTTTTTCAGGGAGAGGTATGCAATACATAGTGAATAAATAAACTGTATTTCTGCACGACTTAAAACTTATGCTTTAATCTGACAGTTTTTTTGGGGGTGGATATATCCCGATTTCGGGATATATCTCTCCTGTCTACGCCCCTCGGTTATTGTCAGGCTCTATAAAAATCTATCCAGAGTCTTTTGATTTGAATGATTGATGAAAACCATGTACATTAATTTTTCTCAAATTTATTTTGTATACAACCTCTGTTTCGCAGCTCGAAAAGTTCTCTAACTTTAAGCAGCTGTAACCCGGTGAATTTTGGTAGTAGAAGGAGGAAGATACTCCTCCCCACTTATCTTGATTATCTCCTGGGCACCACTGGTGTACCCTCGCAGCACCCCAGAGTGCCGCGACACACAGTTTGGGAGCCCCTGCTGTAAGGTAATCATTGCATTTTATTTATTTAATAATGTCCTATACACTGCATAACAAAATTAGTAATCAAAAAATAAAATTTTACTACATTTGGTACATTATTCACAAACGTATATTTCTGAAGCCCTGTTATCTCCTGATACCATTGTGATCCTATAATATAATTTTGCCATTTGTATTTAGACATCACAAACTATTTTTCATAATTTTTTGAAATTTTAAAAATTGCCACTTTTTGAGTAATTTAAATATTAAAACTTAAATTAAAATTAACAAAAAATTTTTAAACTGTAAATCTTATCTTGTGGCACATCATATTAAAGCCCCACTCAAGAGCTTTAAAACGAGACCACTTCCTGGTTTGTATCTTCACTGGTTGTCAGCTTACAGGCAACTAAAAGGTCCAAAACGAAATTTTTTCATAAAAGTTTAAATCTTTTAAATTTAATAACTTCAGGAATAACTGTGATACACAGCTGAAAATTTATATTTTTTTTCTCTTAAGCCTATGATATATTGCTGCATACCAAAATCTTGAAAATCTGAGACTTTAAGTTTGAAAATCCCCCAAAATTGTATCGATTTGACATGACATTTACGTGTTGTCACTGGATGAGTTCATTCCCTACTAGCAATTTTGCTCAGGCCATCATCGGCTGGCTACGTGGCCGGTGGTAGCCCGAGCAAAATTGCTAGTAGGGTTATCACTTGTAAAGTGATTTCTGCAAGAATAAAAATGTTGCATTAATATCTTCTACATTTCAGGTCAAAGTGACTCGAACAGAGATTGAGGAGAGCGAATAACTCCGTAGCAGAGATTTTCACAGAAGACTCACGTCTACGATGGTGCGGAATATCTGACTTTAGTATCCGGTAAAAGAATCCTCGAAGCACAGAGGCGTAACTGCTAGCGCATTGGTTTTTTATACCACAGTGTTCAATCCATCCAGGGTTCAATTTTCGAGCCGGAAAGCATTGACTCTCATCTTATCATTCCTTTAGTGGTTTAATAAAATGGGGGCCACTGGATTGCCCTCATTTTATCAAACCCTGCTTGCTTGGGAACTAAATACTGGGGACAGCGTATCAGGGTGACCATTTGGTTGGATCACATGGTTTCCACATCATGGAGCCCATGGTCAAGAAGGCGCAGCTGGGCATCGCAAGTCTTGTTCCTTATTTCGGTTACTGTGCCACTTAGCTTTAAAGAAATGTCGACAGATTCTTCTAAAAATCGTTGGTTACCATTAAATAAGGGAAAATTAAAATATGGCGATTACTCAAAAAGTTACATATGGAATTTCTGAAACTAATTTACAATATACAACAGATAGCAAGATATTATATAACGTGAAAGTATTTGACTTTCTCCGACTCCCTGTATCCCAATACCTCTCCATGGCAGTTCTTCGGGCAAATGATGCCAGGAGTTCATTCTTATGGACTTACTTACCTTACAGTCACAACAAAAATTGCGTACTGGAGGTCAAACATGCAATTTTATACTCCAAGCAATTTATTCTATTTGCATTTCCGCTAATTTTCATATTATATTTTTACTCAGCAAATTTTATTTGACAGCGTATCCCACTTTCATACGAATTTGTTCATTTTTGTGCTAATTATCGCTATATATATATATTGCTCTTAGATCTCAACTCCAATGTAGATTAATTTCCATAATGTGTATAACTATCAAGCTGTAACGAAAGTTTCCACCAAACCTGCTTGAGTCAACTTATGCGACACCCAAAGCTTGAAATTTTACTTCAAGTTTATGCTACGTATGGTACTACTAACGAACATAGGGCGACTAATGGACTAACTCCTTAGCTAGCTCTCGAGTTGTTGAATACCGATTTTTTCCCCCAAGTTTTCGCAGGAGGGACTCATCAACATCAGTTAGCCGGCCAGAGAGCTCTGCTTCTTGAATGTCATAGTTCTTGTTTTTGAACTTTCGGTACCAAACCTTCACTGTGTCATATGATACAACAATAGTGCCTAAAGCTGTACACATTATTCTTTGACATAATATAGCTGGCTTTTTGCTACAGAACTGGGAGTAAAAGATGGTTTTAATCTGATAGCGTGATAGTTTCCTTTCAAACACCTTGTACTTAATGATAACGATGTTTTTAACAGATTCCACAACACAGTGTTCTAAAGCAAGTCTTTTTCTTTCAAATACTAAAAATAGTTTGACAGAAAATGTGCAAATAGGCCAACGCGAACAGTTTGCTCAGACCATATTTGCAGTGGGGGGAAACTTTCGTTACAACCTAATAATTTTATTCAAACTATGTAAATAAACATTCTATGACATAGAATCTGTGTGTTTCAATGAAAGCATAATTGTATAATGCTAGTGTTTAACCAAGTATATTGTATTTTAAATCTGAATCCTTATCCAATCTGTGGAAAATTCAGTTCTATAAGTCTAAGAGAAGTTTCGAGTAATCTTACAAAGTTTATAACACATGTCATTTAAGTATTAATAGATAATGTTTACTTAACCCAGTTCCTTTAAAATTGTACGAAAATCAAAAACCATATTATTTAGAAACTAGTTAAGCTTTTTAATAAATCAAAGGTTGCCCCTGTAGACCTGAATTTTATAAAGGAGACAGGATGGAGGAGAATCGCGCTGCTTAAAGTTGACGCATAAAAAAAAAATAACTTTCCCTTTTTATATTAAACTTTCGAATTTGATATTGACGACAACTACTAAAATTTTGCAGAATGAATCAAATTGCTATGTAATAAAATTGCACCAGGAAAAAAAATGCTGTTCATTAGTTTATATTTTAAAATACTAATTCATTTTCTTATATGTCTGATAAACCTGATACACGCGACTTATAGATGGTTGGAGAAGGGCTTAGACTATAAGGAATCTATAAAGGACAAGAACTATTTTGAAAACAAAGGAAAAACAAAAAGATATAACGCCTTTAATTCAAAACTAAATCACAAAACTCTTTGAGTTTTTTGGATTCTTGACTTCATCTAGTGTAGTACAGGCTCGTGAGGTGTCATTTCTTCAGCAATGTCACGTTCAAATTGCTCTTTGACAGCTCTCATTACATGTGGATCCCGTAAAACTGATATTGCAGTCATGGCCACAGCTTTCGCTGCAGCCAGAGTTGGTTCTTGGGCAGTATGTAAGCCAGCTGCTTCAGTAAAACCTTTCGTGTGGTTTGTTCCTTTCGTAGGAATGGGATAAAATGGATGATAAGCTGGTACGATGTGAGACACATTTCCCATGTCGGTCGACCCAGTATTGAGAGTACTGCCTTCATAACTTATCGGCATACCTGTTGCGTTAAGAATCAATATGTGAGTAATAGGTAGAGAACTTCACAAATTAATGTCAGTGGCGGCTTGTTAAATTTATCAGAAATGAAGCTTTACTCAAAGTTATTCGGATATTGATTTCCCTTCTCTATACCATATCTAAATGAAGAGTTTTCTGCAATAAGAAAATAGCTCCATTCTACGACAGTGAGCATTTAATTGTACTATCTTGTAGTTAAAGAAAAAAATCTATTTTGGTTGTTGTCGTTGTTTTCGTGTCCCTGTATAAACGATTGCAATATCCAAAGAAATAGGTGCCATTGCTCCCAAGGGGGTTGGACTTCTGCTTGTTGGTCCCTAATTTTGAGCCAATTCCAGATGTGCGACCAACCACCACCTGAAATCTGCACCCCAAGAGGTAGTAAACGTGGAGGACATTAGAGACACGTTGGATTTTACGGGCACCACCTCCCATTATCGTACACGATCCCACAGCAGTCCAGCCGAGAGAGGGATTCACCGTCCCAAGTACTGGCCAAGGCGGATGCTGCTTCACTTTCCGTGTTCTTGCGGGAATGGAGTTTAGTGCCCAGACCACTGTTGGACCTTTTACTTGGTAGCAAAAGGATGTAACTCCAGCCGTTCATTTTCTTGTTACATAAGATAAAGCTGCGAATTTTGTTAGTTTCTGTGGAATTCATTCTTCTGTGGATTTTTACAGTTTTCCGTAAATCCGAATAGTAAGAGTAACCTCCTTTTTGCAGCAAACCCCTCAAATAAGTTATTTGATATTCAACCCATTCGCAACACATTGGACTTGTGCGTGTGCGCAATATCGAACATCAAAAACTGATCGCGAAGTCACAAACCGCCACTGATTTATTTCATAAAATACTTTTTAAAAACTACGCAGTTTTTGAAATGCATTTATTTTTTATTCTTACCATACCGGCAATGTTTGGATTATTTTACAAGTATTAAAGGAACATGATAAAAAAAAAATACATGACACCAATGATACAAAAACTCCGCTGGTAACCTATTTTGGTCAATTAATTGTTTCATCTATCACGTATGGTCTAGGAAGAGAAACAAAATTCGCCACAAAGCCTATAAAACTCGGCATTTTCTTGCGTTTCCGCACGTGCGTTGTATTTTCTAGGAACACAACATAACGTATATAACCGAGATCTCAACGTGACATCACCAGAAGTCGCGAAGCAAATCACGGAAAATGGAACGAAGTCTTTCTGCGGGCAATTCGAGTACACTGTCACAGACAATCCGCCACAGTAACACCACAGTGAAGTCACAAGGAAATAATCAAAATTCGACTTTTAATTGAAGTCGCGTATGGGCCATAATCGCAGGATGACTGCGACCTATCTGAGAAACACTTCAGCACCAACGTGCCTGAAAGAGCTTTTAGGAATAAGGAACATCATCGAAAACATTTCTGCTTGTTTTTAATGGTGGAGAATTTTATTTTATGCTTGTAAACATAATAAAACATACAGAATTAATTAAGAATCATAATTAAGTAACTCACTAAGTGGAATTGATCAAATTAATCGAATTCTATGCTCATTTTTCTTTTAAAAATCATTATTAATGATTTTAAACATGTGTATAGACTTACTTTACTCACCTAATTTTTTAAAATACTCTTTGTAGAGATCTACCAACACTTTGTTTGAAATGAGGTTTTCATAGCAGTTAGATTCGTCGAGTTCATAGCTAACTTTGCAGCCTGTTGATGTAGCAGCACCATTTATACATGCTTCCACTCTTGATCGGAGATCCTTCAGTGACGTGGTTGTTGGAGATCTAATTGCGAATTCCAGACGAGATTTTGCGGGAATTATATTTGTAGCAACTCCACCTTCTGTCAAAATAACTAAAATAAAAAAGTAATACTTATTTAATGTAGTCTAAACTGTGACATATACATAACAAGTTTTTTAATATTTTAGTAATACATTTGACTCTGCCATGTCTAAAACCACTTAAGTCACAAAAGTAAAACTTTTTGGAGATCAATAAATCTGTAAAACACATTTTCATGGAAGATTTTTTTAAATTTTTGTCTTCATAAAATTGATATGCTCATAAGATATTTACGGACAATTAGATAAAATTACATCTAAAATATTAATATTTTCATGTATTTTTCATATTAAGGCACGTAATCCTATTCATCATTTGGATCATAATTGTTGCCGATTGTTTGTTTAATGGTAATGGCAAAAGCATTATTGCATTTGAAAGGGAGAAAATATTTGGTTTGTACCCAGATTGTGTGTCTATGTGCAGGGCCTGATTTCCAGGAGAGCATTCAGGGCAAGCGCCCGGTCTCCCAACAAGAAGGGAGTCCCCAAATTGTTACTTTAGTTTTAAAATTTGTAAATTTTGAAAAAAGTTTTCGAAAGAGAGGGTCCCAACTCGATAAATCTGCCCCGGTCTGTGAATAACTGAATTTTTAAAAAGTTTTTTATTTTTTTTTAATCATAACTTGTGTTTAATGTTTGAAGTAATAGATTCATTTGTTATACGTCGAAGCTAACATCATTCAAATGCACTTACATTCTAAAAATAGCGAAGCTGATTTTAGACATTTTCTTAATTTCTTGAGGAAATCTTTGAAGAATTGTTCTATTAGTTTGGCTACATAAATTAATGTTTTTAATCTCACTAAGCGATGAAATTTCATTCACTTGAACCATTAGAAGATCGCTTTAGTTTAAATTAATATAAAATAAAATCAAGAATAACGGGAAGCATTAGAATAAAGTCTTTCTGAAACCTCTTGACCCATAGGTAATGACATATATACTTGTAACTTTATATGGGGATTTTGGTGGATGATTTTACTATCACCGCATCCGCCCACATATTTGGATAAAAATAACGCGTTGAAAAACTGATAGTTGCAAAAAACCTATACGATAGCTAATTTATAGGTAGTAATACTTTCTCGAAAGAGTCAAATATAAAATATATGAAATATTTCATAAGTGCTTGTATATATACATCTTAAATTGTTAGGAACAAAAGTGTGTGTGGTAAATTAGCATTTAATGCTTTACAATGACTCCGTACTCTCTGTGTTAGCTTTGTGTTACTCGAGATACTCTATGAAAAGAAATGCTTACCATGAATTCTATGATCAGGCTTCATTTGTTGTCTGAGAGCAGACAAACTGTTGTAGCAAAGCACGGCTGCATCGAGCGCATTGATTCCTTCCCAAGGAGAAGCTGCTGCATGTGCTTCTTTGCCAAAGTATTCTATGCTTCCCTAAATCAGCATAACAAGACAAAAAAAATCATTTTAAACTGTGACTAGTTTTTTGATTGATTATTTCCAGATCGTTTATGCACTTTTAAAATACTAATTATTAATATTCGATAGAAAGGCCAATGAAGATTTTACTCAAGCTTGATATTTTACCCTTAAAATTACACCGGTTAAATAAATTATTCACCCAACTGCACAATTAAATTGAAACGCGATATTACATATCATTAAGAAATGACAGTAGTATACAAAACTGTTTTTCTCCTGAATATAGCTGATATTATGCAAATTTACTTTTATTAAAATTCCTAATAGTTACTGGCGTTTGAGGAATTTTCTTAGGAGCAGGTCATATTTTTTCATTTTGAATCTTGAAACATAGTTTAACTAATTCACGTTTTTCGTTGCAGAGAAACATCCAAGTTTCATTTCTGCGCCCAGTCTGTATCCAAGCAATATCTGAAATCTAACTGAGCGTAAAGCGCATATCACATCATCTCCTTGAGTTCAATCTTCAATTCAATCAACTATTTCGTTCAATTTGTTCGACTATTTCACTCATTTGGTTTAAACTAGACAAGGGAATGAGTGAATCTGTGATGTCTTCGTAGCCTTTCCATTTGCTTGCCTGTGATTGGCCTGTCGCAAAAGTTGAACAAGTCGAACGAAATGCCCAGTTTTCCCCCAACCGGCTGGAAATAGTTGCGGATGTAAACATACACATTGTACAAGGCTTTCACGCAACTGTTGAGGAAGACAGTCGGACGAAAGTGTTGTCTGAATCGAAGATTGAACGTAAGTAGAAGGTGTGATATGCTCTTGAGGCTTGCTCAGACCCTTGCTGAGAAGCAAATTGTGTACAAAATAGTCTTCACTATTGTTTATCTGCTGTTTAAAGCTGATACACAACAGCTGATGCATAAAGCTGCTTGTTAAAGCTGATACATAAGGCTGTAGTAAAAGACAATTTTTCTGTAAAGCTGTTGTGACAGTAAAGCTGTTGCGAAAGACATTTGTGCTATTTACTCCCATCGTAAATGGGAGTAAACATCTTTCCACCCTAACCAACGCTTTGAAGTTGAAGGGGCTGCTCATAAAATGCTGTTTTATCAAAGAAACAAAGTTTTATGAACTGTAGCTTATAAGAGTGCGAAACTTGCCTGCACAACGAAATCACATAATTTCTTTCAAGCGTATGGTTTCGATGCCATCCACTATTTTATGAAATACTTACCCTCAGATTACACAGCATAACTGGAGCAGCCCACGATTTGCTCGTAGGATGTACCATCAACGCTACATCAATTCCTTCAAATGCTCCTTTTTCAATTAATTTGATTTTACCTCCTCCCCCTTCTTCTGCTGGCGTACCCATTACGACAAGCTGAAGAAAGAAAAAAACAACAACAGCAAAAAAACTATTAATTACACCAGTACTCCAAACAAAATTATTTAAGCACTTTTAAATAATTACTGACAAAACATATTTATAGAAATAATGAGATTTGATAATAATTTAAATGACTACAAAATACACTGATATTATTATTTTACATCTTTAAAATCGACGCAAATGAACTACAATTTATACAGGAGCTTACTTTCTGTAAGCTAGTTCCAATTAAATAACATAAAATAATGTTTGCAGCGACCAATGTAGATATATTTTGGCTGGAGAATACAAATTACTAAATATATAAATCCTTTTCTTGGCGTTGAATTTCGCAGTACTTTTGCCATAAACACATGGCAACCAGTTGCAATGAAGAATTTATGGCCACTGGTATGATTCCAGAAAATGGTTTTTCTACCACTTAGTATTTTTTCGGAAGCTTTTAAGAAAATCTAAAATTTAAAACTGCAAAAATCAATAAATATTAGACTGTATTAGGGTCAACAACCATGACAGTTGTCAATACGATTTTCCCCCCCAGCTATGAGAGTTATGAGTTGTAAAGTTCGATTTTGTTATAAACATTGAGTAATTTTTGACGCACATTTTGACCAGTCGCTTTCGTTTCACATTAAAAAAACGGGGTATATTTTCTTTAAATGCACATACAAAATAAAACTACTTTAAAGTTCATTGGTAGAATATCTTTTTTTAGTCATTTCTCAGGGAGATCTTATTATACTTAGATGATTGTTCCCGTATTTCATGATGCTCATACATTTTAGATGAACATTATTAAGAGAAAGTTATGATTTTTTTTTCCATACCTCTAACCCACTCCCCCAAATTAATTCATAGATAAATAAATAAAAATTAGAATAATTGAAAGGGAGAATGTTGCAATTCTGAGTATATCATACCCAGGAGTGAAAGGAACATGGAAATTTGTCATTTGTAAATATATTAGGACAAAAGGCAAGAAGACTAAAGTAAAAAGTAAACTGAACAAAATAATAAGAAAATTAGCCGATTTTTGACCCATGCGAATAATAAAGAGCTCAATTTTTTTAATTAATCAATAAATCTGATAAATTGTGTCCTGTAGTGGCCTGGTAGGATTAAGTCTGGTGCCCATAAAAACACCGAAAGTGGAGCAGCACCGACCTTGGTCAGACCCAAGGATGGTGGCAACCTCTCTTGCCTATACTGCTGTGATGTGAAACTGTGTACGCTGAAGGGAATTGGTGCACGTAAAATTTGTCGTGGAGACAATGTCCTCCATGTAAAACGACACCGCGTGGGATGCCAATCCAGTAACTGGTCATTCATCTGGAATTGATTCAAAATCAGGAGCCCTCTATTTAAGTCATAGATAGAGGGTTCAGCGGGGCTCACTAACATGGAAGCCGCTATATTTCGCCCATCGCCGTAAAGTAGGTGGAATACGGTTCCGCTCCGCGGTTAGCCAGAAGGCATTAGCTACAGCAACATCGTAAATTTAATTAATGTAGTATACTGTACTTCTATTATTCATTAGCTTACGAGCACAGTGAATACTGTTGTTGCTGCGTCATATTACCCTGAGAAACCGGTGAAAAAATAATGGCGAAAATATCTTGCAATTTGAATGATTCGCGTAATATAGTCTCTTGCTTAGAATAGTTAAACTGTGCAAAGAATTAATGAGAGCTTAGTTATATTAGCAAATTTCAAAACCGTTTGAAATCATTCGAATTGTTTTTCAAGCACTGGCAAAAGGTTTAAGTGTATTAGTTTTTTCCACAACCAATCTTCTCCGTTAAACGGCAAGCACGATGGATGGAATAGCAGTTTGAGAGAGTAGCTGTTTCTCTCTATTCTAAAAAAAAGTAAAGGCCGCTGTCACCGCCGCTGTCAAAGCTTGTCAGCTTATCTCCTCCTAAACCGTGGGGATTTGAGTTTCGACTAAGCTGCCCACAGATTCGAAAAATTCCGAGGAACCTGCTAAGCTGAGTTAAATTTCGAAAATCGAATTATTTTAGAAGATATTAATAAAAAACTGGAAAAATAAACAGAATGGTTGCCAGATTTGGCATAAAATCATTCATTCCTTTGCAACAAAGCGTTTCCAAGTATCTAGAATCGCGTGAAATTTACAAACATGAGTTAGAATTACGCCCATTTTACGCCAAAATAAAAACTATATTTCTTCTATATTAATAAAACAATGTGTAAACTGTTTGTTTGAATGTGTCTCGCGGTGATCGTAGACCTACCAAATTTTGTACGGAAATTTTCCATGACAGTTCCCGACACACCTCGAAGCGATTTTCTCAAAATTCGAATTATTTTAGGAGATATCGATAAAAAACGTATCGCAAAAGGCTAATTTTTGCTTTCCGCCATTTCGTAATTGTAACCCCACAGTGGAAAAAAAGCGACATTTAAGCTTATCTAGGTTGCCACATTCGGCAAGTTTATTAAATGATTCAGACTCTTGAAGTAAAAATAAAAGAATAACGATTTTTTTTTTGTCTAGATTATTTGTAACGCTGTTTTTAAATTAAAATATCGTGGGCATGGGAAATCAGAGCAGGAATGAAATGTTTTATTCTCAAAAGAAACATATTTAGAAATTTTCTGAGTCTAAAATGTGCAACTTTTTAATTTGGCTAAAAATTGAACGGTTTTGTGTGATTTTGAGGAGATGATTCTAATGCTTGGCGCAATCGAGGCCATCGCTAAGCAACGGGCCTGCTTATGAGTTGCCATCGCTAAAAATGAGTGTATCATTGAGGCCTGTTTTCCCCAGTCACATTATTCTATTTTATTATTCTAAGTATTATAAATGTTATATTATTTTATTATTTTAAACAAATTTTTTTATACTTTTGTCGTATTAAAAAACTTTAGATGTAGGTAATCGTTTTGTGAATCTTGCGCCATTTTCTTTCATGAAAATTTATCCTAAAATTCGAACATTTCGCTCTGAATGTAAAGGTAAGGGAACGCTTATAATGTATTTAGAAATTCTAAAAATATGTATGTAAATCATGTTTAGTGAATAATTACTCATGTGTTATTTATAAATAAATTATTTTAATCAGAAATCGTATTACTTGAGTAGTTTTTATTCTTGTAAATAAGCATGACGTTGTGATACTATTTAGACAATTTAATTTTGCCAGTTGAAAATGTTATTTATCAGTTATATATGCCTTGATTATGTGATTAAGACTTACATCTGGTACAGTGCAGAAATACAGTAAATTATAAATTATTGATTTTTGCCCGTTTATACAGAAACTTCAAATGTAGTTAATATTTTGTACAAGCGTTTATTATGCTTGCTCAATTCCTAAGTTTGATTGAGAAAGCGACAAAAGAATAATATATACTGCACGAAATGTCTTTATTAAAGAATAATTAATTTAGGGATCGCGCTAAAGAGCGTATTTTATCAATTTTCTCCAATATACAGGATATCCCGAAAACACTGAAATGCGCTTTAATACATCATTTGTTATGTTGAATTGTCTTAAAATGAATTTGTTGTCTTGAATTAAGATTAATCTTGAATTGTTTAAAATAACGTAGAAAATACGACTACGTTCATGAAATATTTATTATAAAAATGTCTTTCTCATTTGTGTATTTAGTTATTTTAAAGTATATTAAATATCCACTTGTGAAACTAAAATAAGCAATCGTGAATCATGAGAGTAAACGCTACTTTGTTTTCCCTTCAAATTATATGCATATATTTTCTTTATTTAAATATGTATCATAGCAAACATTACTACTTAAAACTACATTAAATAACGTTTGAAAGCACTGGGAAGCTTAAGAAATGCCTGATGTATACGTGAATACTCGAGCATCCGTAGGCCTCTTTGGATGGCTCATCAAAATACACGCGCAGGCCCGTTACTAATTGCGAAGGCCCCGGCGCAATTTATCGTCATTTATCGTCTGCGAATACACCTGAGAATAAGGTTTTGAAATTTTCATTCAGTTGGAATTGTGCATTTTTCTGTGCAGATTTTCTCCATCTATTAATGACTGTGTCATTTTATCTTTCACCCCCTTTATTGAAAATTGTATGAAAAACGTGTCCCAAAAATGCGACATAAAAGTATGGCACATAATTTTACATATATTTAAGTACCATTAGTTCACAACAGCTTTAATCTATTGTTACAATATTTCGTAAGCTGTAGAATAGGCATCACCTGTTTTTTTCTGTAAATAGGTTACAATAATATGAAATAAGTAACTCAAAATGTGTTACACAAAGTTGACAATTTTCAAATAGTAAGTTCGCTTAGACAACAGGATTTAGAATTAGCGATTATTCGTTTTCCAAAACAGAATAACTAATATCTTGAATATGAAAAATAATTAAAATGCAGATTATTTTAAAGCCGGTTCGGTCCAGCTGGATTATTTGCTACCAATAGAAATATTTGGCGGCGTTAACTATGCCATTATAGCAGTTATAGTACAGTTTGGATATTTGCTAGCTCGACGAGATGGTATAATTCGTGGTGCTAAGTACGCCAATCTGCAAACGATTATATAAATGAAAATATGAATAACGGTTTTCCGGTAACCTTAAATGAAGAATAATTATAGGTTGTGAGCATGTGTAAATCGCCAAATAATGAAAAGTCGCCATTGGTGGCAAGCTATCCTATCTGTTCCGTAGCTTTTATTAACTTTACATGTACGCAAGTCGCCAAATAATGAAAAATCGCCATGGGTGGCAAATTTGCAAGGTGTCCAATAGGTTTTACATTATTAAAAATACAGCTGAAACTGATTTTCTGATTTTATTATGCTTTAGCTCCTAATTAATATAACTTTTGAATGGCAACATTAAATATCATTGTGTTTCTGAGGAGTGCAAATAATTTTTCCAGTGATTATAAGCGGAGTCCGCACTCCAGGTGGAGTATAGCTCAGGACCCGTACAACACGGATTCCCATAACAAAATATCTTCCGTGTTATGAGGGGGAGGGGGTCTACTGTAGTGTGAAGTTTAAATTTTTATGTATCAATGAACATGCAAGAACCATGAAATGTGTAGCTCAGTAACATTCTATCTGATCCAGTCTTCGGGTTTTGTCTGTTGAAATTATTTCTTTTTTACGAATAAGCCTTACTAGGGGCAGAGTGCCTCATACGAAAAGCGAGCGTAGCGAGTCTGGGGGCCTTGGCCCCTATTGTCTAAGAAAATACAGCTGTCTAATAGTAACAAGTTTGCAGTAATATAACATTTTGTTTGGGGTGGAAAAATATAACATAAAAGTTCTAAAGCTGTAAGCATGCCATTTCATTTCAGTGAAGGAACTAAACATGTTTGACAAGAATTGGGCTAAAATAACGATTCACTGTAGCATAATAATCATGAACCTGGAAACAGACAGAAAACAATATAGATGTAAGTGATCCGGCAACAGCCTGCGATCTGTAAATCTGTAAAAACAGCAACGGGACAAAGATCCTAATTATTTAGCCAGACCATCAATCAGAAATCATCAATTAATTGAGAAATGAAATTTGCCCCGTTGCTGTTTCTAGTAGCCTGTGGGACCTGTCTGTTGATTATAAATTAAGTGTTTTTTTTGTTATATTGCCTTGAACTCAGTGACTGAGTGTCAGTTTCATAACAGCATTCTGTGGAGGAATACAGTTATATATAAACAATGGTAACAACGCCGTATCTTGCTACCATAAGAACTCAAAGCAGTTTTCATATCACCCAGGCGATAACACAGAAACGACTCTTTGTAAACATAAATAAATTTAGTTTCGTCATAACATCCCTGACTACTATCTTGATTTAAATATTTTTAACTGTATAAAGTGCTACTAAAATAGAAGCATTCGTCGAAATAACAGTAGAGAACTATCTTAAAACATTTAGCGTACCCTGCCATGGATTGTTGGATCTTTGTCCATAACTTCTTTAACAGCTATTGCTGCCGCTAATCCACATTCAGAGATAAGATTGTGTCCACAAGCGTGGCCTATATTTGGGAGGGCATCATATTCCAATAAAATGGCAACTGTAGGGAGGGCACATTGTTCCGTGCCTAAAAGAATAAAAGAAGATAGAAATCAAATGGAATTAATATTTTCAAGTAAGCCTAAGTGATTTAAATGAATCAGCATTGTAGTTAAATTTCATTCGTCCGTAAAATGATTTTAACCAAAAGCAAATCATGCACTTGTATTAAAATGCAGTTGACCCCCTACAGCAAGACAGAACGATCCGTGTTAGGCGAAATCGTGTTGTACGAGTCACAAATATACGATCATCATCAGCAGTGTTAGCAGGTTATTCATAAACATTTGTCTCATTTTTTCACCGTGTTGTATTGGGTTGTTCGGAAAATAATATCGTTTATTTTATTAAAATGAAAGACGATTCTTTTATAGCGAATAAATATTTTATTTAAGGGGATGGTGGGATATGACATTACCAAAAATCGCAAGAAAGTTCGAAATTTTTTTTAATGTATTCATATTCATATTCTATGATTTTTACTGTACCTGAAACAAAAAACTGCATGTCTCTAACTTAATTAGTAAAAAGGTTATAAGTGTTTAACCCTCTGAGCGTCTTCGAAATGGGCAAATAATGTAAAGTTGTTTTCACGGTAAAAATTTCATGCAGCTTTAAAATTATTTAAAAAATAAAATTTCGATAGGAAGATTTGTAATTATTAAAAAGTTAACTCCTAAGATATCTATAATCTTTAATATCGAAATATATTTTATGATACCTTGGTGTTATAAATAATTTAAATTATAGATGCATTGCAGTGAAAACTGGAATGAAGTGAACGGGATTTTACGTCTCAGCCGCTTGGAGGGTTAAAAATGTAAGTATCTCATAAATGGTCCTTTAAAAGTCCGAAAAAATGCCTTTTGTGCAAAATGAATATTTTTCGCAGATCCGTGTCTTTAAAATGTCTCTTGCGACACAATTTTTGAAGCAGTCTTATAAAATTCATAACAGAGACTCAAGATACATATAAGAATAAATTTTCTTATCCGTTTTAATTTTGGTGATCATTAAGATTATATAAATTCAATATAAGTTTAATTAAAACATGAAAATTTTATGAAAATTTAGTGTTAACGTATAAAAATACTTCCTAAAATTTTACTTTTCAACGAATCTCTAAATTAATATGACAATTTGTTCGGAATACATTTTTGAATAATAACAATAGAAAATTGAAGGAAAAAATAAAAAATTGGCGCGCAAGAAACATTTTTTTGAAATTCATTTTTTTTAAATTTAAATTTAAAAAAAATTAATTTGTTTTAGTTTTTTAAGTATTTAATTTTGTCATACTTCAAAGCATATCTATACAAAAATTAATAATTTTTGGTCAAAAATTAAAAAAAAAACTTTGATAACGTCCATATTCTCCATTCTGGTCCAATACCTTTTGCCATCTTTCTGGCAGTAGCATGATTCCACGCTCATTGATTTTTGGTGGTCGATAAGTTTAATCTATCAGCTATTTCACGAGTTGTTATTCACAGGTTTGCATCCATTAACGCCTTTATTGTGCCTTCATCAGATTTAAGTGGTCTTCAAGAACGTGATGCATCTACAATATCAAAATTAAAGGATCGAAATTTTGCAAACAAGTTAACCCACTGTGCGTACCATCTTTCAAGGGACGTTGTGCGTACCCCCCCCCCCCCCGGTCATTTCGACCGAGGTGTCTTTTTTCCAATTGTTTTGCTTTTTTCCACCAGAAATAGTTTGCTAAATGGCCGTGGTATGCGCAGCGGGTTAAGGCACTGGCATTCTGTCAGTACATCTCCATACACATCGGATATTTTTTCTTCTTACTTGAACAGCATTTTTACCCTTTCGATAGCAAAAAAGTAAAATATGTCGAAAATGAAGTTTTTCAATTTACATATTTGAAAGGATACCAACAAAAAAATACTGCGTAGTATCAATCAAACTTTTTCACAAGCAAGCCTTTCCAGATCAGCTGTTAAATTATATAATGATTATGTGGCTTAAGTTTGAAGTTGGCTGTGAAAAAGTACAATGATGTCCTCTGTTGAAAGAAAACGAAATTACTTTCCTAACAACCCAGTAGCAGAGCTGCCAAGTATTGCGTAATATAACTAAACACTTTTTGTAAACCGTAAATTTTTTAGAATATTTTTTCAAAACAGTTACCATACATTTAACTAAAAAATTGTGCTATAGTTTAAACTGAAAATTGACGTTCACAAAAAGTGGTTAATTATATTCCGTAATACTTATCAGCTATATACAATTCTTTTATAACGTGTTATGGGGAAAAGATCCCATTTATACCTCTGTAGTATTCGAATCCTTCTTACATGAACTCATGTTAGGAGGGTCTATTGTATTATATCAAATTTGTGTCTCTATATAATCTGCTTTAATTAAAATATACGCCTTTCCTCTTTTGACATGGTTTCTTTTGAAGGAAGTAACTGTATAAACACACACACACACATATATATATATATATATATATATATATATATGAGACGTCAGATATTTCAAGTAAAGTTTCAGAGTTAAGGCAGGTAATATGGTTTATTGAACATTACATTTAAGTTACAATTTAGAATGAGAAGAGGGGAGGGGAGACGGGTACAAGAATCAGCGTGGACTCATGAAGCAGTTCCAGTGGCAGAAGTCCCCCGATTTTCGATGTGCGGGAGTATTTACGCTTACCACCCCACGTGGTCTGCGAAGACACAACTCCTCCTCTCTCTTATCTCTGATCGAACCACACACATTTACCAACATGACCCACATCCGGGGACAGAAGGGCGTGGGGACACGTGTACATCTAAAGAACTCAGAATCGACGGCCTGATGTTTGACAAATAACAAAATAAATAAAACATAGCTCCAAAGCGCGAGTGGCAAGTATGACAGGAAAGTAAAACTTACAGTGAAAGTACCCGCTTGAACAATACCCAAACTAGTAAAACCCAAATTACCTTTTTATACATTACATATATATATATATATATATATTCCTAGTTACTACCTCCAGTTACTCCTTTTCAATTAGCATCTATGATTTATCTATATTCATTTTGAATACTTTGTAAAATACAGCTATCTATTTAGACTATCTCCTTTCTATTTTTATTTTAATTTCCCAACATTTTCAACAATAATGTTCAAATTACTTCTGCCTAGTGTTATGGTGTTGCTGCTGCTGCTGTTTTTAATTTAATCAGTGTAAAAACCTTTTAGTATTTGGCAACTCCTATGCTTTCTTCTTTCCACTTTTACACTTTTATTTAGTGGCAACACCATTTTTCACCTTTTACAATTCTTAGCATTGGCAACACATATCAATTGTTCAAATGAAATTTCCATGTGCTCAAGGTCTGGTATGTAAAATTATAATTCCTATTTCTAATTTTTGTTATCTTTTTGATTTCTTCTTTCCTTTATGTAGTAGGGTAGGGCCCAGATGTGTGGAGTTAATAACTCTTCTGATATGCCACACAACCGAAACCCCACTATTTGGTTTGCTGTAAATTATAATCCACTGTTTGTGCCCCTTGACGATGGTGACAGTGGTTATAATTTCCGTTCTATTATATTATTACAATAATTCTTGCACTTTATTTGGCTTCAAAATCTGGTTTCTAATTCTTGCTAATAGCTGTTATATTTTTATGCGAGATATGTCTTATTTGTAGTATGTTTTGTGTTTTACTTGTTAGTTATATATATATATATGTATGTATAATTTTTTATGATAGTGTGGGTTTGATGTATAAAAATATTTTGTTTGTAGCCTTTCATCATATAAGCCCATCATAGAGACTTAGTGTTTTACTCTATTGGCTCCCCCCATATCACATTAAATCCCTGTATTCAAGCAATTCTAAACAACCGAAAATACTTATTTAATACATTTCACCAAGAATTTTTCACCAGACATATTGCTTATTTATAGAAATAGATCAAATAGATAAAAGAAAAATACTGTACACTGTAATAAGAGTGATTAAACTAAATAAAAGAATTTTTTTTATGAATGCTTTAAAATTCTAGGTGTTTCTTTTAAAAAAATTATAAAAATTACATAATTTATGTGTTGATTTACAATTACAGTCTGTGCTACTTTGAAATAAATCATTTAATTTAAAGTATTAAATCTGTCTTCAAACTTACAATATTTGGATTTCTCATCTGGGCAATAAAGCTACTTAACACTAAATTGAATTCATTTATACATTAGTGATATTAAAACGTCTCTCCAGTATGAAAAACACACTATTTATTCTTCCTCAATTGAAATAGAACGTTTTAGCAACATAGTTAAATTGTATTTACCTTTTTATTTATTTATTCTGAATATATAGGAATATTGACTTATTGTTTGCATAACAAAAAAGTTAGCAGATGTATTTGTAACGAGGAAGACGGTAAAAGTAGTTTTTTAAAAAAAAAAAGCGCTGTGAAGTTCTATAAATATCTGGCAAACTGAATATGGATTTTAAAAGTAAAATAAATATGCTTAATGTGACACAGACATTGCACAGAATTCTTTCACACGCGGAATATAGGTTATTTTTGAGTAATCTCTGTACATTCTGTGAGACTGTATTTGAAATAAATTTGATGCTAGCTTTTATAAGCTTAATCCATAAGCTATATGTTACTTTACACGATCTTTAAGGACCGTTTATTTTTGTTTTCATGCTTGTTGACAATTTACTTATTTAAAGTGTTTATTTTATGTGTTTACCCTGTGTAAGATTTAAAATAGTAAATAAACAACAGACTTTTTTTAAAGTAAATGTAGATGTTTTGGGAAAACGCCAAGTACTAAAGAAGCCTTAAAGTACACATAAAAAGTCACTTTGCGTGTGTAAACGAAACAAACAAGTGAATAATTCTAATTTTTACATAAATACTGCACTTAAATCATATGAAAATTTACTTTGAAGAACTTTTAAACCACAGCGCAATAAATGAAGTAATATTTTCTAACATTCTGCGATAACTACCAGACACAGGCTCTTTATATAAAACACTACATGCAGGGGTAGCATTAGAATATTTAATAACTAGTCTCTTTTGAACTAGTAACTCCATATTTTTCTTGGTCCGTAGTTAATATATTACGGATCCGTATAGTTGATAAAAAAAAAAAAAATTCAAAACGAAAGAGATTACATGAGCAATATATATTGATTTCCGTTGAAAGCTGAATTTAAAAAAAGTAAATTCCTGTTGCAAGCTATTAAATACCGTATTTGCCCGAATATAAATCGGCGTCAAATATAACGCGAACCCGAAATTTGTAAACAAGTTAATTAGAAAAATCCGATATTTAGGCCTCGAATTTAACGCGAGTCGGGTTGTTAACGGGAAATGATCAGTCAAAAATAACCGCTTTATATTCGGGCCAATTCGGTAGATCCAAATTATATGGCATAGTATTGATAAAATTAAATGACGTGTTTTATGGGCAAAATAAGGAAAGTTTGCTAGAGAAAAAATGTAAGTAAAACGATACTGGTCCGACGGACCAACGGGAGTGTGTTCTACTGGTCCGTTATATACTATTTTCATGATCTCTGACCGACCACCGTTAATTTCGAGCCTTCACAATATGTGTACCTCGTAAATAAAATAAGAAAAACTCAAGAGTACGTTACCTTTTACTGATGAGTATACAGCTTTAAATGCGGTGTTTAAAAGATAATTTCTTTCTACATCAAAACCGTATTTAGCAAGAACGTTGCATAAGAATGCATGCGCATGAACCTCTTTGAATCCGAGTTCAGGATTTTTCCATATTTCCTGACTCACGGAGTTCAAAAAATCTTTTTCCTCTTCAATTTTAGAGCATACTATATCGAAATCATCCGTCATCTTCAGTTCAACAGTGAAAAAGTGCCAATTCAGTCCGTGCCGTCATAAATTTATTACTACGCGAGTCTTGTTGCATTTATTTTTTTTTTTTATGAGAGAATATATACCCGTGTTTTAAAGTACAGATAGTGCTTGATAAGAATAAAGACAAACAGGATGAGTTTTATTTGATACTGAACAAGATTGTACAAACAATGTCTTTTTTTTTTATCGTGAAATTCTGGAATGTCTGATATTCAAATTTTACTTGAGCTTCTTTGTTCCAAAAATACACTCTTTCACGTTAGTGAAAATTTCATAGCATTACAGAAAATTTTTGCTCGGGTAATATTTTACATGTGCTCACAAATACTTTTGCTCACGTTTTCAGAGCCTTTAAAAGAAAGATAAATTTTGGGTAAGTATCAAACACTCAAAAGCAAGAATAATCACTTTACAGAATCACAAATACTTCTAGAAGATTCACTGGAAGAATGACAAATACTCTCCTAGAAGAATCACAAATACTCACGTTCTCAGTGCCTTTAAAAGAAACACTAATATTTGGTCAGTATCAAACGTACAAACTCAGTGTTTTAGAAGCTGATGCATATGTGTTTTAGAAGCTGATGTTGCTTCTAAAACAGAATGACTTCACAGAATCAGAAATACAGGGTGTCCGAAAAGTCCTTGACACATTTCAAAAATTCACAGAAAAGCAACAAATTGTAGTATGAATATATAGTTCGCACAGTAATGCTTCACAGAATCAAGAATTTATTCTTCCATCTTAAAACAAATTACTTCCAAACTGTGTTCGTAGATGGCGCAATATCTCCAGTTTTCACCAATGAGGGCCAATAAGGATTTTTCATGAGTTTCAAACAACACTGACGGTGCGGGATTATTTCTGGCGACTACAATTGAGAAAGCACTTTGCGTAGGTTGGTATATTTCGAATCAAAACCCATAACTTCAGTTAAAAAAAACCCGCAATCCATACTTGCTAGAACATGGGATGAACTTGAGTACCGTTTAGATGCGGTTCGAGGAACAAAAGATGCACACATTGAACTTTGGTAATGAAAGGTATTGCTTTTTGCTTAATAAAATGATTAAAAACCTTAGATTACGTTTGTTTTTCTTACTGTGACGGTGCAGCACCACCTATGAACTCAATTTGGAAGTTTTTTTTTTTTTTTTTTTTTTTTTTTTTTTACGATGTCAAAAAAAAAAAAAAAAAAAAAAAGGTAAGCCTGTGAAGTATTATTGTGCAAACCACATATTCATACGACAATTTGTTGCTTTTCTATGAATTTTTTAAATGCGTCAAGGACTTTTCGTAACCCTGTACTTCTAGAAGAATCACTGAAAGAATGGCAAATATTCTCCCAGAAGAATCACAAATACTTCTACTCACGTTCTCAGGGTCTTAAAAGAAACACAAATTTTTGGTAAGTATCAAACATTCAAAGTGAATGTCTTTAAAGAATCACTATTTCTGTAAATATTAGTTTTCATTTTATTACCAGGTATATTTTTAAGTTATTACATTTTTCTCCGAAAAACTGGTCTTCAAATTTAAGCTTAAAATGCATGTGCTGATACATGAATGAAAGCATGGATGTTTTTGTATATATATATATATATATATATATATATATATATATATATATATATATATATATAGATAGATAGACAGATGGATAAATAGATAGATAGAAATGGGTATGAGTATATTAAGTAAATTGGGGTAGAAACATATAAAAATTCGCAAAATTACAAATGTTGTTAAAAATGGATGCTATTTCATTGTAGAAAATCAGAATTCAAACGAATGTACTCTTAATGGTCGAAAATTTAATGAGTTGATTCAAATTAATTGTTATTGAAAAGAAAAAAATCATTTGTATAAAACATTTTTATTCCACATTAATTTAAAATTTAAACTTCATGCAGGTACCAGTTGTATAATTATTACTGGTGGGATTTATTCAATGCAGGAGAAGGCATATAGATCAGAATGAATTTTGTTTAACTCATTAATTAATTACATATATTCAAATTCTTCAATTAATGCAGCCAGTGCTCTCAGTCAATTTTTATATTTATATATAAAAAATTGCAGCAAGAGTAACACATACGGAGTTCTTCAGAGGTCTGGACAAGCCCGTGTTAGTGTAAGCACAGATGTTCATTATAGCCAATATTCAGCTTTTTGAATCCATCGCTCAAAATCTTTGTAAGGAATGCATAGGGGCCACTAAACGGTTGTGCTAATTTTCTTGCATTGGAGTATTTAAATGCCTACAAAATGACTACATTCGTTTTGAAAGTTATGTCTACAAATTTGGCATCATAGTGAATTTTGTTTGTCTCATGGTATTGTTAATTCTTTGCCAGTTCTTTCGGTGGCTATTTCTCTGGCTTTTGCGACTGGGGGTGGGGAATATTTTCTTTTAAAGGATATGGAAATGGACAGTATGGATGCAGAAATTGAGAAAAAAAAAATCCCTGATTTTTCCCTGATCATCGCACACCCGACGACGATCGAAATTACTATGACAGTAGAAAACCTCAGAGTGGAATTAGGGGCAGGGGGTAAAATGACCACTAAATTCCACCCTCTTGTCGAAAAAAGGCATCAATTAACAGGCAACGAATCGTTACTTTCTAATATGACTCGTTACTGGATCGCCCTGATCGGGGCCATCGTGATTCTACCGGGCCTGCTTGTGCACTCCGAAAGAGGCCTACGGACGTTTCCTCATTGGTTAGATTTGGCCGTTAGATGACGTATCTTAAGTGCTGGAACTAATAAGTGAGCATCCGTAGGCCTCTTTGGAGGACTCTCGGAGTGCACAAGCAGGCCCGGTAGAATCACGATGGCCCCGCCCAGATGCAGAAGTTTTGATCCAAAAGGAGCATTTTGTATTCATATTCGTATGTCTGATTGCTGCATAGCTATGTAATCCGTACGTCTGGTTTCTTGTACAATATTAAAGCCTTAGTAAAAGTCCGAATACTTGCGGTTTTGGACTTATACACTGCCTACATCACTTGTGGATTCGTAAAGTGTTTGCATCAGTTGAGTATTGTATGATACAGAAGGAACTTATGAACTTCGAGTCAGACGCTGATCCACAACTAAAAACGGTCTCGTTCGCTAGGAGAAAACGAAAGTTCCCTGATTTTTGGATATTTTTACAATATACCCTGATATTTCCATGATTTTTCCAAATGGATAAAGTACCCTTATTTTGCGGTGATTTTCCTGATTTCCATGATCTGTCGCCACTTCTTTAACCCTTCTTTGAACTGGCTGTGCGGCACAGCCAGCTGTCGTCAAAAAAGGGTCTCTAGATCTGTGGCACGCGATAAAAGTTTCGATCGTCCGCCATCTTGCTGGTAGTTCAGTCGAGCGATGGCAACGGCTGCCCTTTTTTCAGCATTGGGCAATCTCTCCCGCTGTTCTTGCATTCATCCATTTTTCAGATATTTTCATGATATTTGATAATTAATAGGATAACTTACAGAAATATGAAAATTATAGTTATGATATTCAAAATAATATACTTAGTAGCTAAAAAAGAATGTAAAAACCTGCAATGTGTATGTGTGTGTAAAGAGTCACTCGTCTTAATGGTCTGGATTTAATTTTAGTGAAATAGTTAAAAGCGTGAATAAAAATAAATAAAACATGAATTGAAAATGTTTTATAATTGATTTGTGATTGTTCGCTAAGAGAAAAAATTGTATGAAATATTTCTGTTCGTGTGGAGATTGGGAAGTTAACGAAAAATTTAGATAACATTAGATCCTGACTTCCATTTTGAAATAATTAGAAAAAACAAAACTTAATTAAAATCTGTGATTATTAATTCATGTGTTGTGATATAAGATACATACCTATGCAATAATTTTTGGTCAATTGATGATTGAGAAAGTGGCTTAAAATTCTAATAAAACTAATTTATTTCTCAGTTTCAATCCCGCAAGATTACAGTACTAATCACGCGCGACTAGTCCCGCAAACATTTATGCGGGATCCCGTTCCCTCGGGATCGGGATTGAATTCCCTATTTCCGACGTTAATTTGAATATTTTTACAATTTACATTGCCCACTTATCTCAAGTATATAAAGAATTAAATCCCGTTACCACCTTTTTGGGATACCCTGAATAATGCTATTCATTAACCGAGTACATTGCAGCTAGTTTAAAATCTTAGCCATTCTATGAAAAATTCGGTTCTGTAAGATAATTCTATGTGAAATCTCGAGTACAAAGTTTATAGTACTCATGTCACTGAAATATTAACAGATAACGTTTACTTAACCCAATTCCTTTAAAATTTTGCACAATTTAACAAGCAAATTACTTTAGAACTAGTTAAGATTTTTAATATATCAAAGGTTGTCCCTGTAGACTTGCATTTAAAAAAAGAAACAGGATGTTGGAGAATTGCTTAGATTAAAGTTGACGCATCCAAACAAGCAAAATTCAGTTTTCTCTTTTTATATGAAACTTTCGAAGTTGATATTGACGACAGCTACTAAAATTTTGTAGAATGTATCAAATTGCTATGTAATATAATTGCATCCAAAAAATAAAAACTTTGCTATCCATTAGTTTAGATTTTAAAATATACTTATTCTTACATGTCTGATAAACCTGCTGCGCGCGACTTATCATAGATGGTTGGAGAAGGGCTTAGTGCTATAAGGAGTCTATAAAGAGCAAGAACTATTTTGAAAACAAAGGAAAAACAAAAAGATGTAACGCCTTTAATTCAAAACTGAATCACGAAACTCTTTGAGATTTTTGGATTCCACAACTTGACTTCATTTAGTGCAGTACAGGCTCGTGAGATGTCATTTCTTTAGCAATGTCTAGTTCAAATTGTTCTTTAACAACTCTCATTACATGTGGATGCCGTAAAACTGAAATTGCAGTCATGGCCATAGCTTTCGCTGCAGCAAGAGTTGGTGCTTGTGCTGTAGGTAAGCCAGCTGCTTCAGCAAAACCTCTTGTGTGGTTTGGTCCTTTCGTAGGAATGGGATAAAATGGATGAAACGCTGGTACGATGTGAGACAAATTTCCCATGTCGGTCGACCCAATATTGAGCGTCGTGTCTCCGTCACTTATCGGCATACCTGTTGCGTTAGGAATAAATATGTCAATAATAGGTAGAGAACTTAAAGAATTTATGTCAGTGGCGGCTCGTTAGGAAAGAATACGGAAAGTGAAGCAGCATTCGGTTTGATCCGTGCTTGGGAGGGTGCATTCCTCTCTCGGCTGGACTGTTGTGGGACCGTGTACGCTAGTGGAAGCTGGCGGACGTAAAATCCATTGTGGCTCCAATGTCCTCCATGTTTAAATGATACCTCTGTTGGTGCCGATTTCAGGTGGCTAGTCCCTTATCTGGTATTGGTTCAAAATTAGGGACCAACAGGCAGAAGTCCAACCCCTATGGGACAATGGCACCTCTTTCCATGTGTTTGTCTATCCATGGACACAACAAAAACATCATTAATTTTTGCTCCCTGTTTCAAATTCGAACGAAGGATTTGCTGGGAAAAAAAAATTGGCTTCATCCAACGGTAGTTTGTAGTTACTTGTACTATTTTGTAGTTAAAGAAAAAAAAAAACTCTTTTTATTTGCGACCAAAAGGAAGTAACTACAGCTGTAAATTTTTCTGTTACTTAAGAGATAAAGCTGCGCGCTTTGTTAGTTTATGTTACGTTCTCAAACGTTTTTACCGTTTTCCGCAAATCTGATTAGTTAAAGCTTCCTCCTTTTTACAGTAAACCCTTCAAATAAGTTTTTGATATCAGTGATATTCGATATCTAATCCATTTCCTTCTCGCTGAACCTTGGGCTTGTGTGTATGTGTGTTTGTGTGCGATGCTGAACATCAAAAACTGATAGCGAAATCACAAACCGCCACTGATTTATTTCATATAATACGTTAAAAACAGTATGCATTTTCTGAAGTGCATTTAATTCGATAGATTTTCTTACCATACTAGAAATGCTTGGAATATTTTACATGTATTAATGAAACACAAGACGAACATTAAAAGAAGTAAATTATACCAATGACACAAAAAACTTCCATTATTCCCTTATAACCTATTACAGTCAATTGATTGGCCCTTCTTTTTAAACGAATGATATGTGAATGTCCATTATTCTGCTCTGTCGAGCGGCTGTCAATCTAACGGTCTAGAGTTTGGTTGGTTTTCTCCAGATGTAACGGAAATACGCATTAGAACACCTTAAAAAGCTCACCGATCAAGGCACCCCCCCTCCTTTTCAGATATCCCCTGCGTAGCGCTGCCGTAACACAACACCTCTTTTCATACAAATGAAAGACATTCTGAATTATGCAGAACGCCCCAAAATCCCTGATCTAGGCTTTTAATCCCTAAATATCGTCATACATACATACAATAAATTACAAAAGTCACTTAAAAGAAGGTACAGAATTTTATGGTATCGATCAAAAGTTTTAAGAAATTAATTCTAAATAAGTAAAAAAATTAAATTTTTATATGAACTCCGCAGAAAAAAAAACTCCAATCCCAAACAATTCTAAAAAAATATGTCCAAAACCTTGTAATGAATGCATATGTTGCACATGCACTTATTTGTATACAGTAAAATGTACTTTTATGATAATTTTGGTGGCTGAGACCTATCTCACTAACACTGCTGCAACATCGTGATTTAAAGAGCAACCATCATCTGTTTATTTCTAATAATGATGAAAGAACTATATTTTAGAAGTGCAAACATAATACAACACATACAACTTAAGAAATTCATAGTAATAACTAAGTAACTTACTACGGATAATCAATCAAAAACTATGCTCATTTAATTTTTTTTAAATCATTGATGTTTTTAAATATGTGCAGACTATTACTTTACTTACCTAATTTCCTAAAATATTCCCTGTAGAGATCTACCAGCACTTTGTTCGAGATGAGATTTTCATAGCAGTTAGATTCGTCGAATTCATAGCTAACTTTGCAACCTGTTGATGCAGCAGCACCATTTATACATGCTTCCACTCTTGATCGGAGATGCTTCTCTAATCTGGTTGTCGGAGATCTAATTGCGAATTCCAGACGAGATTTTGCGGGAATTATATTTGTAGCAACTCCACCTTCCGTCAAAATAACTGTACAAAACAAGCGCATTAACTTATTAAATGTAGTCTGAACTGTGATATGATATATACAACAAGTTTTTTTTTTTTTTTTTAATTTTAGGGATACATTAGAATCAGTCATTTCGAAAACCTCTTTCGTCACAAAAGTACAATTTTTCGGAGATAAATAAAAACTGTACAACACATATTAGTGGATTTTCAAGAATTTTTTATAACTTATTTCCTCTTACAATTGTTATATTTATAATATATTTACTAAAAATTAAATAAAATTAAATCTAAAATACTAATATTATCATGTATTTTTTATATTAAGCCAAGTAATCATTTTCACCATCCTGCTAATAATTTTTGTCGATTGGTCGTTTATTGGTAGTGGCAAAAACATTTTTGCATTTGAACGGGAGGAGATATGGTTTTTTGTACCCAGAGTGTGCGTCTTTCTATAACTGAATTTTCAGAAAAGAGAAAAAAAAAAAAATTGAAAAAACTATAACGTGTTTGGTCTTTGAAATAGCAGATTCATTTGTTCAATATCAAAAAAAAAAAAAAAAAAAAAAAAAAACTTTATTCAAATGTACACATGCACTATATGTTAAAAGTAGTGACACAATGTGCATTTTAGACGCTTCTAAAATTTTTGAGCAAATATTTGACATATTGTTCTGTTAGTTTGGCGACTTTAATGAATATGTTTAAGCTAGCTCTCCAATGAAACTTTAGTGACTTATACTATTAAGAAACCACTTGATCTTAAACTAATATAAAATAAAAAGAAAAATAACGCAAAACACTAAAATAAGGAATTTCCGAATCCTCCTAGTCCATAGAAAAATACCTCCATGCTTACAACATGGTATGACGATTTTGTTGGATGCCTCTTCTATCCCCGCAGCCGTCCATATTTTTGACTAAATAAAACACGTTAAAAAATTGAAGGTAAAAAATAATCCTGCGATACGTAATTTACAGTGAATACTTTCTGGAAAGGGATCAGATATTAAGTACATGAAATATTTCGTAATTCCATGCCTACATTCTAAATTGTTAGGCACCGGAAATGTGTATGGTAAATTTAACTTTGCGATGTTTTATGATGATTCTGCACTCTTGTAATGAATATGTAAATGTTGTGGTATTCTAGAAATCATGTGGAAACAAATTCTTACTATGAATTTTCTGTTCAGGCTTTATTTGTTGTCTGAGAAGAGAAAGACTGTTGTAGCAAAGCACGGCTGCATCAAGCGCATTGATTCCTTCCCAAGGAGAAGCTCCTGCATGGGATTCTTTCCCAAAGTATTCTATGATACCCTAAAACAACAACAAAAGAAAACAAAAAAATTACATTAAAATTGTGGCCAGTTCTTTGATTTTTTTTTCAGATCGTTTGTACAATTTTAAAATAGAAATTGAGTCTGATATAGAAACTCCAATCGAGATACATACTTTTGATATTTTACACTTTAAATTATGCCCATGAGATAAGTTATTCACCCAGTCACAAGTTAAAATGGAAATGCGATAGTACAGAGCATGAGGAAATGACTTACAGGACTATACGCAACCACTTTTCTTCTAAATATAGCAAATTTTATGCAAATCCCTTTTTATTTATTAAAATTCCCCAAAATTAGTAGCACTCGCAGAATTTCCTTAGTGACATGTCATAATTTTTCATTTTGAATCGTTAAACATAGTTTAACTTTATTCGCTTTTTTCGTTGCAAAGACACAGCTAACTTTTCGTCCTCAGCCTAGTCTATTTCCAAGCAAATATCTTTGAATTCTAACTGAAAATACGACTCGCCTGCAACAGAAATTCAAAAACCCCTGCTGCAAAGCTACGCTGGGCACAGAATAGAGTCTTCACTGTTGCGTATCTGAAACCATGGGAGTGATCAACTTTCCATTCCAACCAACACCCTGAATTTAAAGGGACTGGTCAGAAAACGCTGTTTAGTCAAAAAAACAAAATTTTGTTTAATACAGTTAATAAGAGCGCGAAACTTAACCGTACAACGTGATCGCATATATTTTTGATGTTATACTCTACTTTATAGAATACTTACCCTGAGATTACACACCGTAACAGGATCAGCACACGATTCGTTCGTAGGATGTACCATCAAGGCTACATCAATTCCTTCAAATGCTTTCTTTTCAATTAATTTGATTTTTCCTCCACCCCTTTCTTCAGCGGGCGTACCCATTACAAAAAGCTGGAAAAAAAAACCAACTAATCAACCAACTACGTTCATCAAACAAAGTTATTTATTTAATATTAAATAATTACTGGCAAACCATATTTTTTGAAGCAACGAGATTTGATAATAATATCGTGGACTACAAAATATACTGATATTATTTTACATGTATAAAATTGGCGTAGCTGAATTGCAATTTACACAGCAGCTTTAATATCATTAACTAACGCTATAATTAACATAAGAACAGGTGTTTTTAAAAGTGAGGTGTTTTTAAAAGTGAGGCGCTCGGCGGCCAATCAATTTTCCCCCATTGCTGTTTCTAGTAGCCTGTGGATCTGTGTGTTGATGATCAATCAAGTGCTTTTTTGTGATACCGCCTTTGAACCCAGTGTGTGAGTGTCAGTTTCATAACGCCACACTCTGTGGAGGAATACAGTTGGTATGATATAAACAAAGGTAACAGCGCCGCATTTTGCTTTCATAAGAACTCAAAACTGTTTTCATATCAACCAGGTGATAACACGGAAGCGACTCTTCCTAAACATATATAAATTTACTTTCTCGTCATAACATCCCTGCCTACCATCTTGATTTAAGTATTTTCAACCGTATAAAGTTCTACTAAAATAGAAGGATTCGTCGAAGCAACAGTAGGGAACAATCTTAACCCTTTCCCAATGCTGAAAAAAGGGCAGCCGACAGCTTTTTGACGAGCACTGCCGACAGCTTTTGACGACAGCTGGCTGTGCCGGCACAGCCAGCTGTCGTCAAAAAAAAAGGTCTCTAGATCTGTGGCACGCGATGAACGTTTCGATCTTCCGCCATCTTGCTGGTAGTGAAGTCGAGCGATGAAAACGGCTGCCCTTTTTCAGCATTGGGCAATCTATCCAGCTGTTCTCGCATTCTTCCATTTTTCAGCAGGTGTCAGCGCTGTAAAAAATAATCGTGACCATTTTTTTACGGGAAATGACGAGCTAAAAAGTAAAGGATTCTAGTGGAGCTATGTCACACGCAACTATTTTTACAGTTCTATTCTTCGTGACTGGCAAAAGTCAAAACGTCAGAGTTTGGTGTTCCCAGAGCGGGAACACCGCGCGTTAAAGGGTTAAAGCATTTACCGTACCCTGCCATGGACTGTCGGATCTTTTTCCATAACTTCTTTGACAGCTATTGCTGCCGCTAATCCACACTCAGAGATAAGATTGTGTCCACACGCGTGGCCTATATTTGGGAGGGCATCATACTCCAATAAAATGGCAACTGTAGGAAGTGCACTTTGTTCTGTGCCTGAAAGAATAAAAGAAGACACGAATCAAAGAAAATTAGTATTTGCAAGATGATTTAAAGGAATCATCATTGTAGCTATATTTAATTCGTCCGTAAAATGATTTCAACCATTAAAAAATCGTGTACTTGGATTATAAATATTATATATAACCTTTGTCCTTATGTGACCTATTTTGATTCAAATATACGCCTTTCATTTTTTTGACAATGGTGCTTTTGAAGGAGAGAGAAATTGCTATATAAAAACTAATATATAGAGAGAGAGTTCATTTTTTGGTACGTATGGAAAAAAAAAAGTTAACCGAAAAAAATCATTGTAATCGACGAATAATTTTTAAAATGTCGAAATTATATAAGGTCTCGTAGTCATATTTGGTTAAAATACTTTTAAATTGCCACGTTAGTTATAAAACAAAATCAGATTTCTGCACCTACTATTGAATTTTTTATGACAGCGTGGGTTTGGTAAGTAAAACATATTTTGTTTGTAGCATAAATAATGCCTTACTCTATTGGCACCCCCATAAAATAGTAAATCCTGGCATTGAAACAATTTTAAACAACCAGGAATGCCTTTTATTTCACCAGACATGTTGCTTATTTATATAAACAATTTAAATAAATAAAAGTAAAATGCTGTAAACTTTAATCCGAACGATTAAATTAAATAAAAGAATTCTTGAACAATTCCGGGCAGCCTGATCCAAGATAAAACTTTTTCTGCCATTACTGCAAAGATATTAAAAAGTTAAGCACTAAATATATTAGGCTTTTTGCTTAGTAACATCAACGCCGTTTGTACAGTCGGATTGAAATGTTTCATATTTAAGTTAAAAATATAGAAAACAATCTGCACTACTTTAAAAATCTGAAGATCCAAACATTCCCTCATTTTAAAGTGGTTTTTCCTTTTTTCAGCAACATTTTATTTTCGAGAGTAAGAAAAAGTTAATCATCTGCGTCACAAAATTAGCTACTGCAAGTGATAATGGCGCATTATTGATGTCACAGTTATCAGGCTTTTCACAGATTTATAAATTTATTATTATTTTTACAATTAAAATGATTTCCTCGGAATGTTCCGGCGAAATGCAATCGTTCGAATGCGAAAAGATTCCTCACGTTCCCTGGAGGGCATAAAACTCGATTTGAGTAAAAAATTGAATATGAAGTTATTTATTTTAAATGGACGAAGATTAAATATATGAAATGTAGACATACTTTCATCAAATGTTTTTTCGTTCGTAAATTCTTGAGGTGTGCTATGGCAAATGAACCCGCTTCTATTAAGCGAAAAAGGACACACACAATACACAAATATGGATACTTTTGCCACAAGTGGCTGTCTCACTTATTCCGCACGCCAAAATTGCTTTTTAAAACATGTTTTTTCTAGCGCCCGTTGTAATTGCCTCCACAACGGGCTTCTAGTAATTTATATATTGATATAAAAATACAATCTGTGACAATAAAAAAAATCATCCAATTTTAAATATTAAATGTGTGTGTTCAAACTTGCAATATTTCTATTTTTTCATCTGCGCAATAAAGCTACTTTTAATAATCTGTACATAACATATAAATTAACTTAACCACTTTATGATTTTTTTTTACTTTATGCATACATTCCCTAATGTATGCATACATTAGGGATTTTAAATTTCTCTCCACTATAAAAAGCACATTATTTATTCTTCCTAGAACGTCTTAGCAGCATAGTTTAATTTTATTTACTTTTTTGTTTATTTTGTTTGAATATATAGACATATTGAGGCGAATTGTTTACATTAAGGGAGGGGTTCCCAAACATTTTTTCGCCGCAGCACCCTTGTCAGGCTAAAAACTTTTTGGGGCACCCTTCTCAGGCTAAACTTTCGCGGCAGGCAACGCAATATGAATATAAAGGTTAGTATGCATTTTTCATTATTATTTTTTGTTGTTGTTTATAGCTCTAACAATGAAGAAAGTATACTCTCTTGGGAAGGGGTATAGAAATCAAGGGAGCTCCTGTAAAGGAGAGGCGACAGGACAGTGAAATCTCTCGAACTTGACTGAATTATTTTTATTTTCGCCCTCATGGTCATCAGCTTGGCAAACTTTTTTGCGGACATCGTTCAGAGGAAATTCTTTGATTATACTCCCCCAACACTTAAGACTTTTCTCGATTATCTCAACAGCACCCCTGTCATGCGCTAGCGGCACCCAGGGTACCGCGACACATAGTTTGGAAACCTCTGGATTGAGGAAAAGAAAATTTATGTAGTACATGTTTGTAACGAGCAAGACGGTAAAAGTAGTTTTTAAAAAAAGTGCTGTGAAGTTCTCTAAATAGCTGACTTCAAGTGAATATGGATTTCGAAAGTAAAATAAATATGCTTACTGTGATAAGAAATTACATAGAATTCTTTCACACACGGCATTTAGGTTATTTTTGAGTAACCTCTCCTCATTCTGTCAGACTGTACTTGAAATAAATTTGTTGCCAGCTGTTATAAGCTCAATCGCGAGTTTTATGATGTTTTTACACTATCTTTAAGGAACGTTTGTTTTCGTTTTCATGTATATTGACAATTTACATGCTTAAAGTATTTTCTTTAGCTGCTTTTTCCCTGCGTGAGTGTCAAAATATTGAATAAAAGTCAGAGTTTTCTTTTCTTTAAAAAAAAAAAAAAAGTAAAAGCGGATGGTTTGGAAAAGCGGCAAATACTAATATAACCCTCATGGCACATAAAAGCTACTTTTGATGTGTAAACGAAAGAAATAAATGGATAATTCTGGATCTGAGTCTTACAAAACTATTGCTCTTAAAAAATCTTTTGAAAATTGATTAGGAAAAAGGAACTTGTAAATGTACCTCAATATAAACGAGGTAATATTTTGCAGCATTCTGCGATAACAATAAGATAAAGGCTCTTCATCTAAAACTCTATATGCAGGGGTAGAAATTAGAATATTCAGTCACTGGTCTTTTGGACCAGTGACTACATGCCTTACCTGGAGAATAAACTGATCCGTATGTTTGATTTTTTAAAAATTGCAAAAAGAAAAAAAAAAAAAAAAGAAACTACGTGAGCAATATAATATTGATTTCCTTTAAGAGCTGAATTAAAAAATGTAGATAACTGTTGTAAAGGTATGAAACAGATCGAATTATGTGGCATGATATTGATAAAATTCGATGTCGCAAGAGAAAAATGCAAATGCTCTTATATATTTTCGTGGTCTTGGACCAACGTTAATTTCGAGCTCTGACTATATGCGTATTTTGAAAATAAAATAAAACACTATAAAAATTTTAGAACTAAGTAAAATTCAAGAGTACGTTACCTTTTACTGATGAGTATACAGCTTTAAATGCGGTGCTTAAAAGATAATTTCTTTCCACATCAAAACCATATTTAGAAAGAGCGTCGCATAAGAATGCATGTGCATGAACCTCTTTGAATCCGAGTTCAGGATTTTTCCATATTTCTTGACTCACGGTGTTCAAAAAATCTTTTTCCTCTTCAATTTTAGAGCATACGATATCGAAATCATCCGTCATTTTCAGTTCAACAGTGAAAAACAGTCATTTCAGTCCGTGCCGTAAAAACTTACGTGAGTCTTATGTTTAAATTTTATTTTTATTTTCTGAGGGAATATATATACCCACGGTTCAAAGTACAGATAGTGCTTGATAAGAATCAAGACAGACAGCATGAGTTATTTTGATACTTAACAAGATTGTGCGATCAATGCTTTTCTTTTTGTGATGAAATTTTAGAATTTATTATGGTGACAAGCAAAATTTTCAAGGTTCTTTGTTCCAAAAATTTACTCATTCACGGAAGGTGAAATTTTAATAGCGTTTCAGAAAATCTTTGTTCGCTAAATATTTTACATAAACTTATAAATACAATGATGTGCAAAAATTAAGGACGAAGTCGAGAAATTAGCATATCAGCGGAACTAAGGGGCAAAACGGACTGAAATGACCAATCATGAGGTTAAATAGGGTGAGGTACTCTAGCACATGCAGAGATCTCAAAAGAAATCATGCAACAAAAATCGTTTCTATAAAATTTTTAGAACCTCGAAAACAAAATGTACTTTTAAACTGTGTTCAAACACAGCCCCCCCAACACTTACACACACACGCACACACACACTGAAAATACATACTTGTACAATTATTCTATTCTGTGGGAGGTCTTTACTAATACTAGGTTACATATTTTTAACTTCTGTTAACTTCATTTATTTAATGGGTAATTCTTAAGAAATCAAACTGTGGATAGGCAGATCTAACTGCCACTATTCAAAATACACTGCATGAACGGAATGCCTTCAGACTGCACATGAGTATACAGAGGGACTGCTGCTTCCACATACCGCTTGGACACTTCTAAAGGTACCTATTTCGTTCGTGTTCTACAAGCATGCGTGCATTACTTTTCAGCCTACCCTCGTAAAAATGATATAAAGTTATTTGTTTTAAAAAATCTCAATAAGAGGATTGTATCTTTTCTAAATACAGTATTCGATATAATAAATAAAAATTCGGAAAAACATTCATTATCGTATTATTTTCAAATGTTTTTGAAACACATAATAATCTTAAATGCGATCAAGTATTTTGTGAATTTCTTTGTGGAGCAAGAGTATCAGAAAACCTCTTTGTTTTCAGTTTGCCTGGGGTTATGGCTTCTCGGATACCCTAACCGTCTTGTCTTTGTGCAAAGATCCTCCCAGTTATAATTATTTTATCTGAATGAATTTACTGACATTCTCGACGTTGACCTGAGATTTCGACTGGGCAAAACCAATTGCTTTATATTTAACGTGGTTAAATTCCGTGATTAATATGATAATTCATCAGAATTGTGGATTCTCAAAGTATAAAAAATGACTTGCATTCTATATATCATTACTGTTCGAAATAATAATTCGCCTGTGTTCCAATACTGTTAAAAGTAAATAAATAAATAAAGCAAGCCAAATACCAAAAGCTTTCTAAAGATGGCTTACTTCATTCTCCATACACCTTCGAATTTTGCCGAAGCAACCCTACCCCACCCCTTTACTCTAATTCAAAAAACATTGGGGCAACCCAACATCCAGTTAAATACCATCCTCATACTTACTACAAAACAAAATAAGTTTATGTCCAATTTTTAAATAAAAAGAATTGTTCCGAACAGGAATGTCTATTTTATGGGGGTGCCTTTATTCCTACATTCCTATGGACCTCAGCTCTCGGAGAAATGCAGAAGCTCAGCTCGCTTTCCGGAGAAAATCCCAAGAAACAACCATTGTATGTTTTCCTGCATTTCCATGAGTCATTTGAAAAGTTTGATTACAACTTCATTAAAAAATTCATTCGATTTGTTACTGCAAAGCCCCAGAAATGATCGGATCCAATAGGCTATAGCCCACTCAACCTAATGAATAATCTGGTCCACTGTCGGATTAATGCAATTTTGTCGGTAGAGGCGGTTAGTTGATGAAGATTCCCATATACATCCGTTTTGTGGAAGTAAAATAGGATTGTGTTTTCATTAATTTCTTTTTTCTCGGGAGGGGCGGTCGGTCCCCCGGCCAACACCCCCCCTTTAATCCGCCCTTGACTCTGTTCTTTCATTCTGGCAATTAGTTTTCTTTCTATGTTTTGTTTATTTCTGGATTCATTCTTCAAATAAAGACAAATTTGTAACATTATTGGTAAGGAATGAACTTTTTAAAGGTCATACACTTAGGTGAGTAGTCCAAGGTTCTGGATACCCTCTAATGAGTTGCGATTTTTGTCAAAAAAAGTAATGATGCAGACTTTTTTTTTTTTTTTTAATTCTGCATTTCCCATCGTTTGGACTCTCTGAATTTTTTTTCTGGGTACTGCATTTTTTGTTCCACAGTGTGTTAAATATACTCTTGTGTGTGTCTCTTATTGCTGTCCCTAGAATACTCATTCAGTTTAATCAGTCTAGGTAATCAGTTGACTAAATAATGCAGGTATGCAACAGCCACATTAAGTTATATACATTCTTTCAATGAGTTATCTACAATTGATTTACAGTTCTATAAAAGAGCTTCAAATCATATAAAAAAAAAAAAAAAAAAAAAAAAAAAAACAGAAAGAAAGAAAGAAAAGAAATGATAAAAGAAAAGAAAGGGATCTTGGAAGGGGAGAAGAAAACGAAAACTTTCAAGCTAAAGGCGCAGGGCCCCTAGCATTTGCTACTTCTGCTATATGGCTTGTCTGGCACTGTCCAGGAGCCTGCACAGTGGTGGTCTGTTTGCACGACGATCTGTATGGTATATACCTTTAGCGCCTGCTCCTCGAAGAAGGCATTTTCTGTGGTGCCGGGAACACTAGAATTCGACAAATATAATCAATGGAGTCGTGTACTCTTTAAGGAGGAGATCAGATTTAGTCTGAGTAGCGATTCTGAACGCATAGACACCAGAGAGAGCGGGGAACCTGCAAAGACCCCACGCCATCATCGATAAGGATCGCTTTGGAATTCACGGTTGTTCTCGTTTGGAGAAGTATCATGCTTGGTCGCTGTACCGACCTTCGTATCTTCGAAGGTGGTTCAGTCACGGGGGACCGCTATTGTAACGAGGTTCTTCTTCCGTATGTGCGTCTTTTTAGAGGCGCTATGGGTCTGCAGTTCCTTTTCTCGGACGACAATGCGCAACCTCATCACGCAGTAGCTGTCGAAGTGCTGTTGGAAATTGAAAATACTGAAAGCATGGATTGGCCGGCAAGGTCTCCGCATCTAAATCCCATCGAGCACTTTCTAGAGAGACGCTTGGCCGCACGTAACGTACCGTCAGTAATGATTCCGGAGCTCCAATTGGTGCTACAAGACAAACGGGTGGCAATGCCTCAATATCGCATTGACAACCTCCTTTTCAGCATGGCCAAGATGATGCGAAACATGCACAGCAGTCAGGGTAAGTCATATCCCCAACTAAAGGCTAGATGTTTCTTGCTGGACACCTGTCACATGGATGCATCTATCTTCATTTTCATTGTGCTCCATGCTACTTTTTCAATAAAGTTCCTTTTTATCCTTCCGAGTTCTTTTTTGATAACTTTTGCTCCATCACTCAAGTTCTTACATCTTGGGAACCTTATGGTATTATTTGTGTTGATTTCCAAACACTTTGCACAGCGTTACATTGAAAAAATCGTCTCGCCTTTAATTTTTGCGCACCAGTGTACTTCTACTCACGTTGTCAGTGCCTTTAAAACAAAGATTAATTGTTGAGACGTATGAAAATTTCAGTGAATGTTTTAGAAGAGCCACTTAACAGAATCACAAATAGTACTTCTTGTAGACGAATCACTAGAACAAATACCTCTCCTCATGCTCTCAGGTCCTTCAAAAGAAATACTAATCTTTGGTACGTATGAAACATTCAAATTGAATGTTTTAGAATAATCACTATTGTTGTAATTATTAGAGCCTTGCTTTTATTTGCAGGTATATTCATATACAGGCTGTCCAGTGCTAACGGTTCCCAATGGCTATTTCCTAAACCGTTAGTCGGAGACACATGGTACCAGTTGCAAAAATACTTTAAATTACATAATCTATTATACCAGAAACAATCAAAGTCAATAAATCAATTCCTGTAAAAATTACGAAATTTAAATTTTTATACGGTCCCGCGGTACTACCAGTTATATTTAGAAAATTTTTCTTTATACAATTTCATGCAGAATAAAAAAAATAGACGACCGAAGACGAAAAATATTCTACTACCAAAATTTACCGAGTTGCAGTTGCTTAAAGTTAGAGCACTTTTCGAGCAGCGAAATAGGGATTCTATACAAAATGAATTTGAGAAAACTTGTACATGACTTTGAGCCTTGTAATATTTATTATCAATTTCATTAACTATTTTATGAATGCAGATTGCAATAACGAAGATTAACGTTTAAATACTTGTAACGAATAAATTAACATAAAAATATAGTTTATGCTGAAAATAGAATTTTTCGAAAAGTTTTTTAAATGAACTGGTGTTAAATAACTTAAATAAAAAACAAGAAAATAAATCACCTCATTAAGCATTAAATTAGAAAATTAAACATTTTTAAATACAAATGTATGCATTTTAGAAACTTAAAATAATATAACAATTTGTGTTAGCGTAACATTTCCTCAAAAGTAGCGTATATGCACCCGTGTCAAAAACTCTTCCTGTACTTTGCGCAGCATACTCGGTGCTACAATAAGATACCATTAAGAAAAACATGCTTTCGTTAATTTTCAAAAAGTTACACTTTTTCTAAATTTTTATACGACCCTGTACGAAAAATACCCAGTTAGTAAGATGTGTCCCCGACCCTAAAGATGTGATGCACAAAATTTCAGCCTTTCATCGCAAAAAGTTTAAGAGATATCTTTAAACAAAGATGATCCAGGGCTATTTATGAAATATTTCGTAATTTTTGTACGACCCCTGAAATGCGATTATTCGATGTTCCCTTCATTTTATTTTTTATTTTCAAATATTTATTTTCATACCTCTGACAGTTTTCAGGGTATAAATGTCAAATTCCGTAAATCATCTTATTAGTGTATGGGGAACATTTCACTAACTGGGAATTTTTTCTTACGGGGGTCATATACAAATTTAAAATGTGAAACTTTTTGTAAGGGAACCAGAGGAAACTTTCTTATCCCGGATTTCCGATCTTATTTTGAACATTTTTTCATTCTATATTGCACTCTTATGTCCAGTAGATGAAGAATTAAAGCCCGTTACCACGTTTTTGGAACACCCTGTACATATGTAATATACATATACAGATAGATAGACAGACAGAAATATATACAGGGTGTTTCATAATACTTTTACAATAGTTAAGGGTAAATAGGGCACACAATAAGGAATCAGAATTTCACTAAGGACTTTTTAAACAACAGTGAATTTTCCGACCATTGTTATTCAAAAACTAGCGTATTTTTCTCAAAAAGCATGTGACTAAAATTCATAGTTTAAAAATTATTTTTCATATCATGGATGAGATTTTTCGAGACAAGCCCACTGTTTATGAAACTTGGTTATGAAATTAGACAAACACTTCAACATTTTCCCCAAAGTGATTATTACCAGGGAAGAGAAAACGGTGTTTTTCACCCACACATTGCTATGTGATTCTGATTCCTTAATATGTGGCCCCTCTCCCACAAAATTTTGTAAAAATAATCATGAATCGCCCTGTATAGGAGCAAAAAGAATTTTGATAAAAACATGAAAAGTTTTGCACTATTATAAATATCTCTCAAAATGTATACTGACTGCAGTGTGAGGTACAGCTGCGCGGCTGTCTATCTAACGGTCTGGATTTTTGATCGTTTTTCTCCAGTGGTAACGAGAATACTCGTTAGAACCCCTCGTTAGAATACTCGTTGGACCCCTTAGAAAGCCATCTGACGAAGGTATTCCTCCTAGTGAGATATTTCATGCATAGCTTTGAAATAAAAACATAAACACCCGAATTCAAACGAATGTATTTAACGGTCTAAAATTTAACGAGCTGATTCAAATTAATCTTTGTTGAAATTAAAAAAAAAGACATTTTTATTCTAAATTAATTAAAATTTTAAACTTCATTCACAGCTACCAATTTTTGTACAATTATTACTGATCGGATCCATTCAAAGCAGGGAAAGGCATGTAAATCAGAATGAATTTTGTTTTAATTGATTAATAAGTTACATATTTTCAAAATCTTCAACTTATAATAGTGAAGTTACAACCAGTGCTAGCAGTCAATTTTTATATTTTAAATAAATAATTGCTATAAGAGTAACTCATACGAAGTATCTATTTTATTATATTAAGGTAATTTGCTAGATAGTTGATGTTTTTAATCCATTTGTGCCCAAATATTGTGCGACTCTCTTCGATTTTTGCGAATACCAGCAATAATAGATAAATTTCTGATGTCAGATTCTTGAACAAGGGAGGATTTCTGTTAAAATCATTATTTATAAACATTGAAATGTCAACATCCTACTTGGTCATATTAAAATATTTTGCGAAGTTGAGGTCCAATACTCGTGAATAAAGATTAGGAAAAATAAATAATGTTTTCGACCGATAGCGAAAATGCCATCCCAAAAGAGCGACACTAGGCATAAATGGGTTTAAAATATATTAATAAGGTAACGTGTGATTTAATTGTCCACAATTTAGAAATGAAGGTATAGATCCGCTCGCCCATGTACAGAGTGTCTCAAAATGTCACTGATAACCTCAACATGCTGGTCTGTCATACCATGACAAACAAGATGTACAGGCTCATGGAAGCGTAATCTTTTCAGCCAGGTTGTTGCCCGAGATGGATAAATGTGGTGTATGTGTATGTGTATGGTGTATGCAATGGCGTAGCCAGGATTTTCTTTCTGGGTGGTCTGGGTATCAAAATTAAAGCAAAAGTTCAGTTGTAAGCTAAATATCAAATTGTAAGCTAAGTAAAGGGTCCCATTTCGGGAGTGGGCAGCAGCCCCCTCAGCTCCCCCCCTCTGGCTAAGCCCTTGGTGTATGAAAGTTTCAGAGATATTTTTAAACGAAGATGATCCAGGGCTATTCATGAATTAGAATGTTGACGTTTATAGCTAGAGTGGAAGAAAAATCTTTCGTAATTTTTGTACGACCCTGAAATGCGATTATTCGATGTTTCCTTCGTTTTATTTCGTTCATTTACTTCGTTAGTTCGTGCTGCGGATGGGAATGGACGGCGGCGATACGAATAGCGCAGTCGTAGGAGGGAGGTAGAAATGATAAAAGAGGTGTGACTTTTATTAAATGACTTATGTATTATGACTTCTCATAATGCATATCGGCCAATTCTGAGTTAATAAACCGATTCGTTCATCTCCGGGAATGTCCTAGGCTGAAATACTTACTCTCCCATAAGCCTGCGAACATCGCCGTTTAGCGGTCGCCCTTTGCATTTCCGGATACAAGTTCCTATGTAAATCTGTTTGTCATGGCATGACAGACCAGCATGTTAAGTTTGAAAACTACCTTTTGTGACACCCTGTATATCCAAGTACATTTAATCGTTTGTCTTTGCATTATAATACTGCAGTAAGATGGAACCTTTACAACTGTAAAGTGCAGAATTCTTGAAAAAATTCTAAAATTAGCAGCCAAGAGTCGACCATTCAAACATCGCGTTTCAGGGGAATATGCACGTGTAATTTTTGATTATATAAAACTTTTTAAAAGTATCATTTTAAATGTTGAAAGTGAAGTCACATGTGAAGTAATGCTTATTTAATTTCATCAATTAGAAAACATGATACATGTATTGTAACTGGTTGTAAACGTGAGCTTAGAAATGTGTACAATTTAATTGTACTTACATGAATAATATTACACGAACCTGTGCTTTGTTTTTCTTATTTATGTTAGATTATTTTAAATTTTAATACCTCTATAATAGGCACTTTATAATTATTAATGAATTCTTCCAAATTCTTCTTTATAACCATCGAAATGTTATTTGATTCTTTACTTTTTTTAGATGCACAAACATAAGCACGCAGCATACTTTAGAAAATTTTCTAAAGACCTTTTATTTTAAACACCGTGACAAAATATTACTTTACTTAAAGTAGAGAGTTATAAAATATCTCTTAAACAGATTCCCTACAAGATCCAGTTGGATGCCTTTAGGGGGGGGGGGGGGTCGGTAAATATTGTGAAGGGATCTAAATTATATTACAAGAGCTTATTGGGGGTCAATGATTTCTTTCCTTCATAAAATTTGTATTCAGTTTTTTAAAAATATGATTAAGACTATATAATATAAATATAATATATAAATATAATAAAGACAGCAATATCGTTATTGTTTTCAAGAGATCGAAGTAGTAAAAAGATTAAGAATATTTGCTTAAAAATATGTTTATTTGATACATTTTCGAAGCTTATAAAAATTTTTTCTATTTCTTTTTTATTTAATGAGCGTTTATAAAAGAAACAAAAGTTATTAACAATCGCTCTTTATGAGTTAAGAGACACTTGTATATAAAAAAATCTGTTTCAGATTCTTTTTTTTTAAGTGAAGCTACTTTTACAGCTCTCTTAACTATGTCAATACTTTACTTCCATAAAAGGCAATGTTATTTAACTTGACTTCTCCACATTCATATAGCGATCAGCGCAATACGAAAGCAGTGGAGGCAGTAGTAAAGCTAACTGCAAAAGCTTCCAGAAACATTTCTTTTATGCGTGTGTGTGTTTGTGCAGTTGGATTCTGTCTACAAACCACGCACATTTTTTTATTTATTTTATTATTTTTTTTTCTTTATTATTTTCATTTTAGGTTCAAGGGCGAAAAGTGAGTCAAAGGCTAAAAAATCTATCTCCCACGTTCTCTTTTACAGAGTATGCAGCCATGTTTGGGTTCCAAAGAGGAATGGTTCCGTAGGTGATATATCTCGCCCACGCTTGCCTCGTGAGCTGAGTGATATGTGTTATTGCCCTTTTTTTTTTCCTTTCGTAAGTTTCGGAAAGAGTTTGCGAAACCAAAAACAGTGTCTTAATCACCATTTTAAACTACAGCTGTGTGATTTTACTTGTAAATAAATATTTACCTATGGGAAGTATGTAATATAGTTAAGATTCTGTATTACGATTTGAATATCGCAAGATTAAAAAAAAAAGGAAAAAAATAATACACTTTATAATTTTTTTTTCAAATTTTCTATCATGACTTGCAAATTATTCAAATTTAATTTTAAAATATTATAGTCAGAACTGTTAGGCTTAGGTTTCAGGTAAACACTATATTCCGACACCGCATTATTGCTGGGTTTAGTGGGGTAAAATGGGTATGCATTTCTTTTTGATCACAATATAAATAGTTTGATTTTATATGATTTTGTTTAGCCTATATTTTTAGACAATAGCAGGCTACATTTACATTCATTTAAAAGTTTGTTAGAAGCATTTGGAAACATAATATTAACCATGACTAACCGTAAGCCCATTTTTACCCCCACTATAAGTAACCCCACTGTATAAAACAGAAGTAGAAAAAAATATATTTTTAAAAATTCTTACTTTATTTGGGATAATAAGCTATTTAGACCTTTTTTAAATTTAAAATAATAACAAAAATTCGCAAATTTTTTTAAATGTATAAGATTTTTTTTTTTAAAGTTTTCTGGAAACACAAGCAAAACACACAGATTTAGTAAGGAAATAAAAACTAATATTTTGTTTCCAAATGCAATAAATAAACTTTTTAATGAGCGTAAATCTTGGGAACTAATATCTGAAGTACAGGGTGAAAAATAAATATAATTAAAAAGCAATTTATTTATACTTACGATCAAATATAAATAACCCACCTTACTTCATCATACCCCCATCCCAACACACACACAAGATTTATTTTTTTTTTCAAATTTATATTTAGAGAAAGTGGATGAAATATTTAAACAGCTTTGCAAAGGACATCATAATTTATTATTTTTTCCATTGTTGTCTGGTGCGTGATGTGCAGTTTTCTCTTTGTTTAGATCACAGTGACTTTGATTTCTCACTGCTGAGTTTGCAAATTTTCGGATGAATCTTGGATTTTCTATCACTACGAAAACTAAGAGCGTTCCTTTGAAAATATGTCGGAGTCATTCTGACGAATATTATGGCCACTATTTCTCTTGCCAAGGTGTCTGAAATCGGAATACTATCATTATGGTATTTAAATCAAATTTTAAAGCGTTCTTTATATTTTTCTAATCAAAAAATTCCAGAATATTTTTCCCTGAATGATAAATCAGAAAGAATAAATTAATAAAATATATTTTGACTCTTTCATCTAAATTTAGTTTATACACTGAACATTTCACTTTAAAACATATATCATAATAATTTTATTTTAAAGCTATTTTGTTAAATGTAGAAATTGTGAATATAATGTACTGAATGTGTAATTAAGAGCTCTTCGAAAGGATAGAAATTGGAGTACAGTCTCCAAAAAAAGTATTCGAGCAAAAGAGAAATTTCCTACGTTGGTTTTGTATATTAAAAATTATTTATCATAGAATATGAATTAGGCTATGTATAAATATTAATTTCCATATTTCTATCAAGTCGTGCGTTTTCCAAAAACTTTATTATTATTCGCAAATCTAAAATAGGAAATTTCTCTCTTGCTCGAACACTTTTTTTGGCGGGTGTACTATGGAAGTGCTTTTTTTTTATAAATGTACCGCCTGCATTTTATTCATGTCTGGGGAGTATCTAAAACATCTAGAACTTTACTATATGTACAGCTGTTGGTGATATTTGTATTTTTATATGTTTGCTGATTGCGAATTATCTTCGAATTTTAGTTATTAGAAAATAAGGGAAAGAGAGAGAGAGAGAGAAAAGAGAGAGGGGGGGGGGGAAGTACACATCTCGCAGCAAGACAACAAACATTAAAGAAAAAAAAATTATGCTTATTTATTGCAAAATAATCGCTTAAATTTATAAATAAAATGTACAATTATAATTATGGGAATAAAAAAAATGTTTATCGGATTCATATATCAACCTGAAGGTATTGTAGCGGATGCCTAAGTCTTAATGCCTTGAGTTATCTACAATTAGATAGTATAGTAGATATCTTCTGGGCAGTTATCGTGAGATTTTAAAATATGGCAAGTTAGAATAACAATACGATATTATAATTAGACATTCTATCCTTAACCCTTTATAAGGCCGTGGGAAGAATACTATACAGAAATCAATTATCATTAGTGAATTTTCTGATTTTTGTTCAGTTATATTGGATGCATATTTTTTCCATTCATCTAGATTCTAAATTATATTTTGCTTATGAACTTTTCTTTCATTCGCAATTTTAAAGAAAGTTCGAATAACTACTCGAAAATTGAGCACAAGAATCATCGCTTTTAATTATATATTTTTGCGTTTAATTCCGTGTACAAGCAGCAGGTAGTTTTCAGACTTTGATTTTGTGCATAATTAATGTATTCTCCTGCAAAATTTCTATGTTTGTTTAATACTTGTTTCTCCAATTTTCACGTAGGATATTACAGTAGAGCAGGGGTTCCCAAACTTTTTTCCCCGCGGCACCCTTGTCAGGCTAAAAGCATTTCGCGGCACCCTTGTCAGGCTAAAAGCATTTCGCGGCACCCTTGTCAGGCTAAAAACATTTCGCGGCACCCTTTTCAGGCTAAAAACTTTCGCGGCAGATTTCCTTTAAAGCAATATGAATATGAAGGTTAGAATGAAGCAGTTTGGATGCATTTTACGTTATTTTTTGTTTGTTTGTTTATAGGGCTAACTATCAAGAAAGTACTCTCTTGGGAAAGGGATATAGAATTTTGACAATACCCCCATTTCAGGGAGTTCCTATAAAAGAGAGGCTACAGGACAGTCTTGAACTTGACTGAAATATTTTTGTTTGAGCCCACTTAGTGATCGGCTTGGCTCACTTTCTTGGGGATACCGGTTCAGAGGAAATTATTTGATTATATCCACCAAAACACTTTTCTTGATTATCTCCACGGCACCCCTGACATACGCTCGTGGCACCCTAGGGTGCCGCAGCACCCAGTTTGGGAAACTCTGCAGTAGAGGGAAACTGTATGAATTAATCCTTAAAAATGGGCCAGAAAAATCCCAAGTACTTTTGACTCTTTGCACATAAACTCGCCTTATAAAGGGTTAAAATAGCATGTCTATTAAGCTAATACGAATATGTTTTAGTGATCTCTTTCCTCACATTCTGCGTCAGTTTCTACACAGACACTCATTTTTGTTGTTTTTTTTTTCCTTCTCTCTGAGTAATTCACTGAACATTTTCTTGCGTCCAAACATGCCACCCCAGCCTCCGTGTTGTCGCCCGCCTACTTCCCAAGCACTTCACCTTGCCTATATAAGCCCTCGTCCCACTCCGCCTCACCCTTTTTGTTTTTTTCTCCTGCAAAAAAAAGCAAGCTCTTCTTCGCCTAACAGTGATCGGAAAAATATGTCTTCTTTCTCGCGTTCCGTCGTAGGCCGAGACTGGTGGGACGGTTTCGACTTCCCGAGCCGTCTCCGCGATCAGCACTTCGGACTGGGACTGACCGACCTCGATTTGGACGCGTCCCCCTCTTTTTACAGGGGTTACTACCTGAGGCCGCGCAGGCAGCTGAGCAGCGGCGGTACGTCGGAAGTGAAGGCTGACCCCGATAAATTCCAGGTAAATATTATTTCAGCCGCATTATAACCCTTTGAGGCGCAACCCTTTTTTCAGCATTGGGCAATCTATCCAGCTGTTCTCGCATTCTTCCATTTTTCAGAAGATGTCAGTGCTGTTAAAAATAATCGGGACAATTTTTTTTTTTTTTACGGGAAATGTCGTGCGGAAAAGTAAAGGTTTCTCGTGGAGCTATGTCACCCGCAACTATTTTTATATAAATCGAAACGTCAGTGTTTGGTGTTCCCAGAGCGGGAACACTGCGCGTTAAAGGGTTGAGCGTGATAGTATTTCTATTGACATTTGTTGTTGTTGTTGTTACTAGAAGATGAAGCCCGTAGTGGAGGCAGTTACTATAGTGATGAGACGGGCTCAGCCCGATCCCGAGCACGGACCCGAACAAGGCTCGGGCTCTAAAATTCACGATTGTGTTCAGGCTCTTGAGAAATTTCTCCTTTATTGAGCATACTCCTTGTAAACAGATTTTCAATGAGAAATTTTTCCCTTATTAAACATACTCCTTGTAAACAGATTTTAAATGAGAAATTTCTCCTTTATTGAACATACTCCTTGTAAACAGACGTTAAATGAGAAATTTCTCCTTTATTGAACATACTCCTTGTAAACAGACGTTAAATGAGAAATTTCTCCTTTATTGAACATACTCCTTGTAAACAGACGTTAAATGAGAAATTTCTCCTTTATTGAACATACTCCTTGTAAGCAGATTTTAAAAAGTGACTCATGGAAGAACTAAACTAATTATTATTATTATTTGATATACTTGAATACAAAGAATTAGAAAAAACATAAACAGTTTACTATTATATTTGTCTTTAATTTGCACTAACAACAAAATTTATGATATTCTGACAATGACTTTTATTTACCTTTTACCTGAAATTTTGGACTCGTTCTCAGGCTCCGACTTAAATAAAATCTCTGTCTTTAGAAGTCCTCGGGCTCGGGCTTTAAAAAAGTAACCCGAACTCTAGCAATTACAACTGGCGATAGAAAAAACTTTCTACAAAAATATGTCTACACTCAATATATTTAATCTTCGTTCACTTAAAATAAATAACTCCTTGGAAGAATTATTATATTAAATTTCTATTTTGTGCCAAAATCGAATTTCAGTCTCTTTTGCAAACGTGCAGAAAGTTTTCGCATTCTAACGATTTTGTTTTGTGGGAACTGCCCCTTCTTATATCAATACTTCATGCAGAGGAAATCCTTTTACTTGTGAAAAAGAACTAAACTGGGTAATCTGGAAAAACTATTCTAAACGAATCGGAATCGCAGTTTTCCCTGCAAAGCCTGATAACCGAGACTTCAATATGACGTGAATATCAATTGCGAAAATTAATTTTGTCACGCAAATGATTAACTTTTTTTACTCTCGCAAATAAAATCGAGCTGAAAATAGCGAAAAACAGATTAAAAATGAGGGAACGGGTAGATTTCCAGATTTTTTAAAGTAGCGCAGATTCTTTTCTTAATCTTTTTACATAAGAAAATTTCAAGCCAATCGCACAATCGCTTGAATTTTATTTCGTTTTTAGACAATAACTTTTTATTCTGTTTCGATTAATGACGGTAGAAGTTTTTCTTTCTTGGTGTGGTTGAACCGGAATTATGACACCAAGTCAGTGAGTCAGGGATCAGCGTAACTAGGGTTATTACTATTATTATTTTTTAGTGTGTGCGTGTGTCTCTAAGAATACGGGAACGATCGTGATTCGTAATATTAAGTGTACCGAAATGTAATGTCTATTTCTTTTACATTAAATTCAAGCAACTTGTTGAAAAATTAATTTTTTAACGATTTTTAATCACAAAGCAGTTGTTCCACAACAAGGGAGTAATACTTGTTACATTCTAAAGGAAGAATTTCATACATAACCTTAAAAAAGAGAAAGGTGATAAAAGATGAGAATGGCAGCTCACCGACCTTGGAGAGCGCACTTAAAAATATCCTGAAAACCATTTTTATGTATTCATGTGTGTCACATTTAACAGCAAAAATTTTACGGTCAAGACCGTATCCAGCGGGGGGGGGGGGATCATAGGGATCTGATCCCCCTCCGAAATTTTAGTCTCTACATTACTCGCGTTGATTCTGCAGATCAACAAAAGTGAACAAATTTTATCGCTGCATATCCCCCTCCCCCTCCCCACCCGAAATGCTGTATATCCCTTCCCGATTTTTATTTTTTATTTTTTTATCTGGCTACGGCCTTGCATGTCTATCTCTTTTTTTCTGTGACAGAGAGAGTGGGATATATGAAAAGACCGTTTCGGACCCCTTCCTCCCATAGGTTGCGAATTTCGGAATTCCTCTCTGATGAATGCTCTGTGCACCCATAATCTTCACACTCTTGCACAATTTCGTATTAGATTCAGTAGTCTAATCTAGGTGAGATACTGAGAAAAGGAAAAAAAATACTTTTCAGTCCTCCTAATACAGTCTTTTATAATAAGACAGGGAAGATTTCGAATCCCATGCACTCATATTGCTATTATTACTGTACATTTGTGTCTCCCGAACAACACTAGGATTATCCTGCATCATTTACAATCATATTATAATCTCCGTACCAGTAGGAAAGAGGTGAAGTGGCTATGTTAGTCTTGGCAACAGTATTTTATATTTAGTTCAAATACTACATTTTTCAGGTCACTAGATTTAGTTTGTTTGGATTTTTTCCTTCTTCAATTTTATTTTGGGGAAAAAGCCGCCCGAGTTATGTGGTGCCTAAAGAAACATTCTGACACACCACGGGACCGGGCTCGATTCCTGCCATGAGCTTGGTCGTCGTTTCGTCCGTTACTTCAGTGGAAGTAACGCTTATAATATTTTTGTAAGAATTTACTTTTATTTTTTTTTTATTTACAAACATCGCTTGCAGAAAAGAAAAAATTGCTTACGTAAGTAAACGTTAAATTATTGTTTGAGTTGTTTCGTTAAAAATATGTGAATATAAAAGAAATATGAATATTGAGAAGAGTCTATATCTAAATGTCTTTTTTAAATTATTTTTGTATGTTTTCTAATGATTTTTAAATTATAATGCCCTGGTATTGAGAAAAAAATTTTAAAGGATGTAATTTCCTATAATTTACACCTACTTATGTTCATACATCGAACTGCAAATTTAATACTATCAAGGCCAGTTAATCACAAATTTTTGTGCTTGTACAGGTAACATCGGTATGGATTCGTTGGACGACCAACTGCCCAGTGGATAAGACACCGAATATTGGTAAATGGCTGAAAAGTGAACGGTTTAGGTTTTTACCCTACTGTAGGACTGTCAACGCGAACGGGCTGGCGTTTTGAATGTTTTTCTCCAGATGGGAAGCAAATAAAAGTTAGAACCCCTCAAAAAGTTTTCCATCCAAGGCATCTTCCCCTTAGACAGATAACTCATAGTAACGCGACGCCTTAGTCAAAGCCAACTTATCAATATACCCCTTGTTTTATTTGCATTAAGCTGTTTAAAAAAGTCATGCCAACTTTTATTCTGCAGAATTTTAATGCCATACATTATCATACTATCAGATTAATTTAAGTTCTAAATTGCATGTAGTTCTACTTTTGCTCAAATTTTATTATTGCTTTACTGTTTTCTACATACAGTGACGGCAAGGAAAAACAATAACTTTCAATGGGGCTGTAATGATACTGGTTAAATTGTGCTCCAAAGAAACCTATAGCATGTTTTCATTAAGTAACATTAAGTAACATTAAGTTTTCATGAAATTGCTGATGTCACTAATAATCATGTTATTTTGGTATTTTGGAATGCTGCGAGGTTTTTAACGTATTCAGGGTTAAAAAAATGTTCAAATATGACTTGATATAACGAAAAACTGCTTGAAAAGTAGAGGTTTTTTTTTCTCCCTTAAGAAAAAGGGGGTCTCACGAGTTATAAAAGAGAAAATCACTAGTTAAAAAAGAGAAAATTAAAATAGTACTTTAGAGTAACATATTGTTTTATTGTATATTCTGTTTAGGTTGAATAAACTTTTTTTAAAAACTAAGCCCTGGAAAAAAAGAACTAACATATCCGACACTTTTGCGCACCTTAGATAAATCATTTTTATTTTTTTCCAGCCATGTGACGAATGTAAAATTATATTACAATTGCAGATTTAGGATAATTTTCTACGTTTTTTCAGGTTTATATCGAAAATTTGCGTGTTTCTCTGACTTTTCAATTAAGTAAAACTTCCTTGCAATTCCAGGATTTTAAGTTTTTCTTCGATCGCTAGCTCCTCTATATTCGCCCAAAACCCTTCCAGCATTATAAACTAAAAGCAGTATCATTATCCACATCCGCATTTTCATGAAAACGCACGATAGTGTTTTGGTGTGCAATTTAATTGTCAATAGCAAAAAGTGTGGTGAAATTAACAAAATGTTTTGTTGAGACAACCAAATAATCTGAATAAAATTAGTTTGAAAATTATTTTTTCAATTTAACAAAAATTTCAGTGGCGCTATTTCATCTGAATAATTTTGTTGGTTAACAACATTTTAGTTGATTAAAAAAAAAAAAAAACATTTTATTCGGTGAACGGAATTTTGTGTTTTGGAAACTCAGAGGGTTGAATAGGTTGGAAAAGGGCACGAATCACCGCTGTACCATTTTATTTTTAACCCATTAACGCCCAGTGATCTATTTTTAGACCGTCACGAAATTTGTAAGTCATTCACATACTTAAGCATTAGTTTATTTTCCTAGTTTATTTTCTTGAATAATAAATCTGATTTCCACAAAATACTCAGCGATGACACGTTTAAATGAGAATATTTCCCTGTTTTATTCACATTTTTGGAGAAAGATTTATGTTCTTCATACCAAAAAAATGTCGGCAATTTATTCATCACTTCTGGCATCAACATAAATTTGAGAATGTGCTGGAAAAAGTTAAGCTCTAATCGGTTAAAAATGTTTTCTTACCTGACACTGTATGCATATAACTCTTTAAAAAATATGCGAGTGTAAATAAAATTTCCTATCTCAGTTTTGAATCTGAAGTATTGTTCTTCGTAAAGCATGGATTATGTAATATGTAATAATAATCTACATTATTACTACTTACTTCATTATTACTTAATATTACTTTTTACACTTTGTTTGTGTGCGTTTTTCGGTAAACTATGAATACTGATTCCAAAAGTATAATGGGAAATTCGGCTTACGTTCGAGTACTTTATTCAGTGGGTGTATGATTAGTGATGTGCCATTCGAATGATTTTCAAAATAGATTAATCCATTTCGAATAGTATCAATAATTGATTAATAGAATTGTGAATATTCGCGATTTGACTATTCGAATAGTATTCGCGGTCAATCGTTTTCACAATACGAATTGTATTCACGATTAATCATATTTCACTGATGCTATTCGAATGCTATGAGCTGATTGTTCGAATAGATTTTCCGAAATCGATTGATTCGAATGGATTTAAAAATCACTTAATTCGAATAGTTGCATTCATTCGTGCCCATCACTAGTGTATATACTGGATCTTATGACAGGATCGAATCTTGTAATCAATATTTCACTAATTTTCCGGTCTCTAAAATATCAAGAATGCTTGACTGTATCGTATTATTGAGAATGGTAAAGCAATTAAAATTTCGTAAAATAACACACCAGTAGTGTACACAAGGGAAGGATCCAGGAGGTCTGAATCCTCCCCCCCCCTCAAAAAAAATTATCAACATTACTCGTTAAATCATCATGTCATTTTTTAGTATACGTTATAAGACATCATTGAATCCTTATTTTTAGTACTTAAGATAGATAAATAAAAACATAGACAATTTTCTTTCCGTATTTTTTCAAGTGGTCGGTAGAAACGATTCTTGACCATCGCACACAGGCGGATTATTTAAAATTTTTGGTCAAAACCTGTAGATGGATTTAAACAGTGAAAAAGCTAAAGAAATCGAAAAAAAAAAAACCATGATTGAGCATATACTAAAAGCAAATAAAAAGTCATCTATAAAATCATCCTCAACACCGAAAAAATTTTTTACTTTGCCGACAAGATTTTTAAATTATCGTTTGAATTACCGTCTCTATAATATTCAATGAATTGTTTACGACGTATGACAACATTCTCAAAAGACAAACCTAAAACAAAATTTAAAAAAAAATTGAAAATTACAAATATTTTAGTGTTTTTAATTTTTGTTATTAATTATCTAATAATGAGGAGAGTAGCCAATATTAGCAACTACAATTAACACAAACGTTAAGCTACGATGAGGAACTATATTATGATCTTTATAACATAGCTTGATTCTAATGAATTTATAACTTTCTATTTCAATAAAGTCGATCATATATTAAATTTAACTCAAAGTTTTGTTTTCTTTTGGTTTTTGCAAAAAAAGCTAAAGGAAATAATAACTAAATTTTAAATACACTGATATATAACCCCAGGCTCACAATCCATTATAAAAGTTACACCAAACACTTAAACTTTTCTTTTTTAATAACTTAAAATTTAAACAATAATCATTTGTTATTTAGGAGACGAAAAACTTTTGAATAGCGGTTGATCCTTAAAACATTCGATTCAATTATTATGCAGGCTGTCATTGGATTCAAGAAACCGATAAGAATCGAAAATATAAGTAACATGACTGACATGGCTAACTTCGTTTATTGGAATTTTGACCGCGAATATTGGAAAATCCGCCGGTGCGGCACAACGATCATTATAAAATCAGTTGCTCAAAAACTTTCCAATGTCCAATGGAGTTGAAATTTGTATTTCAGCTAACTATGCAAAAGATTGGATTTTATAATTTCCATTTTAGTTCTACATAATCTATTTAACACCCTATGTAACAATTTCACAAACCGCCATCTTTTGTGTCGCTGCTAGCTGCCATTGGCGGATTACTGCAAGCTTGTCGGTGGGGGGGGGCGGTTAGTTAGAAGATTGACATATATATCCATTTTATGGAAGTAAAATAGGATCTTTTATATTAATTTCTTTTTTCTCGGGGGAGGGCGGTCGCCCCCTCCGCCCTCCCTTTTAATCCGCCCTTGCTAGCTGCTAATTTGTGATTCCATTGCGTAATCGTTAGATGTCAGCACTAGGTAGCATTAGAAAAGGCAGTGTCACGAGAAATGAAGGGTTTTCCATTAAGAGTGATACAATTAAAAAAATTTTAAAAACCCATAAATTATTCAGTGAGACACACTTTTTTTTAAGCTTACATTATGTTATTAAATATGAAAATGATATCGTTAATGTGAGTGCCACGACTTCTCTGTACATACTGCATTCTGTCAACCGAATTCTCCATCACTCTTTCACATAAATTTGGTGTTATTTCACGATTAACACGTTCAATATTGGTTTTTAATTGCTCAATTGTTATTGGATTATCAGCATAAACTTGTGGCTTAACATATCCCCAAAGAAAGAAATCACAAGAACTGAATTATGTCGTCCATGAATTCTTCTCAAATTTCACTCAATATTCAGATATGAACAACGATTTTGATCAAACAGTTTAATAATTTCGAAACGTTGTTCAAACGTGTATCTTTCAATGATTAAATGGAAAAACATACTAAACACAAATGACACAAGAAATGTCAAAAAGAATATGCAGTGTTGTCATTCTAACCATTTAAAATTGTATTATCCGTATTGGAAAACCCTTTAGTTCATTTTTAAATGATTGGTTTGAGAATAAAAAGGGTGAAATGGCGTCAGTTTTGGGAGTTCGAAAGCTAAAGTCGAATCGAGATTTCAGGTGATTCAGAAACATATTATTCGGATTCCTTTTTTTCCGAATAAGAGCGGCAATGTTGACAATGCATTCTTTTTTACTAAGGGCGAGATTCAAATTTTTAGGAAAATCCAAACAATTGTATGCATTATGTACATATATACAGGTCGTCCTCAAATGGCGGTAACAGGCTTTAATTTTTTATGTATTACAGATAAGTGGGCAATGTAAAATTGAAAAAATGTTCTGAATAATGTAGGAAAAAAGACTACGCCAAGAAAAACTTCCTCTCGTTCATTTACAAAATATTACAAGCTTTAAATTTGTATACGACCACCGTACAAAGAATTAGCAATTAGTAAAATGTACCAAATACACTAATGAGATGATGAACTAAATTTAAAAATGATATCCTAAAAAGTGTCAGTGGTATGAAGATGAATATATGCTGACTTAAACCGCTTTTCAATGGCTCTCGAAGGGAAAAAATCACATCGGATGATCTCATTTCGGAGGTTGTACAGAAATTATGAAAGTAAATACTTTTTTCCACTCCAGCAATGATCGTTTACATTCAAAGTCATGTACAGCCCCGATTATCTTTGTTTGAAACGTCTGCTAGACATTTTATGATGAAAGGCTGAAATTTTGTACTTCATCTCTTTAGTGTATGTGATACATTTTACTAACGGGGAATTTTTTTAGTACGGGGGTCGTATACAAATTTAAAAAGTGTAACTTCTTGAAAACGAACAAGAGGATTTTCTTCTAAATGAAATTTTATTTCCGACCTTATTTTGAACATTTTTTTTCAGTTTACACTGCCCACTTATCGCTAACCAATAAAGAACTAAGTCACGATATCACCTTTTTTTGACACCCTGTATATATTCATTCTTAAAAAAGAAATAATTTTGCTTAGTTAATGCTGATTATTTTGATTTAAATAACATCTATATCGAATTCACGTTTCTGAACACTTCTTCAAAACGCTCAATGGTGGAAGAGAAAAAAAAAAAAAAAAAAGAACATTATTGGGCAAATAATTCGAAATCTCAGCGGCCCAAGGGTTAAATAAAATTGTGTTTTAAAAAACAAATCACTCATATGAAAACCACCTTATAAAAAAATTAATGAGCGTTCTTTTCTTTATTCCCCTGAAGGTTCGCCTTGACGTCGGTCATTTTGCCCCGGAAGAAATCACTGTGAAGACTGTCGACGACCAAGTGGTCGTAACGGCGAGCCACGAAGAGAAAGTGGACGAGCACGGCCTTATCTCCAGGCAGTTCACCCGTCGCTACGTGCTTCCTGAAGGAGTGGAGCCCGACCAGATCTCTTCATCCCTGAGCGCGGACGGTGTCCTGGTGGTCGAGGCCCCCCGGAAGAGACCCCAGCCTGCGCTGGCAGCGAACGAGCGAGCCATTCCCATCAAAGTGCTGACCACCGCCGAAAAGACGACCACCAATATTCCAATCACGAGGGAGAAAGGCTCCAGCACAACTACTGAAACCAAGGCTTCCTGAACATTCTTTTAAAAATGAATTGCCTGGAAAATTTAGGGACTGGTTGAAAATTGTTATGATGGGGACATTGATTTGTTGATTGTATTTTTATAAATAATTTAATAAAGAACTGTGTTTTAATGCGTTTTTGCAGCGACATTTTTTTTTCACATGTGTTTATTGTGTTGAGGCAAAGCTACGCGAAGGCTATCTGCCTGGAAGGGGGGAGTCTTGTGTGGAATACTTTTCAAGGGGTTCTAATGCATATTCGCGTTGCATTGGGATAAAATCGCCCAAAACTCCAGATCGCTTGATCAAAAGCCTGAACTCCAGATCGCGTGATCAAAAGCCTGTACTCTGGACCTTCACACTTTTGACATCTACCATGTTCAGCACACTAAGTTGAATGGGTCTGATACAACTAAAATGAATGCTTCTTGAACACGTTTTAAAAAATAATTGCCTAGAAAATTCGATGAACTCTCAAAGGCCAAAGGGGTTTTCTCACATTTTTGTCAAAAGTGATTTTGTTATACCATTATTTTCGTCTCATTGAGAGATATTTGATGATAAAAGAGTTCGTGGTCTTAATGGATTTTTTCTTTTCCGATTGTAGCTCCAGGAAAACGTTTTCCGTAGTTCCTTGAAAACTTGCCAAATGTGAGAAAATACCTTCTGCTTTCGCACCTTCTTATTTAGAAATGAAGCTAGGAATGAATGTTATGATGAGGCATTGCTTTTTTTTTGTTTTAGGTGTTTTCTCCTAATTTAATAACGAAATGTTTTTAGTGAGTTTTTGGGATACTTTTTTTTCGCTCAAGGTAAAAAAAAGGAAATATTACCTAAAAGTTTTTTTTTCCTTTAATGCAAAAAAAAAAAAAAAAAATTAGGGATGAAATTGAAAATTTAAATAAAGATCTAATTTGTTGATTTTATTTCATTTATTTATTTGGTTTAGTTTATTGGAGAATCAATTTTAAATATGTGTTTGCTTTTATTTATTTTTATTTTTTTTTCTCTCCACGCAAAATTGGAAGTATCTGAAAAGACTGAATCTAAAGCTACCTATTATTTTTTTCTTTTCATTTTTTTTAATTGTCTAGAGATATTTAGGAATGAAATTTGTAAAGGTGGTGAGACATTGATTAGTACACACTATTTCATTTATTCAAGAATCGGTGTTTCATACATGTTTTTGGACCATATTTTTAGTTTGCTTTAAATACAAACTATTTTGAAAATCACTATTGCTTTATAAAAATATGCAAAAACTCTATAATCGTTTAACGAACAATCTGTAACATTAGAACGTAGAAAATAAGTAAAAGTAGTGCAAAAAAAAAAATAATAAACACTCAGTATCCCCGCTAAAGTCCACTATCACCCCAATAAATTTTGAACGGCAAGATCTATAGTCATAAAAGTGGGGTTCAGGTATAGTAAAGTTGACATGCGCTAATCAGGAAAACAGTTTACAGAACTATCTGACGGCTGAATTTGGAGTTAGCATTCTTATCACAAAAACGGTTGAGTATGTAATTGCTTTCATGCTTAATTTTTAAGTATTCGTAAGGGGATTTTCAACGATCGAGCATTTCAGGTATTATGCTTTATTTAAGACTGAAGACAATAAATATGAATTTTAATGGAGCGATTGATAAAAATTTAGTTTAAAATTTATTTAAAGCATGAGTGGGAAATTCGCACCGTAAAAATGAACTGATGATGGATATTTTGTAAGCTAAGCAAACAATTACCGTGTATAAATATAAACAACATTTATTAAACAAGAAAATTTTTGATTTAAAATAATATTATGTGAGTGGACAGTAATATACAAAATTTATTTCTTTGGTTTGAAATAAGGCGAACTTTTTAAGTTCAAATCCATCAAATTTTAAAATTCAACAATTTTGCGTTGTCTCTTGTTTGTCAAAAATTTTGTTTTTACTTCAAGCATGTCAGAGTTATAGAGATACAGAGCAGGATTTATCTCAAAATTTACCACCGATTACTGTATCAGAGAATCTAATCTCAAATATGTCATTCAAAAAAATAAAGGTCATTGTTTAAATGCCTTCAGTTTCTGAGAATGGAAGTTCAAAATGTAAATCGATAACTAATGCGCGTGATCACAAGAATGATGATTTTAGATTACACTGTACTATAATTTTTTTCTACATTATATAGATTATCTAGATTTATAAGCAACTTATTAAAGAAAGAAAAGTCAATGAACGTTTATCATGAAATAATACACACGAAACATAATATACAGCAAAAGTCAATGCGCTTAAAAAGTGTATACAAGTGAAAGCGGCTTAAATTTCTAATCAATTCCCATTAACGTATAAACTAATGTTAGATTAACTCGTTGTGGTGATAAATGTAACAAACACAAAGGGGACGTAGTCGTACTGTCTCCACCTAATTTTAATAAGTATAATCATTTTCTTTCCCTTTCGCAGTTCGGACATATTCTATTCTTCACTAGTTTCCCTCATTTCGGCGACGTCAAAGGCTGTCGTAGATTCATGACGTTAGGGATAAATCTCTTTGTGTCAAGTACAGAGGAAGGGGAGGAGGAGAACAAACTAAAATTCTATTGAGGAATAAGAAAAAATAACATGTACAAAAATTCAATGCTGTTGAACAGAACAATATTGTGTTACGAATGTGTTTTTAATCTCCGAAATTCTCTGGAAATGCATGACCGAATCGAAAAAGTTTATAATAAATAAATAAATAAAAATTAACCGCTTTTTGTAAACATCTTCCAATGTAAAATCGAGACTGTTTAAAATGTAATCGGGCGATGTCCAGATATCCCTACACTTGGTGCTGGGATTGAATATGTTCTGTCCTGGTTGACAGAAAAAGTATTCCTCAAGCTTCCACTGGCAAAATGTGAAGTAAGAGTTTACTGTCTAATATGTCTTTCAAGAGGGCGAACACCTCACTGTTAAGTGCTAAGAGAGTCTGACTGGCGAATCTCTGAAGCAGTAAAATCCATTTTTTCATGAGCCCTGAAAAATAATGTTCTACGAGTTAAATAAACACTTTCATTTTTGTTTCATGCGCTTTGTTACATGCATTAAATTCGGGTTAGAACCCCATTGAAAGACCCCCCCCCCCCACGGAGGGCACCCCTCCCATAGGCCTAGATCCCTTGTGCAGATAATTGGCCTTAATCCCACAGCACATACATGCGTTATGTTAATCACAATGAGATTCAAGTTTTTGAAATTATCTTTGGATTACTTCAGGATATGGCGATTTCTCGCCAGTTATAACAGACATCGGCAAGCTAGGTACAGTTTGTAAAACATATTTTTGGCACCACACTTGGCTGCGTTTCACCAATCGTCACTAAGTTTGGCAACATTTTTCGCAATTTCGAGGCAGTTTATAAAGCGATATCTGTACCTTATGGAGAGAAATTCAAAATTGCAACCTACTAGCGCACACTAAAAATGACAAAGAATTGAACGTGACTGATAGTAGTTGCACTCAAATGCTAGCTATTATTGTTTAATACTCTTAGCTCTAGCTACATTTCATTCAGGGATGGAAGGAAAACGGAAAATAGGGTCACCTGGTCTCGTAAAAGAACTGCGAAGCATTGTCTCGTCTCTTAAAATTTTTATATTGTAAGGGAAACACAGGTCTGACTCGCATAGCAACTATACAGATCTCATTTCCGTGGTCGTTCCAAAAATTAAACTTTAACAATTTCAGTAAAATGCATTACATCTTACTAACTATAACTAAAACTAAAACTAGGTAAAATTGAGGGACCGTATAAAAGTTATATTGTATAGTTTGTATAAAATTTCATGTGTTGTATGGAAGCATCATTCTAATACATGTTACTCTGATCACGGACTGACTGATTCGCTGACTCATTGACTCTGAAACTCTTGTGGTTCCACCACTCCAGAACAAAACTTTTACCGCCTTTACACCAAAAGTTATGTTCGAAAAACGTAAAAAAATCTACGCCAGTGGCGGCTCGTGGGATACAGCAAGTACAGCCGGGCTGCACTTGAAATTATCAGCACACACTTTAAAATAATTTATTCTGCTAATTTTCCTAAATTCAGATTAGAATTATGGAATTCCTACAGTAAATTAAAAAAATCTCAAAAAAAACAAACAAACAAAAAAACCGTATTGTAGCCGGATCGCTCATTCAGAGAAAAAGCACTTTAATCTTCCCGCAATTCAATTGGGAAAATCTTTGGTTCAGCCCAGAGCGCTGAAAAGAAAATTGGCAGCACCGTTGCCATGACAACGATTACGTAAGCAGTCCCTCCGGCATAGGCTATAATGGGGGTACGCAGCTAAGACTCAGCTCACGGAGATATTCAAACGTCGAGCAGCACTTGTGAATTCGACTCACTGATTGGCTCGAGAAGTGAGGGAGGGGGTAAGGAGAATATATGTTCGGCAAACTCTCGACTTTATCTTGCTGAATTTATCAAGAAGGTAAGCCTGAATAGACGCTTATGAATGGACAATTACCCATCAAAACAGTATTGTTTTGAAGTAAGCAAGAACTGGCATTTAGAGGACATGGCGAGAGAGAAAATTCTTTAAACATGGGAAATTTTAAAGAGCTTTTAAAATTATTGATATCTGAATTAAATCAACGCCTTTTTATGGGGGCATCACTGACCGATTCGCATGTTTAAAAGAAAGAAGGATTGATTTGATTTATAAAAAATATGTAAATTTTTTTTTTCTTTTTTCTTTTTTTTTTTTCCTTTTCTTCTCAAGTTATCGTTACAAAAGAAAATTCTAAGGAAACTTCGAATCAGACACGGATTAATGCAATTTTGAGGATAAGAGCGGCTGGTTGTAATTTATGTCCATTTTATGGAAGTAAAATAGGATCTCTTACATTTTTTATGTAATTTCTTTTTTTTTTTTCTCGGTGAGGGCTTAATCCGCCAGCTTTCAAATTCAATAACAAAGATTTTCCATTCCTGTCCGGAGGTAGGGGGGGGGCTCATATGCTTCCGGCTGCACTAATAGTTTTGACCACGGGCCGCCACTGATCTACGCCGTTGAAGCGATAGGTTTTAATTTTTGCATAATTACATTAAAAAACTAAGCAGAGTATCGGAACTAAATTAAAAATCTACCCCTTCTCTCATTTTTAGCAATTTTTGCAATTTTTTAACTTTGGAAAATTGCTTTATTTGGGTGGGAAAGTTAAAAGCTCTATCTTTTTTTATTTGGAAACGTGATTCGCAAATTTTTGTATTTGAAATAGTTTTTCAGAATTATCCAGATTTTCATTTGCATGATGCCTTGAATTTAGAACTAATTAAACAACTTAAGTATCAGCAATTTTACTTCGGTAACCATAATATTAAAAAATAGAATGCGTAAATATATATTTTAAGTGCACAAAAATTAAATGAGCTGAGTGCTGGGTATTAAGACTGATTTTTTTACCGAATATTTTTTCCTGGAATTTATTGTAACTGTCATCATAACGGGCTTTATCTATTAATTACACGAATATTTACCTCGTTAGCATTTCAGCAATTTGAATGCATGTGTATCAGTGGCGTCTCGTGGGTTGTTTAAAAGGAGGTTCACAAAACAAATTTCGAAAATTAAATAGGTAGATACGATCCACCTTACATATTAAAATATATTTGCGTTTCCAGTAGTTAAAGGAATACAATGCACGCAACTGAAAGAAAACAAGTCATCATTGGTCTTACATTTCGTCAACAGGATAAGTTTTAGCAAACATGCTGTCTTGATTCATTTTATTTCAAGTTTTTTCAAAGGATAATATTGAAAATTGCCATTGCTTAAGCTCCGAAACTCTTTTACTCCCATCTTAATTATTTTGACTAGTTTGTAAAAATATAATGTAGTGAAAAATGATTGAAATAAAGAAAATTAATTAACTAACCGAACGTAACAAGGGAAAATCTGGAAGCGATACCGAAAAAAAAATGGCCCTTTGTGCACAATGAAAATGTGCGAACGGAATGATTTCATCAGTGCCGCACTTCTTCTCAGCTCTCTCGATTTCTGATCCCAGAGAGCAGTTGAGAGGGAGAATTTTTAGTTCCCACGTGCGATCGATTTAAGACTGTGCTGCAGTAACTTACACTACAGTGCGTTAGCTATGTTAGCTATAATAAGCGTATTTAATAATAGTGGGGGTACGGGGAGAGAGTAAAACTCACGTTTTAAATTCACAATTTAGAAGCGTGCTTAATATGCCTTTTAAATTTAATTTGTTAATGTTTTTATTCTTTTGTTTTTCCTTTGGGGGTTCGCGTGCTCATGTGCTCAAATGGAGGAGCCGCCACTGATGTATATGTATAAGCTCAGTAAAGACTTCAATGTACGTTCTCTAATTGCCTAGGTCGGTCACTGTGTTTAAGACTCATATACATCAAGAGAGAAAATTGTTCCATCCAGACTCAAGGCCATAACCCGCCTTCATCTGTGTTTAGCCGCCACTTGATGATGACAAGTCTGTTTTATCTAGTGAAAAGATATTCAGTTGCCTTTTTTGTACGGGCATAGAGGAGATAATTCTAAAAACAATCGCACTTTTGTTTTTTTCAATTCTGAACTGGAATTTTGATCCTTTCGAAAGAGACTAGCTTTTTCTTCCAAAGGTAAGATTTTTTTAAGAACGCAAAATCATAAATGCATGGTTCATAAAATATAAACTTAGCTTGCATTAAATAAACTAATATGTGTTTTTTCATCCTTGCGTATTTACTTTTTTTAAACATTACGTAACTATCAAACAGTGTTTAATCTGTAAACAAATAATATTTCAGACACGGGAGCAAGGAGGGAGGTTGGGAAGGGATTAGCTTTTCTTTTCACAAGCTGTGCAATGCATTCCTATAAACAGCGAACATATGAGATTCTGCAATAATTATTAATCTGGAATAAAGTCTTATGTTTCATCTAAAAGCCTTTGACTTAAACAGTATTAAATCTTAATATAACCGTATACTTTTGTAAAAAGTATCTTGCCTCCGAAAACCTTAAATTGCTATTCTTTGATTAAGAGAACATTTTTTTGGATGCTTCATAAATTACAGATAAATCGTTTTTATGATATTTATAGTTATAACCGAACTAGCGGGAAAAAAATATTCAGGAATTGGCTTATCGGTGCAATTTGGTTATTTTTAAAATTATTTAAGAGCTATGTGACATTCGTTGTTTACCTTTACAAAACTGCTTAAATGCCGAAACATTCTAAATTTAATAGTTGCCGCTTAAAAATTAAGCATTTTAGCATTATTCACTGTAATTTTATTCTATGTAATAAAATTATTTTTATATGTACTATGGAAAAGATCTTTTAGACGTATTCTTTTATTAATCCTCTTTTTTTTTGGGGGGGGGGGGGGTTGTGTCAAGTGTTCTGAACTCTGTGCGAAGAATCGATGAAATAAAATTTTTACATATAAGTTTAAACTTTAATTTAACAAAACATGCTATTTAACAATTATAGTTAAAATCATTAAATTATCTTTATAGTGGGAAAGGCTTAGTCCGTACTTAGTTGCAAAAAGTCTAAGCTTCAGCCATGATTGTATTTGTATAACTAGTTCACGCAACTATATAATTCAAGTTCCATTCATATTTTATGTCAGTGTTCAGTGCTTGTGTTTGTATACCAGGTGAGCATGTGAATTAAATCTGCGGGAGGGGCAGGGCCCGATTAAGGTACTTCGGGGCCCTAGGCACAGCATTATTTCGGGCCCCCCCAACTCCAAAATGACTATCCCGTCCCCCCCGTGAAATTTTTAGTATGTACAAAATTTATGCAAATTGAAGAATTATTATGATTTCAAATCCAAATTCTTATGGGACTGTATACATTTAAATTATTTTCTGTAATTAAAATACTTTTTGTAATTACATGTAAGCAATAAAGTGCCATATTTCCAACAATATGATTGAATATTTCAAGTTATACATCCTGATTTGGCAGCATTTTTATTGTTAAATAACATAGCAAACGTAAACATAATCAAAAGTAAGAATTGTGAGATGATTTTCATCGTGCCTTAAAAAAAACCTTAGTTATCGTAGACCCTCATCTGGGACCCTCAGTTTATTTTGTTAGCAATTGTGGTGTTTTTCTAAATTTGTAAAAAAAAAAAAAAAATCTTACTTTTTGGGGCCCCATAAAAAATATGGGGCCCTAGGCACGGGCCTACTGTGCCTAGGCCATAATCAGGCCCTGGGGAGGGGGAGAACTCTCGTTTTGTTGTAATTATTTAAATGAAGCTTATATAGAGTATTGAAAATGAAGCTCTTTAAAACATTCACTTCATGCTTTCTAATGCCACTTCCAGGGATCGATACAGGAATTTTTTCCAAGGTCCCATTTTCGTGCAAACTGTTTATTTTGGGGAATTTCAATATCTATTTTTGTGAATTTCAATATTTATATTTGTTAATTTTCATAACAATTTTTATAAAAGTCACTTTTTTCTTAAAATAATTTACAAAACAAATTAAAATAGACGGTGCAACAAATTGAAATGCCAATGAAGAGCTGTTTAAATCGATTATATTTTGTGCCACTGGCTACGACTGTCTTCTGGGGCACTTGTTCCGTCTCAGTATAATTCAAAGTGCTATCTGCAGTCTCTGTAATCTTGGACGGGGACTACCACGCCCACTGCGAAGCTTTATTCAAACGTGCTCTTGTGGACCGATATTGGGTGACTAGGGGTCTTCTGGATACATAGACTATTTGATACAGCTGTTCTCTGTATTTTTATATTTCTATTCTTTGCTGTATTTGTCTTTTTATCTGTGCTATTAGTAATAATTTTAAAAAAATTGCAAAGGGGCCGTTTTAATGGATTGCAATTTTGTGAAGGAGTCATTTTAATCGATTATAATTTTGTGAAGAGGCCGTCAAATGAAATCAAATTTCATCTGCATCGATCCCTGACTTCAAGAAATATTATTTTATTAATATAAAAGTAAGTTTTACAATTTCTATTATGTCTGAGTAAAAAAAGAAATTCCTGGCATAAAAATGATATAAGAATTCTTTTTTTTTAAACAGTAAAATGCTTTAGCTAATGAAATGAAAACTTTAATCTGAACTTACTGGATACGTTTGAAGTATATTGTAATAAAGAGATTATTAGCTATTTTGTGATTCTGGCCTGTTAGCTTTTTCAGGAGGATTTAGAATTTTTGAGCTTTACACAAAGGAGGACACTCATAGCAGTATTGTAATTGAGTGGTTGATATGTAAGAATGTCACACATTAAAAAAGAGAAAGAAAAAATGGAGGGAGTACTTAAAAATATTACATTTAATAATAAAACCAATAATAAATAGTAATGAGTATGCTAGAGCTTATGAAACACACAGATGGAAGTTAGAAATAGTCCTAACAAGACTCCTAAGCAGTAGTAACATCTAAAGGATGATTCGAAAACTCTGGCTGAAAAAAAATGTAAGTGGGTCATTCCCAGCAAATGTGCAATTTTGATTTGAAAAAAATCACACATTAAAAAATGGGATTCTTACGTATTATCCCATCGGTCATTTCCGCGAAACTATTTTTTCGTCAAATGTGCTGGCAAACTGTTGCTAATCGTATTCTAAACCATCAATAATTCTATGTTTCCGGCATTTATTCTGGCGAAAAATCGCTCCTCTTGGCGGACCGCTGGGATAATACGAAAGTACCAAAAATTCTTTTAATTTCAAGTTCCTTTATGTTAATTGAATTATTTATGTCTGCCATCATAGAGAAAATTATCGGCAGAGATCGTTTGCCTTAATTATATGCTTTAAAAAGTGGGGTAGCCGAGGGTGTGTTGTTAAGGCTTCATATTTTCCATAATTAGAGGGAAAAACTCACACATACACACACACACACACACACAATCCAGATATATTGATATTTCTTGGAGTAAATTCTGGCTACATTATTGGTTTTAACTAAATATTCAATTTTTTCATTGATATATGATAATGACCTACAGGAATGTGGCAAAGACATTTGTGAACATAATAATAAAAATACACGCCTAAATTAGCCCGTACAATAAAATGCTCACGATATCTACTAAGGAATAGTAATGCACGTTTTTAAAATAAAACTATCCCTTGTTTCTCTGCCCTGAAAAAGCATTTTCATGTTTTCAGAAAGCCTTTGTAAAGACATTTTTTTTTTCTAAAGATAAGCCTATTTAAGGCAAAATTATGAAAATTAAAAGCTAATGTAATATTTACTTTGAAAGTAGCTCCAAAGCTCTTTATAAATCTACAATAAATTTAAATTTATTAATTATGTATTTCAGTAATAATGAATTTGGCAATGACGCATAATAAATGTACTCGCTATAAATTTGGGGAAAAGCAATAAATAATATAATGTTTCATTCACAAACTAAAACAGACATCACAAAAACACTCAAAATAACTGGTGTTCAAATCATAAATTAATAAAACACACATAGTCTGCTTGTATGACCATTTGATCCTGTTCTTTTAACAGTTCAGTAACCATGGCAGTGCTTTTTAGTAAACAACAATAAAAAAAATGTTACATACCTTGGTAATGATGTTACGCCTAGGAACAAACTTTACGTAACTAGCCGCCTTCGGCGACCAGTTTTGGCCGTTGATGGCTTCTTCGCAGCCAAAATGTGCAACTTAGAGCACACTAGCCGCTTTGCGGCTGGCTTGTGCAACCTATGGCACACGGTCCTCTTCGCAACCAAAATTACGAATTCAAAATTAAACAAACGCTGTCACCAAAAGAATCTAAAACACTCAAACACTTTTAAAATAGGATTTCACAAATGTCACACCGTTAACATTTAAAAACACTCGGCTGAGAGCAATAATAAAAAAAAAAAAAGTATGACTTCCACAAACAACAACAAATACGTTTTTCTCATCTCAAAGAGTGTTGCCAATTTCTAAAATAGAATTCCTGACTTTACGTGTTTAAGTGTTGCGCAAACAAAATTTTACACATTCTCAATAAATTTGCCCAAAATCTATCAAATTTTTCAGTTAAATTAAAGTGACTATATTTTTGAACGTAAAATTGAGGACATGTCCCCAAATCAGAAACACAATTGGGGACATTTTCTAATTAATGAAATATAATTAACAATATAATTAAAAAACAATGCCATAATTAAAAATTGTTCCCAATTGGTTTTATACATTGTGGGGACAAATCGCAAAAAAAAACACAAAAATTAGGGACTGTCCCCGAAGAAATTAAATATTAAATTAAACTGTCCTTGCATTGCTTGTCACGCAAAAGGAGAATTTTCGCTAGTATATGAAGTCATCTAATCGATCTATGCCAGGGATTATGTTCCGTGATTCTTTTCTAAAGAAGCAAGGAATGATTCCACACGCGCCGCTTCGCGACGGAGTTAAAAATATAATTCATAGATGTTGCCACCTCTCGTCGATCTCGTTTTTCTTTCATAGATCTTTGCTTCGCTTTTGTTTACTTTTTCAAGGCGTGATATCTCGCTAGATACTTGGAGTTGAAATTACCTGCAACTTTAAAAAAGGGTAATTTTTTAGAGATCTTGCGAACTATACAAAAAGTTTTTCCTTTTAATTAGAGATAAAAATGTCGTTTTTATCAAAATTTCAACATGGCAGCCAGATGCACCGGGAGTGATGAGTCGATCCCGGCAGCGTTTCGAACTGGACTTTTATTATTTAGACCATTGTCACTGGGTTTTCTTCCCCAAAATACCTAATGCTCCACATACAGAGAGATGAAATTACCTAGATAATTCTTATTTTTCTTTTAATGGTTTTTCTTTAATTCTTTGCGATAAAGATTCAAACAATAAAGTCTGAAGCTGGAGACACACCTTTAGCGTGTAATGTAAATATCATTACATCAAAAAAGTAATGATATTTACAACTTTAACTTTTTTTAGCATATTTAAATTTTTTAAACTATTGCTCTGTGTAGTGCTTTTAAAGAATCGTTCACTCTTCATAGTATAGCATTTCTTATATTTAAGGCAGCTAATTCTTTTGTAATAAGAACACTCAAAAGTTGTTGATTAAAAGTCAAAGTGCGTAACACTGAGGAACTTTGTAAAATAACACACATAAAAATATAGTACGATCGTTTCTTATGGGTATAAAAGGTCAACCCGAAACTATGGTTCATTGGTATTTCCATTTATCTGTGTTATTTTATTAAGTCCTTAATTAACTTTTTAATTCTCTTGTTTACTTTCTTTACAGTTTTCTTCCTCGATCGTCTCGTATCTTCAAGAACCTGAAGATTCAAGACAAATCATAAGTTTTTCCCTATTTTGAATTGTTTTAGCGAGAAAAAATGTTTCTAATTGACGGATTGGTTTATTGCTACGAAAATATAACACCATTCCAAGTGGCAATAATTTTGGCAGCTATATTTTTGTATGTGTTGAATTCACTACTGAGGGACATGGGTGTACCCCCAGGACCAAAAGGCTTACCATTGTTTGGATATTGGCCGTTCCTTAAGTCTGATACCTGCCATATACAGTTGCAAGAGCTGGGTAAGAAGTACGGCGATGTCTTTAGCCTCAGGGTAACTGGAAGACTGTACATTCATCTAGGATCCTTAAAGTCTATCAGGGAAGCTCATATTACAAAATCAGAGTACTTCGCGGGAAGATTTGCTGATATCAGTGTACTCAGTTTTATCTTCACCGATGGTAAGAATATTGTTTATAAATGGTGATAATATTTTTACTTTCTGAACATGTACCATGTAAGGAAAGTATTCTAATCATGAAAAAATTTGACTTCGAGATTTTGGTGTGTTTACACGTTTTGATGTCTTCTGAATTCATTTATGCTATTTTTACAAGATGTACGTATTTGTGTGTGTGTGTGTGTGTGTGTGTGTGTGTGTGTGTTTGTGTGTATGTGAGTGAACACGATAGCTCCTAAACGGGGCATTCGATTGAGCTCAAATTGGGTACATATGTTATAAACCACCATCGGAAGACCGGTATTGATTTTGATGTGTATAGGACTTATTTTCTACTGAGCTCCGACAAAGATTTCTTTTATATTATGGCTTATGGGGAGAAATTCTTGAAAGTACGCTAGCGTTTAAACGGTGCATTCGATTAAGCTTCAATTTATCTATGTTTGAATTGGAAAAAAAATTCAAATTACTGGTGTTAAACGATAAAGTAAATAAAAAACTTTGTACAAAACACACAAAGATGTAATAGGTTAGAAGATACGTACGTTTCGACAAAAATTGTTTTGCCTTCGTCAGTCCAAGCCCTTCGTCACAAGGAACACAGGGAACTGAAAAGAGATCTTTTCAGTTCAGAACATATGCCGAAGACATAAAGAGAGAACATATGTCGAAAACATATATGCTGAAATTTGAATTTTGACTCACATTATTTGAGTGTTTGTGAAGCGTAATTAAGTTTTTCATTGTATTTCCGTATACGGATTACAATGAAACACTGGCAGACATTTACCTTTTGTAGTTTTTAAAATACGAAAATGCTAGTTACAAACTCAAAAAAAATTCATTTATATGGGAAAAAGTTTAGCTTAAAAGTGTACGTTAATTTTATTTTTGTACACGCAAATTTGTGACCAGGGAAAAAAAAAGGGGGAAATTTTGTTTCATTGCAGCTCGTCTTCCCATACCCACTTTACCTCACCACACTAACACAAAAATAGAAACATATTTTTAAAAAATCCTACTTTTTTTCTGGTAAAAAAACTGTTTAGACCTTTTTTTAATTGAAAGTAATTAAAATAAATTATAGTATAATTAAATTATATCTCAATTAAATTAATTAAATTATATTTATTAAATTATATCTCAATCTTATAATTAAATTATATCTCAAATATTCATACATGTATCAGTTTCTTGAAAGTTCTTTGAGATGCAAGAAAAGAACATGGATTCAATATGCAGATAAAAGCTAATATATATATTTTTACTCCAAATGCAAATAATAAACTTTATAATCAGTATAAATCTAGCTAACTAATGTCTGTAAACATTGTCGAAAAAGAAACATTATTTTAAAACAATTTATTTATATTTTCGATCAAAAAAGTACCTCCCCTTGTTACCACACCATACCCTAATCATTTCTTTTTCTGAATCATTTAAGTGACTACCTCCTCTTAATATTTCCCTGTATTCTTGATTACTATTTTGTGTTTAAATAATTATAAGACCCCTGCAAAAAAATTCCAGTTATTATAATGCGTCCCATACGCTAACGAGGTGATATACAAGCTTTGAGAGTTATATTCTAAAAAGTGTCAGGCATATGAAGATAAATATACATTGGCCGAAACCACTTTTCAATGACTCTCGAAGGGAAAAAAAATCCTGTCGGATGATTGCATTTCAGTAGTTGTACAGAAATTACGAAAGAAAATATTTTCCCCACTAGCAATAAACGTTTACATTCAAATCATGTATAATCCCCGATAATCTTCGTGTAAATATATCTCTGAGATGTTTTATGTTGAAATACTGAAATTTTGCACATTGCCTCAGTAGTGCACGGGGCACATTTTACTAATTGGGAACCTTTTTTGCACGGTGGTAGTATACACATTTTAAAAATGTAATTTTCTTAAAATTAAAATTAACGAGAGGATTTGTTTCTTAATAGTCTTGGACACCTTATTTTGTACCTTATTTTAATCATTTTTTTCAATTTACACTGTCCACTTATCTTTATTAGATAAAACGTGTTACGACCTTTTTTGCAGGGTGCGAATTGAGCATTTCTCCAGGGGCGGGGGTGGGGAGGGGGGGGGACATTTGAAAATAGCATTCTCCAGGAGGGGACGTTTGAAAAGAAAAAAAAAAAAAGAGAGGAAGAGAGAAAGGTGCTCCACTCACATAATGCAGGGTGTACAAAAAGTCCCTCACGCATTTTAAAATTAAATATAAAATCAACTAATTGCGTTACAAGATTGCGCTTTATACCAAAATGAATATGATGAAAAGTTTTGTTTATGCAAATAAAAAAATAGTTCCAAATTTCACCCATAGATGGTGCTGTAGAAACAGTAAAAACAAAAGTCACCATTAAATATAAAGCATTTTTATTTTCTGAAGCAGATACAAGCGTAACCAAAGAGAGAGAGAGAGAACGGTGCTCCAGTCACATAGTATATTGAGTATTACATGACAAATGCAGCCTCCAACATGTCTGGAGAGTGATTTACCTTGTTTACTCGCGTAATACTCGCCCTCTCATAATAATCGCACACCCCGTTTTGAAGGAGAAAAAATCCGCAAAATACTTTCCCCGAATAAAAGTTGCAGTCGCGTATTTGACCTGCATCTAGAAAATGAACATTTGAAAAATCTAGAAAATTATTATGAATTGTGTATTATGTTATCGGAATTTTTCGTCGAAATTTTCAGAAAGATTTTTTCGGAATTTAATGTCTATAAAAATGTACCATCAAAAGAAAAATACCCTTTTTTTGAGTGCAATTGACGAAAAGACTATTTAATAAACAGAACATGATCTGGAAACATTGGTAGTTTCCTAATTTCCGATAATGTATTTTTACACATTTAAAGTTTTAGCATTAGAGTGTACAATATTATGTAGTAGATTTCCCCGTGTTATAGTCACGCCTACACTTTCACAATGGAAAATTGGCAAAAAAAAAAAAAAAAAAGTGGGACTGTTACGCGAGTAAACACGATAAATTCAAACATAAGTCGACGCCCGATTTTCTATGCACATATAATCCTGCCTGTGTCGAATCTACGTTAGGGTGGGGCGAAAATAAAAATTATTTCAAAATTCACACTGCCTCAGTCATTAAATGGTGCGAAACTGATAAAAACAAACTGTTACCAAATTTCAGCTCAAAATATTGTCATCTTCAGGTTCTACAACTCAAGTGAAAATATTTCTAGCTCATATTTATTAAAATAATAATATTTAATTAATTAATTGAATAATTAGTGATGTTTTCATAACTAAATTGCTTTATTAATATGTTATTATAACATGTCAGTGCTGGAAATCGTAGATTTAGAAGCAAACGTCGACTTAGGATGTGATTCAGAAATGGAATATACCTCAGGAAATGATGACGATTTCGTTAGTCAGGAAGCCAAATGTCGGAAAACGACTGACGATGAGATTATCTAAATCTCCAAGACAGACCCAATGCCCGAACTAGCCATTGTTATTTATAGAGCAGGGGTATCGGAGTATTAATTATTCAATTAATTAATTAAACGTAATTATTTTAATAGGAATTTATAAAAGACTAAAAAAGACACTGGGAATATATTCGCTTGAAATGTGGAACCTGAAGATAGCAATATTATGAGCTGAAATTTGGATACAATTTGTTCTTATCAGTTTCGCACCCTTTAATGACTCAGGCTATGTGAATTTCGAGAAAAAGTGTTTTTCGCTCCACCCTAATCTACGTCTACCCTCAAATTCGGCTCGCGGCAGAGCAGTGCTTGTTCGTTCACAGTCTTCCTTTAAAACCTGACCCCAGTTACAGAATGAGAAGTGGCATCAAGCATGTGTCTATGTATTTCAAAGGAATATTTGTAACTTGCTCCTTCGTCTAGTATACAAAAAAAAGTTTTCTATTCTCAGCACCGTTAGGCTCTGTTGAACTTGTAGGGACAGAGATTAATTTAGTATTTCTGCAAGAGAATATAAATAGTATCCCTGGCAGGGATGAATTAACATTTTTATGGCCATGGATGTCACATTCTTCAGCCGGGGACGATCCCCGGCATCCCTCCATCATCAATTCGCACCCTACCTTTCTATTAAAAACTGTGTATATACATAAATGTGATATTTCAAGTCTCGTCCTCATTAACGGGGAGCCGTGGAAAGTGCTCCGGAAGTTCTTCTTGGCGCAGTTCAAAGAGTGCGGCATGAATGCGGTGAAAGAGAACGCAGTCACTTCGGTCAACGAGACTCTGAAAGAAACTATGCAGGACTTGCGAAACAGCAAGGGGCAGTCGATGGACATCTCTGAATTGGTGACAGGAAAATGTTTGATCGTGCTCCGCAGGATTATGTTCAACGACCAGGGAATATCGGTAGCAGAACTTCAGAAGCTGTGTGAACTGTACGGTGAAATGATGAAAGGAATGACAAGCACTAATATGTTGCTTATAGGACGATTCGCAAAGTAGGTGCACCTGTAGATGAGGGTGAGGTCTCGGGTAAAAACCCATAGAATTACAAATATATAGACATAGAGAGGGCACATCTATGCTTTCCCTGTGACTGAAATCATTCCGACCCCCTGTGGGTAAGGTATTGATAAGTGGTAATTGTTGTGTCCATGGATAGATAAAAGCACTGTCCATGGAAAGAGAGGTGCCATTGCCCCCCGAGGGGGTTGGACTTCTACTTGTTGGTCCCTAATTTTGAACCGATTTCAGATGAGGGACCAACCACCATCTGAAATCGGCACCCCCATAGGTATCGTTTAACAACTTGGAGGACATTAGAACCACGACGGATTTTTCGTGCACCAGCTCCAATTAGCGTACACGGTCCCACAGCAGTCGAGCAGAAAGGGAGTTGACCCTCCTAAGCACTAGCCAAGCCGAATACTGCTTCACTTTCCGTGTTCTTATGGGAACGGAGTTCAGAGCGCAGACCACTGCGGGACATAAGTGATTATTTATGCGGGTATTTACTAGAGATGAGTTCGGGCTCATTCTTTGAAGCCCGAGCCCGAGGACTTTTAATCCGAGCCCGCCTGATCCTGAGTAATATTATTTAAGTGGGATCCCGAGCCCGAAATTTCAGCTAAAGATAAATAAAATTCAATTACTTCATTGATAGGATACAATAATTTTTGCCGTTTGTGCGAATTAAAGACAAATATAGTTTCAAACTCTCAATGCACTTTCTAATTCTTTATATCTATGTTTATCAAAAAATGTGCGATCTAATGACTAACTAAGAAATATATGCCGCCGTTCTGAAATAAATACCCAAAGAGCTTCATCCACCTTCTAGGCACCGACGCCGTTATTATTATTTTTTTTTTATAAGTACTTTTATTTTCCCCATGAGTCACTTTTTAAAATCAGTTTCAAGGAATATGTTCAACAAAGGAGAAATTTTTCATGAGCCCGAGCCCGAACGCAATCGTGAATTACAGAGCCCGAGCCCGTCTCATCTCTAGTATTTACCCCTGTCTTGGGAAAATACCCAAAATCTGGGTATTGATAATTATCAGTTATTTTTACAGCTTACAAACAGTGTCTGAATTGAGGATTTAGGGGCAATGTCTGCATCGGGAGTCCCCAAGCTAGATGGGGTGTGAAAATATATTCTTAATGAAAATGTTCCCCTTTTTTGTATCTGATAAACATGCTTCATTGCCGAGGCCAAAACACTTGTACTATGAGTTAAAAATAATAAGCATGCTTTTTATAAAGCAGTTTTTCTTTTGGAGGCTTAGGCACATGCCCTAATTGCTTTTTAAAAATATCAGTGATTGAAAAGAAAAAAATGAAAGAAATGTGTAAAATATTTTCAGAGCGAAGCTGACCCTTTATGTATGGAAATTCTCCTTAATTCAAATATAAATGGAGGATTCTCTAAAAGTTTAAAGTAAAATGTGCGGCTATTTTTAGAGTAACATAACTGTAACTTGTCTTGATTACAGTTCTGAGAAGAATATTAATATATTTACATTTATCAGACTGGCAATTTAAAATATAACATTGACAGATTTCAATAAATAAATAAAATAAAAATTACAACTGTCCATACAAACATTTTTATTTTTTCAGGTACTGTAACATTAAAAGCAATAATGCAAAGTTTGTATCATTTAATAGAATCAAATGGACACAATTTTGAACTCATTCATACTAACGTAGAAAAATATTTAAACTTTGAGTATTAATGAACTGCTTGAATATCGCATATCATTACAGGAAACTCCGCTTAGTTCTCGGGTTCGTAGCCTTAAAGTCCAGTGTACATGGAAAGATCTAGTAAACAGTCTAGTTGGCAGAGCGTATACTACCGCAATATACAGCGCATGCTGTCTCAGCAGAATTAACTTTTCTCTGTTAGCGTCAGCTAGCAACTGTCTTAAGTTTGGGCGACCTGCAGTTTTATACCTTTCACACATGTTTTGCTAACGCTCTACTAATCACCAGAATAATCCAATCCGTTTAATTTTTATAACAGATATCCGTATAATTTTTATAACAAATAAAAACACATTTCTTGATTATTTTTGGTTTACTTACATTTAAAAATGTCATAATAAAGTAAATTGATTCAGTTATTAACCCTTTAGTCATGCATGACATGCAAAAATTAAAAAATTTAGATTATTTTTATCGTGTGTATTTTTATTTAATTTTGTTTGCAAGATCGATATTGTGTAGACAATTTCATCAAACTTTACCAGCTCTTGATAAATTTGAAATTCAAATAGCTAAATTATTTAACCTATTTGGAAAAACACAAATTTACTTTAGATGTTACAATCCAAAATACACATTTGCAGACGTTATACAGATAACGTTTTACAGAAGTTAGTAAAAAAATGCATCCTGCACCTTTATCTTTTAAAATACATGCAAACCACGACAGAAACAAATTCAAAGTATATTTCGATAATCATTTTACCGAAATTCGATTCTCAATTCACATTTTAGAAATACTTCTGTTCAAACGATATTAACACGATGAACTTGCTCCAAAAATCCTCTGAACGATTGAAAAATCATCTCAATTCATTTTTGCGTTATGATATGTTTTGCAGTTTCGGAAAATTACATATAAACATAGTTTTTTTCTGACTTTTAGTAGTTTTCTGTCTAAAAAGGAAGTACTCACAATTCAAAACCACAAAACGCATGTTCTGTCAATTACTTCTTTTCGAGAAAAGTAAGATAAAAACCTTTAAAATCAGCAGAAAAACATACATAAACATAATAAATGAAGCTATATGTTTTATAAATCTCTAATATTCATCAAATCATAACAACATATCAACTAAAACGAGGTTAATAATAACTAAGCCACCATAGGCGTAACTTTCTAAGGGCAAGGGGGGAAATTGCCCCCCCCCCAACATCTGGAAGATTCAGATATTATCTAATTGAAAATATTTTCTAAAAAAGGAAATACTGTTTTGTCCCCACAATGTTACGTGCCCGTTTACACCAATGTTAGACGCTTTTGGAAATTTAGTTGTTTCTAAACTTATTTTTCCGCGATCAAGACAAACTGTTTAATTAAACTAATTTTCTCTGTGTGCTAGTTTTCGAAGTGTTTATTGTCTCTTTTTCCAGGTACTTCATCTATCCTTTGTTGCCCAGTTGCTGGTCAATGAAAAGCTGTCATAAGCAAATAGATGATATACTGACTGATGTTGTCAGGAGACAGAAATCTGAATACAACGAATCTCAAATCGTTAATTTGATCGACAGCTACTTTAAAGAAAGAGATGATAGACGTAAAAGAGGAGACCCAACCGCAGCCTACTTTACAGGTGTTTATAATATTATTGCTTGCTACCTAATGGAAATGCGTTTTTGAAAGGGAAGACCAGAGAAAAGGAGTGATAAGTAAATTATGCGGAAAAAAACATTTTAAAACTGTAATTACCCATTAAAATGTATTTAAAATTTAATTGAAATCCATATAAATAGTACAGACGAAGAATCTTAAAAATTCTGCCTCATTTATATTGACAGCTATTAGATTTAAGGTATTATTTAATATCTCATAAATCAATTGATTTACTCAAAGGAAAAAAAAAGATAACCATAACTTTTGGTGTCGTTTTGCTAAATTTAATAAAAAAAACATACAATATACTGCAATGTTTCAAATTCCATTTTCTTACTTATCTTCATCGACAAAATTTATCATAATGACATTTATTTCATCGGATTAGGACATAAGTCATCCATAACCCGATGATGCGATCTTCGAAGCATTTATTTTTTAAATTCTAGTATATAACGTTCTAATTTTTCACCTTATCAGTTTATAGTGTTAACGAAATTGTTCCTTTTTCCAAAAATTTTCCAACTATGTGCTTAGATTGATCAAATTTTCCTACAACTGAGCAAAAGTCAAAAGGGTTTCCAACGCTGAAGACATTCTTCTATCTATACTATATCAGGGATGAGAATTACAGGTATGCACAGGACCTTATTATTGCGTGGGCTATTGTGGTGTTTTTCCAAGGCCCTTAGATTTGTAGGGTTCCCAAATTTTTCTTCTAAAAAATCACTTCATTGTACTGTTTAGTTTGAATTTATTCAAAAAACTTCTAACTTCATTGTTTAAAAATGACACCATACCTCACCATACCTCATATACACCATGCTCAAAAGTCCGAGAATCTCTCAAATTTATTTAGATCTTAGATGAGAAATTTGAGATGAGAAATTTGATTAAAAACATAAAATTAATGAATCTGCTTGTGTAAAAAAAAAGGCAAAATGTTTATGTTAAATTTTGCATGTGATTCTGTGTATTGAAGGTTATTACCGAAAAATTATGTTTGTACTGTTTGACTACCGATTAGATAGAAATATAAACATTCGCTTTAGCAGCGGAAACGAGCCAGTCCATCAATTGTATGGGGTGACAGTCAGATGTGCGCTTGCCGCTATATTATACAGACGTAGTTTTCAAGAAATAACCACTTGTTTACTGCGATGATATTTTGAAGTTTACAACGAATCAGTTTATGCATTTAAAATAACGCAAACCAGAATTGCTGATTTGCATTAAAAATAATAAAAAATCTACAATATCCACCCGCTGTTCCCCCTCCTTGACCGGTTCATTTAGATTCGTCTTAATAGGCAAACCACCAATATTCCATGCCAAACGCAGTCAAACGGTAACAGTGAGCTAATATACATCAATTACTTGTTGTTGGGAGATGAGACGAGGGAGATCATGAAAACATTAGATTTTTTTCAAACTTGACGTAAAGGCTTGGTGAGTGCGAAAATAGGTTGAAGGACATGTGATTTTAGAAAATTTTGTTAATTTATCTCTGTATGTTCTAGAGGGGAATCACTAATGTCTGATGTCCTGTGGTCACGTGATGACATAATCAGCATATCATGTTCGGCGTGCTAGAAAATTCTTTGGCCATGGCCAAAAATTTTAATTTTCTGTTTAATTCATCTGTAAATTAAACATAATGTACCGGCAGAGAAAAGAAGCTTTTCAATTTGCTTTAATTTTGACACTTCGATAAAATCCTATTTGCGCCTCTAATAAATCAATGTAGTACATGACTAATCCCTATTTTTGTTGAATAAGGTATGATGTTTCTAGACTGGGATCCTAAAATATCTGAAATCCCGGGGCCACATGATGTCATAATCAGATCCTGACTGTACGTATCATGTTTGGCATGACGACAACAACAACAAAATGTTGATTTAAAACAAGTAAAAATTTGAAAACACAAAAAAATTTTATACTATAAAATAAAACATTTAATTACCTCTTATAATTGAGCTTCACTAAAACATAATTACTTATAAATTTTTTAAAGATTTTCTTATTTCTATATTATTTTATACGCGCGTGAGTGCAACAGTATAGCATAGTATTTTCAGTGAAAAATATTTAAGCGAAAATACTGTAATCACGGTGTTTTTATTATCAATAATATTTTCTCTTAATTTGTATAAATTTAGATAGATCTCTGATTTCATCTTTGAGTCAATTTGTCACCGATGGAGTTTTGACTGTCAGTGTATTTATCGCAACGGCTCTAACAACCCTCATCGAATATCCCGATGAACAAGAAAAGATCTACGAAGAAATAATCGAAGTCATTGGACCAGACAGACTACCAACCATAGACGATAAAAACAAAATGCCTTACACCAATGCTGTTATATATGAAATAATAAGATATACAGATTTTTTTCCACTATTTCCAAGTTTAGAATGTTCAAGTAAGTTAAAAAGTTGCCTTGAGTTTTTAACACTGTTATTCAAGACTGAATGGAAAGTTTGCGTTATGCTATTTCCGATCAAGTAAAAACTGTTATAAGTATTTATCTACCTTAATAGCCCAAACCTGCAAAGTGAATGCAAGTCCAGGCAAATGTTTCAGTTAACAAAGGGGTGAACAAACAGGTTGACCCCACCAGAATTGATAAATTGTACATTTTACAAAAAAATGACGAATACGATAATAAACGATCTATATATATACATATGTATATGCAGCAGTGGCGTAGCCAAGGGGGATAGGGGGTCACAACCCTCCCCATGAGGAATTTTTTGCCGTGTACAAAATGCATATTCTTCACTCCCTTATCACGCACACATATACATAAATATGAGTTGCAGTAGTCGTAACCCCCTCCCCCCCACATAAAAAATTTCTGGCTACCCCACTGATATGCAGTGTCATGTCTTAAGTATCAATCTCATGAAAAATTTACTATTAAATTACATAATTTGCTATCAATCTTTTTTTTTTAAATTTTATCGGGTGGAATAAATTGGGTGACAATTTTTACAATTCGTGAGGAATTTATTCTTCGAGCTTGGAGGGGAAATGAAAAAAATAAAAAGAAAAGAAAATCAAACATTTAAATTGTCCAACGGGAAGGATAGACGAACAATATGAAGCAATTACTCTTATGTGTGTAGGACACAATAGTGTTAATAAGTCTTTTGTTTTAATAGAGGATAAATGACATATGATAACGTGTTATGAATCTTTAAAAAATCGTCTTCTCATCTTCATAGTGGTTACTTTGTAAGTATAGCTGTTTTTCTCTTTTAAGCTTTTATGTGCTGTGTATGTCAATGTTTTATTTAGATACAATCGCATGTACAGTATACGGATTTGGCAAAGTGGATATTATAAATACATTACTTTTGTTTGCAAAAATAGCAATAAGCAAAAAAATTGCATGCGACAGATGGGTTCGCTGTTTATATAAGTGAATAGTGCATTTAGAGAAAAAGTTCTATTAATTTGCTCAATCCTTGAACATAACTGATTTGTTGTTCATGTAAGTATATAGGGTGCATTTGGTGAAAAAGTATTATTAGTTTGTTCGATTGGTCATCACTGTGTTGTTTGTAAAGCTTTTCTGAAGTCCTGTTTTTAACTACCTTTTTGCCTATTGCCGCACGAATTTTACATTCTGTTTATATCTGTTAATGTTTCTTGGGACAGAAGATTCAACAAGCTATCTATCTATGATCAGTAGTAAATTACAGAACTGTATATTATCTGTATTCTTCCAAATTTTAAATGTAGTAGGTTAAAAAGATAAAATTTTTTGTTTGACATTTGGCGCGTCTGCGTTTAATCTTGTCTACTAGATATACAGTATGCCCATAAACGAATGTCCGAGTTATAAACTTTAACATTATTTAAGTGCTGTAGAGCATCAGTTCAAGGTCACAGTTAAAGTATGACTCAATCACTTTCAGATAAGCGCGCGATTACTGCTTTGTTGCTTTTATGCTTGCCACTAGAGATGCATTCCCGATCCCGCATAAATGTTCGCGGGATTAGGACCGTAATCCCGCGGGGTTGAAACTGAGAAATAATTTATTTTTATTACAATTTCACGCCCGCCGCCTTCCCAAGCATCAGCTGGCCAAACAATTGTGCATATTTATGTACCTTATCTAACAATACACGAATCAATAATTACAAATTTTAATTTAAAGATTTATTTTTTTAAGTATCTTTTAATTGGAATCTGGATAAAACAATGTAATCTAATTTTTTTGCTAATTTCCCAGGCTCCAAATGTGAACTGTAGCGAACAATCAGGAATCAATTATTAAAAGTTTTCATTTTATTTATTTATTTTTTTATAGTTCACGCTTTTAATTATTTTACTAACATTAAATCGAGACTAGGAAACGATTCACTGGTCTTGATTTTTTAGGTTCCTTTTTCAGGTACTAAGAAAATAACAATAAGTTTGGTAATGTACCTATAAATTTTATATTTCTGTAAATTATTTTCCTTACATAAAATCAAACTTCACATTAAAATCTTTTTCCTTTTCTTATTTTTCTCCGTAATCGGTTGTTAAATTATTTCCAATCTTGACGGAAATACTCATATGAAGATTGTCAAACAATGTTCCTGTGGGATCCAGAATTGCAGCTGGATCAATAAATCTTAATCAAAGAATCCCACGAAAAGAAAAACATTCAGGGATTGCATTCTCAAATCATCAGCGCCCTAGAAAAGTCTGATGAATATGAAGGATAAGAACCAATGATCATCGGCACTCATCGAAAAAAACACTCAAAATACTGGTGTTAAACGATAAATTAAATAAAAAAAATTGTGAAAAATCACACATAAGATGTTACTTGTAACTCAAGTTACAAGTAACATCTTATGCGTGTTTTTTCACAAAGTTTTTTATTTAATTTGGCACTCATACCTATAGGCAGGGAGAGGCCAGAGTAGCTCCCTACCCAAGCTCCCATACTGTTATGATTTACATATAGTACAGATGTTCTTCAACACTAAATAATGTATCTTACTGGGGCAGGACACTTGACTTGTCCCCCCTTACAAACAATCATATTGACGACCATGCCAGTGAGCTGTTTAACAGGTGAACTTTAGTTAACCCAGCAAAAATGTATGGCTTCCTCCAGATTTCATACAAAAAGAAAGTTTTTGTCAAGTGCTTTTGTATTCCCTATCAAAATTAGATATAGACTAGGAAGACAGGTGATTCTTTACGTCAACTTGCCCACATTCTTTAAGAAAAACTTAGTACATTATTCTGAATATCATGACTTTAATTTTCATACTTCTGTAAATTGTGATAATTATCACACAAGATTAGTTATTACTGATGAATCCTACTTAATTGAAGGTAAATCCCGCGGGATTGCGGTGTCAATAAATCTCAATCTCGAAGTACCGCGCAACGAAAATCAGTGCGGGATTGCATTACATAAGCTCCACATAACGCAAAATGGTGAGGAGAAGGCAGGCGGTATATTTCATTACTCATTAGCTGAAGAATTGGACTTAAGGTCGAATGTCTTCCGTATAACTAAATGTACACATTTTGAACATTTGGAAGAAAACATATCTTAGATTACCCTTAACTTAATATATGATTTGTTGTGAATAATCTGAATTAAACTTACAATACACCATTGAAGCTGGGACATTTCTTTATGGACACCCTATAACATACTTAACAAGTAGTATTGGTCAATATTGGTTAAATCTGAACAGTATCCTACTTGGAACACATAGTAATTATTTTCTATTTAACTTAAATGCATGAATAGCTATATTACAGTGAAAAATGTATTTCAAGCTGTTGCAATTTTTAAATATAAAAAAGGGGGTGTGTTGCTAAGGAACACCTTGGTGGAACAATACTGACAGAAACGACGATGGTGATGAGGAAATCACCTTAACGTGAAAAAACAGTTCAAATTGCTGACGGAATGATGGTACAAATATGAAATAAAAATTGCCAAATTTTGAAAAAGGAAACTGTTTCAGCCGTAACATGTTTAATTAAATGATTTTTAAAGGTAAATTAAAACTTTGAAAGAAAAGAAATGAATCAGATCTAAAAGAATGAAGCTGTTCAATTGGGAATTTTGAACGGGGTTTCTCGATCCAGTTTAATTGTCGTTTTACAGAGGTTAAATCAGAATTCTAACACTGACAGTCTCTATAAATAAAAAAAAAAATCGATAAATAAACGTACGTAATATTTTTTCCTACTTTTATTCTATTCTTTTTTTATATTTATCTTTCTTCATTTCTTTTCCAGAGGAGACTAATGTCAGTGGTTACAAGATTCCCAAAGGTTCCATTACCCTGATAAATATTTACGCATGTAATCGTAACCCAGAGGATTTCGAGAATCCTGATGAGTTTAATCCTTCTCGATACCTTTCCACTCCAAAGAAGCCGCGTGCTGATCTCCCGATGCTGTTTGGCATTGGTAAGTAATTTTCTTAATTTATTACTTTAGCCGTTTAATTTATAGACTAGAAACTCGAAAGAAATTAGACTGCCTCTTTACAAGTTGTACTGTGAACTGACACAAACAATGAGCTTCTAGGAGTTACGAAACACCCCGGGAAAAATGCTAAAGATAAGGAATTTTGCAATATTTCCCTGAACAGGACTCTTCGGCCCATTTTTGGAAGCAATTTTTTGTGTTTGGGAATTTTTTCTGAAAGTTGCGTGAGACGCCCAACTTAACTCTTAGTAATCCACAAAATAGTTAGGCTGAAACCTGATTCCTTCATTCCGTAACAACTCCGGGTAACCATTAAAGATAAAACTGTTACCACCATTACTCCCAAAGGATTGAAAAGTTAAGCACAATAATATCTACACATTTTGTATTATTCACTTGAAATTTTTCATAATTATGCATAGAAATATGTAGACAACAATCTAACCTATTTAAAAATCAAAATCCAACCGTTCCCTAATTTTTAAGCGCTTTTTCGCTATTTTTAGCTCCATTTTATTTCCGAGAGTACAAAAAAACTAATCATTTACTTGACAAAATTAGCCGTCGCAAGTGGAAATGATATCATATTGAAATCGCAGTTATCAGGCTTTGAAGGAAAAATTGTGACTCCATTTTGTTTAAAATTGTTTTTCTAGATTACCCATTTCTTTTCTTCCGAAATAAAATGATTTTGTCTGCATGAAACATTGATATGAGAGGGTATGTTTCCAGTGAAACGAAATATTTCGCGAAATTTTTTCGCACATTTTTAGAAGAAATTATTACTCGGATTTTGGTATAATATAATAAAAACTGTTACTTCTGTTACTGTTACTATTAAAATTTGGCAGATTGTTTCCTATATTTCTATGCATAATTATGAAAAATTTCAATTTATTTATTTCAAGTGGACGAAGATTCAATATATTGAGTGTAGACATGCTTTCGTCCAATGTTTTTTCTAGCGCCCGTCGTAATTGCCTCCAGAAAGGGGGGTTCACCTTCTAGTAAGACCATGATTAGGTAAAGGAGCAATATAATTTTTTTGGAATGTTATGCTGTTCATAACTCCTGTGTATTTCGATCGCTTTTCAAACGGAACCCTCTTAATGGTAGTGCACTACGCTGTTATGCCAGAGGTTCGGGGTTCTATTCCCGAGGTTGACTCAGCCATTCATTCTTTCAGTGGGTTGATAAAATGAAGACCAAGCTTGCTTGGGAATTAAACACAGGGGGCCCTGCGTCAGGCTGACCATTTGGCCCGGGCATATGTCCCCGCACCCCAGATTTAATGGTCGCGATGGCTTGGATGAGCAGAGCAAACATTGGCTTCCTGTGAACTGTCGAGTCAGTGAGTTTAGTTTCAATGAAGAATAATCTGTTATAAACGTCTACAGACATCTTCTGTTGTGCCTGAAATGGACGAATGTATCTCAACTGCAGTGAACCGCAATGTATTAGAATTCTTTGAGTGTTCTCAGGAAAAGACTGTTATGCTACATATACTGATTCCGAAGGGGAGCATTATTTTGTAATAGTTAATAACATACATCCATTTTTTTAATTCTTGCTTAAAATACCAAACTGAACTTTAAAGCAGGACTGCCCGTAAAGCATCTGCTTTGGAATGACTCTGGTCGCTCCTGTTACAGAAATACAAACCACTATGCATGCTCCATTTTGAATGAGATACATGGCACTGCGCTTAGGAATAACAGTCAGACAAACCAAAATCATATAAAAACATATTTTTCACACACATAATTACTATTAACATAATTCTGCGACACACTGTAAAATAAATTTAAAAGTTATTTACATCTTTTGACTGAAGGTTAAGGTGATATAAACCTTTATATACTTAGTTTATTTTTGAACTTGAAATGGAGGAATGTCTTATTATGCATTATGGAGAATAACGTATCTGCCACAAATCGTCAAATATCGGAATTCTTTTGAGCGCTCCTGTAGTAGAACTATTATAAGTGCTACAGATACTGTTTTCGACAGAGAGCATTGCTATATGATCCTTAATTTTGGTTTGTTTTAAACTGAGAACAGAGAATATCCCTAGAATATGCATTAAAGAATAATCACCTATGCAACCTAATGTGCTGGAATCCTTTTGTATATTCTTGTAAAAAAAACTATGAGTGCTAGTTGCACCATTTTCAAAAGGGTAAATGGAACAATACATAAAAATAACCTACATAAATTTCGTTGCAATCGAGGTATTTTGAAGGAAGTTAGAACATAGATGGACAGACGTGGAAACCGAAGTCATAAACACTTTAAAAACTTTATCGTGCAGCCTTAAAATCAATTTCTCTAGATTACAAATGTCTCCCTTTAGGTCAGGTTTAAATAGTGATTTTCCTTAAGCAAATCCGACCGCTGTATAAATTAGCTCATTAAATGGAGGTTTTGTTCAATAGCTACATAAAATATAAGTGTACTTTATACAGAGTTTTACGTAATATGAGGATGGACGTTAAAAGTATGTGTTATATCAATGTCTGTGAAGTTATCATAAGTAGATGTTCTTGTTTAAAGAACATATCTTAATTGTAGAAAAAAATGCTAAATACAGTTACGTTCGTTATACAGAGGTGCAAATTACATAAAAGTGTCCCTTAAATAAAAAATCTGATGTGTCCAACACATGACTTCCTTGCACGTCCATTAGATCAAAAATATTTTCGACGCACTTCATCTAAACTTATTTGTTTGAAAGAGATAAAATATCAGTAATAGTAAGGTTTAGCGATTTCTAGCCAAATATTTCGATATCGTCAAGCTGAGTTCAATTTGAAAGATTTTCTTCTGACACTTTATTTGGCGATATTTTACCAAAAGCCGACAAACTTGAGATAGTCAGCGAGATTTTGGGGATAGCCAAAGTAGTCATTGACCACAGACTTTCAATGAATTGAATGCATCTATACACCTCAATGTATTCAAAGTCATTTGGCTCACCATGTAAATAAATTCTCAGTCGATTGCTGTCAAAAAAGATATTGAAAACAGTTAGATATTACAATAGTTCTAAATACAAAGTTAAAAAATCTACGGGTTAAAGTTTTAGAGTTATACAAAATAGGAAATGATTTTTGGCACCAAATTTGGCCATATTTCTGCGAAACTCGTCAATGTCGACGACATTTCGCGAGATTTTAAGCATAAACCGAACAATAAGAGATTATCGCCAAATTTGGCGATATTTCGCCAAAACTCGCCAAGAACGATGACAAATGGCGATACTTTGGGCATCGACCAAATGACTGACTATCGCCAAATTTGGCGATATTTCGCCAAAACTCGCCAAGGTCGAGGACAGACGGCGAGATTTTGGGCATGTACCAAACAATGACTGTCTACAGTTGTATTATAATGAAGATGTCCATAGACATTAAGGTACTGAAATTCTTTTCGGTGGTCCTGTAAATAAACTCTCCAGTAGATTGGAACCAAAAATCGAGATGCACAACTAGATGTTACAGCATTCTTATATATGAAATTTCATAATAGTTTTTGAGATTTGAGAGTTAAATATGCACACACGTACACCAAAAGTCGCCAAGCTTGGCGACTTTTGGCATAGTTCTTGAGGGAGGCACGTGACCGTGGTCGGACCATTACCTAACTTATGTGGTAGGACGGTATTGTGCTTGAAATGGATGAATGCCCCTAAAATTGCTATTTACCGTAATGTATTGGAAATCTTTTGAGTGTTCCTGTAGCAGAACTATAAATGATAAAGACACTTTTTTTAATGGAGAAATTCATTTTCTAACTCTTTACAGCATATATCACTTCTGAGTCGTTTGAAATAGCCCAATACCTCTAAAAAACGCTTTGATGAATTTCGGCCCATAGAGCGTAATGTATTTCGAATCTTTTGGGCAGTCCTGTAGATAAACTATCCAGTCGAATGGAACCAAAAGGGGAGGTGCACAACTAGATGTTACAACTATCCAAAATATGAAGTTTCGACATTCTACGCCTAATAGCTTTTGAGTTAGGCGAGTTTAATGAATTTCGGCCCATAGAGCGTAATGTATTTCGAATCTTTTGGGCGGTCCTGTACATAAACTATCCATTCGATTGCTACTAAAAGGGGAGGTGCACAACTAGATCATAGAACAATCCTAAATATCAAATCTCAACATTCTAGGACCAATAGTTTTTGAGATATGCGAGTTACATACATACGTACGTACGTACGTACAGACGGCATGGAAAAACTGGCCACAGTAGACTCGCCACTGGTCAAAATGAGTTGCAGACGCGTTAATAGGATCGTGCATGCTAGCCTACGATGAGATGCATCGAAAAAAAATTTTTAATTAAATTTAGAGGTAATCAAAATCGGTTGTTATGTCGAAATTTGGCCCCCAAAATTTTTCGGGATCACATTACTTCCTTATACTACGTACAAGGAAGTAAAAAATTTCCAAAAAGTAAAGCATCCATTAGACGCAGGTTGACACGATAATAAAACGGAAAACTGAGAAAGTGTTTTAAAAGAAGTGCATAAGACATGATTTTCATTACCTTTAAAATATGTTCAATTGGAAGGGAACAACATTCTCGAAAATTTCCCGAAAGGGTAAATTATGGAAAAATTGAACAAATGACAGTTAAAAAGATGTTCAGAAAATCCCCGAGCAAATTTAGAAGATATAAAAAATCCCCTACATCTTTCTGGATAAAAGCTGCGAAGTTCCAAATACGTAGATGCGTTAGATAATATCTTCTGCTGGCAATCCTGTTCTGAATACATTTGTAAATTGAGATTACGAAATGCAAGTCAAAACCTAAAACAAACACATTGAAGTTTAACTCCTTGATTGTGGTACAAGAATATCCATTCGCTAACTATGAGGTTTGTTCCACTATTTCACAAACCAAACACCCCGTGCGAAAAACCATTTTCTGTACTTGGAAAAGAGTTGTCAAACGAAATCAAGGAATTTTATAATACTGTACCTTGGTACAGTTCCTAAACGCAATCTATTGGTTCTAATTATGAGCAGACGATTATTACATAACTTTTGTTAATACTGGAAACGGGGAAAAAGTTTTTTTTTTTTTTTTTTTTTTTTTTTTAGCACCAGAGTGCTATTAATTTCAACCTTGCTTTTTGTGTAGACACGATTTTGGTACAATTTTCGAGTCGAGTCCTTTTCAAATGGGTTTGCCAGACAACGTGGAAGGTGGGGGGCGCTAATAAAATGTTGAAAGTCACACAAGGTTTGCAATTTTTGATAAATGATCGCTAAACTGTGTGCCAAAATGCGACAATTTATTATAAATATTGTTACGAATTTTCGGGGCAACCCGCTGATCTGGGGCTTAGAATGGTTTAAAATTCGTATTCTACTCTTCAAATAGATAAATTTTGCTTTTTGTTGCATCAAAATCGGCCAATTAGAACCGGAGATACGGAGGTTTCGCTCTCCCATATGTTTTTCTATGGGCTTCTAGAAATCTCGAGAAATATTAGTCCTAGAGCTTAGATCTCTTCACTTTTGAGGACTTATTTTTGGCGCCAAATTTGGCGATATTTCGCCAAAAGTCGCCAAGCTTGGCGACTTTTTGGTCATTTGGCGCGATTTTCCCAATGGGGCCTGGAAGTTGTTTTTCCTGCATTAAAAACGCATAATAACCTAACATTTCTCTTCTATGACGTAATCAAAATTCACGCTTTATGTAGAACCCTCGAGAAATTGACTTTTCTGGAAACCTCTTGTACCTCCTGCGCCGGCTATTTATAGAAGAGCGCGTCGCCCCGAGAGTCAGTTGCGAGTTGAACATTCAATGTGTGAAGAGCTCCGAGTACGCTTGTTTTGTGTGAACTGATAGTGTTATAGAAGCTGTGTTTTAGCTTGCTTTATGCAGCTGTTTTTAAAGTGCTGTGTGTAAATTCTTCATTGCTGTGTCTTAAGGGATAGTGTACTATATCCCTTGAATATTTCCACGGAATTTTAGCCTGTAAAAGTGACTTATTTTGTGTGAGAAATACAGCATTTGTGAGAGCTTCTGATCCAAGCGGATTGTTAAAAGCACGTTACTGCTAGATTGTGCTTGTGAATTGTGTGCAGCTGATTGTTCTACGAAGTTCTAGAAGAAATAAAGTTTGTGTTCCATCCTGACAAGTGACTTTTTACTTGAACTTTTTACACCAACAGGACTTTAGAACGACGAACCCCAGGAGTAGCAGAGTAATTCCGCAACATTTGGTGTCAGAATCGGGGTTCTAAAGAAAGACTTTAATTTTCCAGTTTATGGTTTTGACTAGACAAAAAATGGAAGAACAACTTCAAAAGCTCATGAATATGATGCAAGAAATGAAAGCCGGACAAGACGAGATGAAAGCCGGACAAGAACAGATGAAAGCCGGACAAGACGAGATGAAAGCTGGACAAGAACAGATGAAGGCGGATTTAGAGAAGAAAATTGAAGCAGGACAGACCGATTTAGAAAAGAAAATTGAAGCCGGACAAGAAGGAATTAAATTGGGATTGGAGAAAATGGAGACTGCTTTGGGAAAATTAGAGATATTCGAAAAGAGTGTGCAGGAAAATCAAGAGATAATGGAGAAAAGAATGACGCTCATAGAAGAAACTCAAACGAAATATGAACAAAGAATTGAAGGAAAAATAGAAGAAAATGTTAAGGAATTGCAGCAAGATATTTGCAGAATGCGGGAAGAATTTAAGAATAAAATTGAGGAGAAACTAGACTGGAAAGAAAATATAGTTTCGAAAATACATGAAGAATGTGAAGCTAAAATTGAAGAAAAATTGGACTCTCTCGTAAAGCTGGGAAAGTTACCCGAAAACATCAGGTTATCTTCACACCGCCCAGCAGTGAAACTTACTGCCTATGACGGAAAGACTCCCTGGGAAGCTTACATGACCCAATTTTCGATCGTCACCAGAGCCAATCGTTGGAGCGAGTCCGAGAAAGCTAATCAACTGGCCGCTTCCCTTAGCGGAGATGCAATTAATGTATTGCAAACTATCGGAGCGACGAAGATAGGAGATTTTGACGCCCTTGCCAGTGCCTTGGAGATGAAATTCGGAGAGAAGTGCCAGAAAGAATATAGTAGAATCCAACTTAAGTCAAGGATGCAGAGATCTGGCGAGACCCTTCAAGAGCTGGCTTCGGACATAGATAGGCTGTGTCATCTAGCCTACATGGACCACCTTGATAATGTCCGAGAAGAAATGGCGGTGCGTCATTTTATTGAAGCCATCCGTGATCCAGAAACCCAAAAGGCACTCATGTTGGAGGATTATCAGGATTTGAAGTCTGCTCTGGTGTTCGCAATGAAGCTAGAGGCAGCCCAGCGGGCCGTGAGAAAAGATCGGCATGCTGTTAGAGCGGTCACGGTCCAAGAGGAAGCTGACAAAGACACAGAGGGCGTCGAGAACAGGTTGAAGAGAATTGAAGATCTCATAGAGCGAAAATTAAGATCCGATAGAACGAGAGATGGCCGAAAGAAAGTGAAATGCTGGAAGTGTGGCGTCGAAGGCCATGTACAAAAGCATTGTGGTCGAAAGTCTTATGACCAGCAAGAGAAATCTAAGAACATGAAAGAGGGAAACTAGGAGGTGGCCATCTCGCGGGGCGGAGGTTGCCATATAGTCAAAAGCCCCACCTAAAAGTCTTGCAGATTTCATCAGTGAATGGTGGCAGTAATGGACTCTTCGTACAGGGATACGTTAATGGTTCCCCATGCCACATGGTGATTGATACTGGAGCGAACGTAACCATCATAAGGACGGATCTGGCCAAGAAATTAAATTTGAAGATTATCTGGACTCCGTCCTCGCTGACCCTCCAGACTGTGACAGGTGACAAGATCGAAGTGGGCGGAAAAGCGCAAGTAGAAATCACGTTTGGAAATGCCAGATACGACCATGTGGTATATGTCGCCAATATTACAGACTCTTTTATTCTCGGACTCGACTTTTTAAAATCGCACAAATTTAATTTGGACTTTAAGAATAATGAGCTTCGTTCAGACTCAGAAGAAATAGCTGCGTTCGATATTAGAAATGAAACTGTTTTGCCTGTTCAGCAAATAATAGCCCAGACTGATATCACTCTACCTCCCAGAACTGATTCAATAATTTCTGGAACAGTAAAAGAAAGCAATAAATTCCGTTTTGGATTAATCGAACACCCAAACAATAGTGATTCCGTCAGAGGAGTACTTGTGGGAGCAACACTTGTGGACTTGTCGAGAACAGAAATTCCAGTTAGAGTAGTAAATGTGACGGACAAGTCGAAGGTGATAAAGAAAAATGAAGTGTTGGCGACATGCACTCCTGTTACCTGCATTAATAAGAACATCAACCAAACGACAGCTAAATCTTCCGAGTGCCTGACGAAGGAATTATTACAAGACGTGGAGTTAACGGCAGAACAGAGAAGCGCTGCGGAGAAAGTAATAGCTGAATTTGAAGACCTCTTCTCTCGTACTTCCGGTGACTTTGGCCGTACGAGGTTAACGCAGCATAGAATAGACACAAGCAGCCATTCTCCCATCAAGCAACATCCTAGGCGGCTGCCGTTTGCTAAGCAAGAAGAGGTGAACCGACTTTTAGAGGAGATGCAGCGTGATGACGTCATCGAGCCATCGACTAGTCCGTGGGCCTCGCCGATTGTTTTGGTCCGAAAGAAAGATGGTTCCACCCGGTTCTGCGTTGACTATAGACGTCTGAATGACATTACCAAGAAAGACAGCTACCCTCTTCCCAGGATAGACGACACATTGGACACTTTATCGGGAAACGAATGGTTCTCCACTCTGGATCTCAAGAGTGGCTACTGGCAAGTAGAAATCCATCCCGATGACCGTGAAAAGACTGCGTTCACCACGGGACAAGGATTATGGCAGTTCAAAGTTATGCCTTTTGGACTCTGCAACGCACCTGCTACATTCGAGCGACTAATGGAGACAGTGTTGAGAGGACTTTCCTACGAAGCATGTCTTGTTTATTTGGACGATATCATCATCGTCGGAAGGACTTTCGAAGAGCATCTCGAGAACATTCGAAAGGTACTGCAGAAATTAAAAGAGGCAAACTTGAAACTAAGTCCATCGAAGTGCAATTTGTTTCGTCCGGAAGTACGTTACCTCGGGCACATAATATCCGCCCACGGAGTCCGAAACGATCCCGAAAAGACGTCCGCAGTCCAGAACTGGAGTCGTCCCGAGAATATCCACGACTTAAGAAGTTTTCTCGGTCTGTGTACTTACTATCGAAAATTCGTGAAGGGCTTTTCTCAAATTGCAAGACCTCTTCACAAATTGACCGAGACTGGACAGAAATTTCTATGGACTGAGGAATGTGAGGACGCATTCAACGAACTGAAGACGGCTTTAACATCTTCGCCGATCTTGTCGTATCCTCACCCTGACAAGCCATTTATCCTGGACACAGACGCAAGTAAGGAGAGTGTCGGAGCAGTTTTGTCCCAGGAGATAGATGGCCAAGAACACGTCATTGCTTACTGGAGCAAATGCCTTTCAAAGGCAGAACGCAACTATTGTGTTACGAGAAAGGAACTCCTTGCTATTATTAAGGCCGTGGAGCACTTCCATCATTACCTGTACGGCCGAAAGTTCCTGCTCCGAACGGACCATGCCTCTTTAACCTGGCTTCTAAATTTCAAGAATCCGGAGGGCCAAATAGCCAGGTGGATACAGCGATTACAAGAATATGACATCGAGATACGTCATCGGAAAGGGTCATCTCATGGAAATGCAGATGCTTTGTCGAGAAGGCCCTGCATAGACAGTTGTCGCTATTGCTCGAGGTCAGAGAAAAATTACGATCTGAAACATCCCGTTGTCCGCCAAGTTACAACATCGGCACCATCTCAAGATCCCTGGAGTGATGAAAATGCTCGGGCGGACCAATTAGCAGATAGCGACATCAAACCTATTGTGGAATTTATGGAAAAGTCCGCGCAATAAGCCCAGCTGGCAAGAAATATCATCTTGCAGTCCGGCAACAAAACAGTACTGGGCTTTATGGGATTCGCTTCGCCTGAGGAATGGAGTCCTGTATCGTAAATGGGAGTCGGACGACGGCAAGATGCTCCGATGGCAGTTAGTACTCCCTCGTTCGAGGATTCCGAAGGTTTTAGAAGAACTTCATAATGGCTTAACTGGAGTCCATTTTGGCGTAATGAAGACCCTGCAGAAAGTTCGCGAGCGCTTCTACTGGGTTAGGGCTCGAGGCGACGTCGAAAAGTGGTGTCAAGCTTGTGACGCCTGTGCCGCCCGTAAAGGCCCGAAGAAACGAAGCCGTGGAAGACTACATCGTTATAATGTAGGAGCGCCTTTTGAGAGGATTGCCCTCGACATCCTGGGACCTCTTCCGCGAACTTCGGATGGCAACAAATACATCCTAGTTGTCATTGACTACTTTTCTAAATGGCCCGAAGCGTTTCCTATTCCCGATCAAGAAGCTACGACCGTAGCAGAGGTACTGGTGCAAGAATGGATTTCCAGATATGGAACCCCTCTGCAACTTCATTCTGACCAAGGAACGAACTTTACCTCTGCAGTCTTTAAAGGTCTATGTCAACTTTTCGGAATGGACAAAACCCAGACTACGCCTTTACACCCACAATCAGACGGCATGGTGGAGAGGTTCAATCGCACAATTTTGAACAACCTCTCGCTCCTGGTATCTAGGAATCAAGAGGACTGGGACAAGAAACTCCCCCTCTTCCTGATGGCCTATAGGAGCGCCGTTCATGAGACTACCGGCTTCACACCTTCCCAGATGCTGTTCGGCAGAGATCTTCGTCTTCCCGCCGATCTAGTGTTCGGCCGCCCTCCAGATGCGCCTTCATCGCCAGAGGAGTACGTGGAAAACCTTCGGGCACGGTTTGAAGATGTACATCATTTTGCTCGGGAGCGGATCAACTTGAACACGGAAAAGATGAAGACTCGCTACGACACGAAGGCTACGGGACACGAGTTCAACGCAGGTGACAAAGTTTGGCTATGGAATCCTACTCGACGGAAAGGCCTGTCTCCCAAGCTGCAATCGCCGTGGGACGGTCCTTACACAGTCCTAAACCGGCTGAATGACGTCATCGTACGGATTCGTAAGTCACCAAACTCGAAGCCAAGAGTTGTACATTACGATCGGCTTGCCATCTACCGCGGTTGTAATTAGCTCAGACCATGGTCACTATGGCGTAATTCCTCTTTTCTTTCAACTCTCATTTCTTTCCTGTCTTTCCCTTCTCTTCCTCTTTCTTCAACTCTCTTTCTCTCACCACTTACGCCATGTTTAGTGTACATATTTGTAATATATTGGATTTTATTAATGTGTATTTGTTATTACATTGATTACTTATTACAGTGTAATTGTTTATTATGATGATTATTAATGTGAATTTGCTTATTGTGCTATTGATTACTTGCTTGAATTATGTTGTTAAGATCTTGTTAAGTGTTATACAGTGTAGGTACCTGTGTGACCTCCTACTTAGGGATTGTACTGCCCGGGACGTGCAGTCCTTGGGAAGGGGGCAATGTTACGAATTTTCGGGGCAACCCGCTGCTCTGGGGCTTAGAATGGTTTAAAATTCGTATTCTACTCTTCAAATAGATAAATTTTGCTTTTTGTTGCATCAAAATCGGCCAATTAGAACCGGAGATACGGAGGTTTCGCTCTCCCATATGTTTTTCTATGGGCTTCTAGAAATCTCGAGAAATATTAGTCCTAGAGCTTAGATCTCTTCACTTTTGAGGACTTATTTTTGGCGCCAAATTTGGCGATATTTCGCCAAAAGTCGCCAAGCTTGGCGACTTTTTGGTCATTTGGCGCGATTTTCCCAATGGGGCCTGGAAGTTGTTTTTCCTGCATTAAAAACGCATAATAACCTAACATTTCTCTTCTATGACGTAATCAAAATTCACGCTTTATGTAGAACCCTCGAGAAATTGACTTTTCTGGAAACCTCTTGTACCTCCTGCGCCGGCTATTTATAGAAGAGCGCGTCGCCCCGAGAGTCAGTTGCGAGTTGAACATTCAATGTGTGAAGAGCTCCGAGTACGCTTGTTTTGTGTGAACTGATAGTGCTATAGAAGCTGTGTTTTAGCTTGCTTTGTGAAGCTGTTTTTAAAGTGCTGTGTGTAAATTCTTCATTGCTGTGTCTTAAGGGATAGTGTACTATATCCCTTGAATATTTCCACGGAATTTTAGCCTGTAAAAGTGACTTATTTTGTGTGAGAAATACAGCATTTGTGAGAGCTTCTGATCCAAGCGGATTGTTAAAAGCACGTTACTGCTAGATTGTGCTTGTGAATTGTGTGCAGCTGGTTGTTCTACGAAGTTCTAGAAGAAATAAAGTTTGTGTTCCATCCTGACAAGTGACTTTTTACTTGAACTTTTTACACCAACAGGACTTTAGAACGACGAACCCCAGGAGTAGCAGAGTAATTCCGCAACAATATGTATCGAATATAGTTAGAAAACGCCTGGCGAACATTGTAAAATAGTTTTAGTAGGCGATTTCAATATAGATTTCAATTCCGAAGATGTGTTCCATGGATGAGAGAAGACAAATACGGTACACTCATAGATTATGATACACTTTCTAAATGGTATTATAAAGGTGAAGTACAGTTTGACTATGCCTGGTGAAAATTGTTAAACAGTTTTGGTATGCGATTTAGAATGGATTTCAATTTCAAAGAAGTGTTTTGTGGAACAAGAAAGGAAAACACAGCACATTTGGAATATGCTTGGCGAAGTTGGAGGATAGTTGGAATATGCTTGGCGAAGATTGTAAAACACAGTTTCAACATGCGATTTTAAGATAGATTTCGATTCCAAAGATGTGTTTCATGGAACAGAAAGAGTTGGTTCCTATTTTAACGCCCCCACTCTCGCCAACTTAAAAAATCGCCGCACTTTGGCGAGCTTCGCAGTCATGGGTCTCTAGGAGTTATGCACGTTTCAACGCTCCCAAAAGAACTAGATGAAAACCAAAGTGAACAAATTAGCGATAGACGCACCAGTTAAGGAATTTGAAGACACTTAATTACTAAAACAACATTAATTGGCAACCCAAAATAAATAAAAATGTACCGGTATGCTGTACTTACATGTTGTTCCAAATCGCCATTTTAATTCTAAATTACGATTGCGACATAAATACAAAATATCGTCGTGATAGCTCCATATGTGTAATGATCGCCACCTTAGCGAGAGTCGGGGCATTTCAGTAGGAATCAACCCACGAAAGACAAACACGGCACACTCATGGATTGTGATGCACATTCGAAACAATATTTAAAACGGTGAAGTATAGTTGTAATATACTTGGCGAAGATTGTAAAATAGTTTTAGTAGGCGATTTTAGGATAGATTTTGATTCCAAAGATGGGTTTTATAAAAGAAGGAAGAAACATACTACTCACTCATGAATAATGATACCCTTTCCAACCTTGGAATAAGGAAGAAAATAGGGTCGACGCATAAATTATGATACGCTTTTAATCTATAGCACTTTGGGGCGTATTTAAAATCTGAAAGGGTTTCAGATTTTTTTTTACTCAATTACTCACTAATTCAATTTTTTTTTCGCAATACCATTCATGAAGCAATGTGTAGGTCTGTCTCGGAAAAGTTTTACAAATGCAGTGGGTATTATTTTTAATGCAAGTACGTTTGTTAAAGATCTTTGAAAATAATCCAAGGTGAATCTTGAGCTCTCGTAAATATGACTCCGGTAAACAAACGCGCAAAGGAAAAAAATGCATTTTCCAGATATGTTATCGTTTTCTTTGCCGGAACGAGGTAGGGATTTTCAGTTTTCAGAGATTTGATTTGGGGAATTTGAGGTCGTTTTTTTGGTTGTCATTTGTTCGATTTTTCTATAATATTCCTTTTTTTTTCTTTTGGAGGGATTTTTCAGGTTAATCCGATAGTAGTGCGAAGATTCTAAGAAATAGTTAGAATACTTTTCCTTGTAGAATCCGATTGTTGGATTGTTTCGATTATCATGAATGCGAAGATTACGCTCGGGATACAAAAACCATGTAGAAAGCATTGTCAATGAGACATTTTCCACTTCAATATGTATTTTATCTCAGATAAAATCCCAGCGTAAACAAAGTTTCTAGCTATGTAGGTTTTTAACCTCCAGATAAGACATTTCACTATTTACTGTAGAACCAAACAACCTAATAGCACGTGGCTGGTAAAAAAAAAAAAAAAGGGGGCAAAATTTCAGAGATGCCGTTGGGCTTACTTAAATTACGAAATTATTTATTGTTATTCAGGGACACACTAAACAACTCCGATCTTTTTACTCCATACTGAAGATGGTGAAATAAGTATTACATATAGGGACACAAAATATATCTGATCTTTTACGGTCTATTTGCGGTAGCAGTTGTATAAAAAAAGTTTTATGTTTTTTATTGAAGGGTATAACTACACCCGCCCCCCATTTAAAATGGTATACAGGGCTATAAAAAATAGTTCCAATCTTTACGTTCTATCGGCAGTACCGGTGGTACAAAACAAAATTAAAATTTATTATTAAAGTGTATAACTACACACTGCCCACTCACAACGGTAAGCCTTGACTTAATATACAGGGATGCACAGAATATTTCAGATCTTTACAAGTTTATTGGCGGTAGTGCAAAAGAAAATTAATTACTGAAAAATATAACTATATGCCTCTCAATGAAAATATTGAACGTAGCATTAATATACAGGGACGCACAAAAAATTTCCGATCTTTTGGCGATAGTAGTAATAGTACAGAACAAAATTACTTATTATTAAAGCATTTGACTCCGTACTCGTAATTGAAAATGGTAAACGCACTATTAATATACAGGGACATCTTTTCCAGTGTTTCAGTGGTAGTAGTAGAAAACAAAGTTAATATTGTTGTTGTTGTGTATAACTACATGCCCCCCCCTCACTGAAAATGGCAAACGTATTATTATACAGGGGCATACAAAATATTTCCAATCTTTTACGGTCCATTGGGGATAGTAGTAGAATAGCACAAAATTATTATTTCTTCTTAAAGTGTTTAACTACATGCTACTCACTGAAAACGGTAAACGTAACATTAATATACATGGACGTAGACAGAAATGTCGGTGAGTTAACGATAAGTGGATTAACGCCCATGCAGAAAACGAGCAGTCATTGCTAGTAGGGTACATCTGTGGGCAGTTTTTGCAACGAGAGTGCAGTTCTAGTTAAATTGAATAACATCATGATGAGCCCATAGATAAAAATTTGAACCCAGTAGAAAGCATTATAAAAAGAAAAAGGAGTGAATACATTGAAGTGAGTGTACAGTATTTATAGTCTTACTTTTCTATTAAAACGTGCCGACCAATGGCCGAATTTATAAAACGCTGAACATTGGGAAATGTCTGAAGTGTGCAGGTTCGGGATTCTTTCTCCTCGCGTGGCTATCGATCTAACGGTCTAGAGGTTTGGGTGGTTTTCTCCAGATGTATCTTGAATATGCGTTAGAAGCCCTCAAAACGTTCGCCTACCAGTGTCTTTAGATAACTTACCTTATCTAGGTTGTCAGACTATCTCTAGAAATTGCAGTACGTCAGGTTTTTGAATTAGCCAGGTATAATTATATTCAAATTTTACACTGAGCACAAGACTTTTTTAATAAGTAAAATTTATTTTTGACATGAAACAAAAAAAAAATTAAAAAACCTGATTACGCACAGAATTTGTAAGCTAAACTCCTAATTGTTTCATGAAAGGATTGACAACACACATGTTGTAATGAATCACGGCGAATTCGGGGTCAAAAGATCGCTATCGTAAAAAAAGTTTTTATTTATTTATTTATTTTTCATGCAAAAATCATGAAGTATGCAAATTGAATGCTAATTGCACTGTCTCATGTGTAATAATATTCTATGATAGTTGTAAAATTAATCTTAATCCAAGAACTGAAACGATTACAAAAAATGTCTCACGTCAAATAAATTACTTTTAATAAGTCGGGACAGATCAAAGAGAAAATTAAAGCAATATAAAATTTTATCGTAAGATTTATGTGTTTGCGATCAAATTTTCTAAAAATTTCAAACACTTTCAAATCTTTGATAAATGTTTATCAGTTTCGGAAAAATAATTGACCCCCCCAAAAAAAGGTGAATAAATAAATAAAAGAGTGTATTTTTAGTGCAAAGGTTTGCCATAGATATAAAAACTCGCACCGAAAATTTCTCAGTAAAAAATTCAAGAATTCAAATTGCTGCTTACACACAGATATCTAAAATCTAGAGAACAATGATTTTAAAATTTCTTAACACAGAAAAACTATAAAATAACTTTTCCTATTCGCATATAGACTATAACTACATTCAAATTCTAAATCCATGCAAACAGTCCTAAGCAATTATGAATTTTTTAATATCTATGAAAAAAAGTCAAACATTGGCGCAACAGCCCCTCTGTGGGACCAAGGCCTGCGCTGCCTAACCGCGGCTTCGCTCTGGAGTGTGGATGCACATACCTCGGCCAGGTGCTCAGCTTGAAGCGAAGCCCACAGTGTTTCACCCCAAGCAAGCTTGGCTTTCATTTTATTGACCCACTCATGGGATGAAAGGCTGAGTTGACCTTGCCCAGCCCAGAATTCGAACCCCGGACCTGTGGGATGGCAGGATGTTGCGTCAACCATTACACCACTGGGCTATGAAAAACTGGTAAAATATAAAATAAAAGAGAGGGCTGCATGCAGTATATATAATAGTAACGAGGTTAGAAAGAATATATATAGCTGCTGAAAAAAAAAAAAAACCTCCATGCTTCTAAGTTTTTTTAACCATGTTCCTGTAAAAAAAAAAAAAAAAAAAAAAAAAAAAAAAGAAAAATGTAATTTTTGACGTAAATTGTCTTTTAAGGTAAGCAGTGATTTTAGTAGAAATAAGAACACTAAATAAAAAGAAAATATTAAAAATATAAAAATATAAGACTTAGTTGATAGTTTGCGATTGCCAGCCTCGAAATCTCTATGAAAAAAGCATATCCGTAAATAGTGGCGTAACTACATTGTTGTGGTCCGTAGCTTGGGACCCCTACCTCTTTATTACATACAAGTTACAAAACAGAGCTATTAATTTTTCTCACTGAAACCTTTAAATTTGATACATATTTTTTGTATGTTGTTAAATTTATGTACTTCAGTCGGTAACTTAAATTAATTGAATAGAATCAAAATTTTTAATATATGTATTTTTTCGTGTTGAGGGGAGGCCCCGGCCCCCCAACAGTGGCAGCTCCGGCCGGGAGTCTGCGATATTTTGCCCGTCCTGCCATCCTACTGTGATGCCATGTCCGTGGAAACATAAGTTATTTTTGTGCCACTCTGCCAAAATCGCAATGTATACGTTTTCAGGATAATGCCGGAAAGCAGCGATGTAGTCTAAGGGAAAAAGTTTGAGGACGCCCACTTCTAACATGGTAGTTAATTCAATGAAATTATTCCTAAAACAATAAGTTGATTAAATCATTAGTTTTTTATAGTTCTTTACTTGATTAATATTAATAACAGTTTCGCATTTGACTAAGACTGCTTTTATCCGCATTACCATACTGTTTTTCTCCTGTAAATTAATCAGTATTTACAATGAGCGTTTCGTGTTATGGAAACTCTACTCGATGGGGGTGCCTTGAGCGGCGAACTTTTAAAAAGCATTTATCATCAGACCGTGCAAACACTCAAAAAAGCATTTGAGTTAATAGCCATATTTCCTACTTTCGCTTTATCAATAACTAATTAGTTTTGTAAAAACACAAATTTAAAAGAAATTACAGGACTTATTGTTGTGTGACATGATTCGATTTAACAGGAAACAAAATTTTAAATATGAAACTGGCATGGGACTTACACTCGAATAAGCATTTGAGTTAATAGCCATATTTCCTACTTTCGTTTTATCAATAACTAATTAGTTTTTGTAAAAACACAAATTTAAAAGAAATTACAGAACTTAATTGTTGTGTGACATGATTCGTTTTAACAGGGAACAAAATTTTAAATATGAAACTGGGATGGAACTTACACTCGACTACTTTATCAAAAGGTTGTAAGTGAGTCTCAAGGTTAGTTTCGGTTTAATTTTTGACCCAAAAGCACATTATGAAAATTTTGAAGGGCCAATTTAAAATAAACTTTTTAAATTAGGGGTCACTCATAAATATCAATATCGATTTTTCCGTAATTTTAAAGGCCTTCATCTCCTGAAATATCAAACGATGTCAAGGTCAGTCTCCCCCATCAGTTTTGATATCGATACGATACCCAAGCCGAATCAGGTGTCCTTGCGTCAATTAAAAAAAAAAAAAACTAGTTTTAAACAAAAAATTAAAGCCAGTTCAAAAGCCATACACCTCCCCCTGTCGCCATAAAATTTATGCATATATATATATATATGAATGACACCCTTTTTTAATATAGACAGAGAAAAAATAAGCGTTTATAAAGCTGAAGTAAAATTATAGCCTACCTCTAGACATCTCCTTTTTGAATTCGCTACAGATCGCATATTTACAGTTAGGCTCCAAATCGAAATATTTTAACAGAATAGACGGCTGCCCTGTTCCACTGTCATCTAACGTTTCCTCATCCATACTTTCTTCTACACTTGATGATGGTACATCCATATTCAGTGATGGTTAGAAAAAAACAAAAACAAAAGAAAAAAAAACACAGATCGAAAACAGTCGCGCAAACAAATAGGCCAGTGAAACGACGCCTCTAATCTCATCACCAGAATAGATTCTTGAGTGGTTTTTCTTCTGAAAAGCTAAATATCGGTTGAAAAGTATCTCTAAAAATGGATGAATGTATCGGGAACCGATACTTTCCCGATACTTTTGAAATATGAAAGAACAGATACTGATACTTACAGGAGGTATAGGCGCCGATACTATCGGTTGATCCCTACTTATAACATAGGATTACGTTCCTCCGAACCGGTACACCGAATAGCGATATTTCGTGCTGTTTTGCAATTTCACGAAACAAACTTTTTATAGGACTACAAGAAATAATTCTTATACATTACGGCCTAAAGACGCAAAGTAGCGTCTATATGGTGCATTCTATTGAGCTCTAATTAGGTAAGCACATTATAGGTCAGTGGCTAACATACTGTATAAATTTGGGTGAGCGTAGGGCTTACAGTTCTGTACAGAACTACAAAAAAGTATTCTCATAGATTGCTGCCATACACTCAAATTATTTGGAATTTCACTACCGTCTGAACACTAGATCCGAGTGAGTTGAATCAAATTAATTTAAACGCTTGGTTAAGATGAAGTGTTCGGAAAGTCAAGTGGAGTCACTCTAGATTTTTCGGTTTGATGATGATCAAATGAAGATTGAGTGCGTGTAGCAGAGGATGCATACGCATGCATTGTGAAATTTAATGATTATACAGAGGGTGTTTATACATTTTTAGAACGATTACGGGGCCGTTTAATGAATATTTAAAATATAAAGACTATTTTTTTAAATGTTCGATCTGATAGCCTTTTTTCTGGACTATAAGTCTGCATCGTGATTTTCATGATAGAAGAGCTTTTCGTAAAATTTTCAGGGATATTGCTTTCCATTCCTCTTCCACTACTTTCCGGAGTCCATCTATCGAGACGGGTTTGCGTTTAGAAAGAAATCTTTTTAACAGACCAAAGGCACAATAGTCCACAGTTGAAACGTCAAGGGACTTCGCAGGAATATGTTGAAAAAGTATATATGCAATAGAGATGAGACGGGCTCAGCCCGAGCCGAGCCGGGCCCGACTCGGGCTCGGGCTCTGTAATTCACGATTGCGTTCGGGCTCGGGCGGGCTCGGGCTCGTGAAAAATTTCTCCTTTGTTGAACATACTCCTTGAAACAGATTTTAAAAAGTGATTCATGGGATAAATAGACGTACTTACTTAAAAAAAAATAGCTGCACGGGGGACTAGAAGGTATGTGAAGCTCCAAATTTATTGTATCCTATTAATGAAGTAGTTAAATTTATTTGTCTTTAGCTGAAATTTCGGGCTCGGGCCGGCTCGGCTCCAACTTTAATAATATTGCTCGGGCTCGGGCATCAAAAAATGAGCCCGAACTCATCTCTAATATGCAATACCTGTATCAGTCTTCATTTTTTCAAGGAATGCAGTGGTAGTTTTCGAAGTATGACTTGTGTTGAGCCAATGTCCCGGCAAAAACTGGTTAACAGTATGTTTTTTAGCTTTTTTAAGTTGTAAATCTTGGTTTATTATTTTATTTATTGTTGCTGCAGATGCATCTAAAGACTTTGCAACTGATCTCTGTGTCGGCGGATTTTCTCTTGTTACCAGCGATTTCACTTTAGAAACATTTGAAACAGTACAGTATCGTTTTCGGATATTCTTTTGGCGTCTTCTTTCAATCTAGAAATAATGATTGACGGTTTTTAACTTGCCGATTAATAATGCTGCTTATTTTGCACTTAGAAATTTTAATGCCATGCATTTCACAACGTTTTTGAATTATGGAATAAGAATATTTCTCTTCGGAAAGCGCAAAAATATATCCTTCAATCCACAGCTTGTTTACATATGCCATTTTGAAATAAGAATAAATTTAAAAGTAGCATACGATATTCCTCATTTCAAATAATAAGCTGTTGCCAAAATTTTTTATTCTGAAACATTACTTTTTTAAAATTCTTTATCGAAATCGTTGTAAAAATGTGTAAACACCCTCTGTATTTCTTTGAATGAAAACGTTGTTGGCACGCGATATTCTAAACATGCAAGAAATGTGTGATGATGCAAAAAATGAAAATTATGGCGAAGCAGTAGCAGAGGATAATGTTCATGCCGATGAGACTCAGCCTACACTAGTGTCATATTTACTTGACGCATTTGCAACGGTATGAACTTTTATAAACAAAGATGCAATCACAAATGGCCAGGAAAATTTTGTAAACCTTACAAATTTGCTGTTTAATTTAAAAAAATGATGAAATTTTCAACATCAAATTACTGGTTTTTTGCAACTTCGATTTATTTGTTTCACAATTTGATAACATATTAGTATTTATTGAAGTAGTGTACACATTGTTTTCTTCGTATTTTGACTTTAATCCACCTTCGTCGTTGTTCCGCATTCATCGGTTTTTGTTTCTACGAGCCCATGAAAGACAATGGATTGAAGAACCTCGTAAAATTATAAATTATTTTATTAATACCGATATTCCGGTGTAGCCTTTAAAATATAAAAAACCGGCATTGTATTTTTGGTCCGGTACTGCAACACTAGTCCAATGTAAAAAAAGTTATCGCAAGTTTCAATATTACTTGGTTTGAAATGTCTAGAACAGCATTCAAAATATGACTATTCTTAAAACGCCAGTAGTTAATATAATATTTGCTTCATATTTATGAATTTTTATTTTCCTAATCTGCGATCGCTATAAATGGTTTCAGTTTCCACTGAATTGTTGAATTTAAGGCTTAAGTTGCAGTAATGGATTCTGTTACTACGATAACTATAATTTAAAAAAATAGATTTTGATGGACAAATATGAAATCTATTGAGTGTAGTTCATATTAAAACAAGTAAGATATGTTTTGCTGCCGGAAGATTTTTTGTTGTGAGTGTGCATATCGCAAAAAGCTCTAGCAAAGAAAGCATCCTTTGATGCTAGATTATTTAAAACCATTATATTACTAATACCATACATATTTTAGTATTTTGATGAATGAAACTCCAAGCAAAGGAACTCAAGAAGAAAATGCAGCAATGAGAGGTATATTCTTTTCAAATAGCCATTTTGATACAAAGATTAAAGTTAGGAGTAAAACAGTTTAGCAGTTTTGAAAATTGGATCTGATCTAAAACATGGTTACGAATATTGCAAAAGGATCAGCTTCCTCCCGTTCGAAGAAAGGGTACTTCAATTAGTTGTAAATAAAACTCACTTAAAATGCATACAAAATCTTTTTGGATAAATATGGTGTTATGTATTTCGCTTGTAATCTTCGTAGAAATTTATATGATACTACACACCTCTGGATTTGTTTTAAAACTTCAGCAGTTGATGATTTTTGTATTGCAAAAGAGTAGAATTAACGAAAAGAACTTGCTGTGTTTTACCTTAAGAAAACAAAGAAATGTAACTAAATGAAGGAGCTAATAAGTAGAATTGAACATTCAATTGTATTTTGGGGGAATATCCATTCTTACTTCAAGAAAGACACATTTTTATATACAACTAAGCTAGTCTCCTTTGTGTGGTTATCTATTTGCTTTGCTAGTTTGTTTCAGGGTATTGTTTTGTAATTATAGAAAGAAACACAAAAGTATTATGATTTAAAAATTTTAGTCCCTTGGATTTTGAAGAGTAAATTTGAAAACAATGCTAGCCAGGGATTGGTTAAAACCAACGAGATATTATTTCCAACTCCAAAAATTCAAATAAGTTTACAAACAAATTGAATCTCCAAAGATGTAAAGGAAAACTCTTAACAGGAGGTATGCAAAATCAAAGAGAGGGGTGATTTGCACTAGGATTGTTAACGGTTGATAGTCTTGTGTTGTTTATACATCTGTGAATACTGTATCAAAACTTGAAACAATTTTTAATTTGTGAGGTCCATTTTGTGGGCGAGAAACTGAACCATTTATAAATGATGGAAAATAATGCATGTTTTGTAACATAAGTGCAATTTACAAATCTAGTACATTTTCATTGTGATAAGTGTGATAGTATCTTCACATTTAAAGCTATTGTTCATAATTTTAACAAGTTTGTAAACAATGAATATTTTAAATCATATTCATTGTTCATAAGTAAGTCTTGCTACAACTGAAAATTGTTAATAAATAAATAGTGTTATTTGTTATTAGTAATGATACTTTACAATATATTTAAAATCATTGTTGAAAAATTCTGTTTTATTTTTTTAATTATTATAGGAAAAAGAGCTTGCATCGGAGAGGCTTTTTCTATGATACAGACATTTCTTTTCTTGACAACCATCGTACAGAATTTCCGACTGTCTTTTCCCAAAAAATCTCAAGGATCAACAGCATTTAGTGCAAAGGAGAGATTAAAAGTGTGCGCTTACCCAAGGCCGCACGAATCTCCCTAAAAAAGTGCTCATTATCAGGCGATAATGCTTCCAATCGACAAGCAGTTTCTGTGACCCTCTGGGATAGGAACAACAGCCAATCCTCAGTCAGCTATTGAAATGATGCGTTTGATCAAGGTCTACATACTTTTATATTGATGATCATTGACGAGTTATTCATTCCAAATATTTAAAAAATAAATTAATCTTAGCTCATCATCAGTATGAATAAAGTCAGTTATGATGGGGAAAAAAAAAACTGGTGAAAAAAATATTTTATGGTGAAGAAAATCATATGTCTACATTGTTGAAGCCTGCAATGCTGTACATACTGCGTGGTTCAATGTAAAATTTATATTTTTTTATAGCTGTCTATATAAATAAAATTAGATTGTCAGTACATCATTTGGAATTCAATTTTTTTCCCATCCGTTTCAAGGACCTACAATCGTCAAAATACGCTATGCCTGATTGCTATTCTGCCCGTGAGAGATATTTTGTTCGAGTATCGCATAAAAAGGACTGAAGCAAATGATGAAATTTGGTGACATGACAGGTGGATGCACAACTTAAATGATGGGAGTGAGGTCTTTTGAAAATCTTGATTGTATTTTGAAATTTTGCGAAAATCTATTCAAAATGTGCAAATGTTTGTTTGTGCATCACGTATAAACCAGTGAAGCGATTGAAATAAAATTTGCCATCATCATAGGTGATTGCTTAAACTATAGGTCTCAAACATTTTTATGGATTTTTTTGGGAAAACAGAATAAATGTTTCTTCCATTCCTGAAAAATATCAACAGAATAGAATAAATTTGAAATTATGTTAGATGTCATGTTAATTTAAACTAGAAATGCCAAAATTGCTTAAAATATTCAACAGATTTTGAGATTTTGTGAAAATCGTGTAATAGTTTGTTTTCGCATCCCTAAAAACGGATTATGAAATTAAAATGACAATTGTAATGCATATAAATATGGTCAAAAGCGACAACTAAGAGATGAGATTATGGCACACATTAATTGACTCCAATTTCTCAATTATTATGGCAAAAATATTTGGCTTAACTTCTCCTGAACCAGGCACCGATATAGTTCATTGTTAGCGTATTTTTAAACAGTTGGAATGGAACATATTTTAGTAAATTTTGCCTATTTTAGCTAATTATTTTGGAGAATGCTTTGGAGAATGCCCCCTTGGGTGGCGCGCCCCACAGGTTGAGAAACTGCGCTTTATAGGATTACTTGCATTCTAATTATATCCTTTTTTGCGGTAGACTTTTATATATATATATACACTGTCTACCAATAAGTATTTGGACACCTGTGATAGAAAAGAAAAACTATATTCAAAATCAATAGTTGGTAGAGTCTCCACGAGAGGCAATTACTGCCTGAACCCTCCGGGGCATACTTCCCACAAGCCTTTGTATTACAGCTAGTGGTATTGTCTTCCACTCGGCTTGGAGTAGACATAGAAGTTCCTTCACCGATTTCGGACGGGTAGTGCACCCCTTAATTCGGCGATCCAACTTGTCCCAGAGGTTCTCGATAGGGTTCAGGTTTGGGCTCTGGGCAGGCCAGTCCATTCGATGAACTCCATTGGCACCATACCAAGCCTTGGTTAACCTCCAAACATGACAACTGGCATTGTCGCCCTGAAAGTAACAGGGGTCCAACCCGTTTTTGCTTCAAGTATGTCAGAGTTATAAAGATACAGAGCAGGATTTATCTCAAAATCCACCACCGATTACTGAATCAGAGAATCTAATCTCAAATATGTCATTCAAAAAAATAAAGGTCATCGTTTAAATGCCTTCAGTTTCTGCTAATGGAAGTTCAAAATGCAAATCGATAACTAATACGCGTGATCAGAAGAATGATGATTTTAGATTACACTTTACTATAATTTTTTTTAACATTAAATAGATTTATAAGCAACCTATTTAAGAAAGAAAAGTCAATGAGCGTTTATCATGAAATAATACACGTAAAATATAATATACAAGAAAAGTCAATGCACTTAAAAAGTATGTACAAGTGAAAGCGGCTTAAATTTCTAAAATTCCCATTTATGTACAAACTAATGTTAAATAAACTTGTGATAAATGTAACAAACACAAGTGGACGTAAGCAGAAAAATCCATTTATCATGAGTCCTGAAAAATAATGTTCTACGAGTTAAATAAACACTATCATTTTTGTTACATGCAGTTTGTTACATGCTTTAAATACGTGTTAGGACCCCATAGAAAGACCCTCACGGAGGGCACCCCTCCCACAGGCCTAGATTCCTCATGCAGATAATTGCCTTAATCCCACAACACAGCACATGCGTGCGTTTTGTTAATCCCAGTGGGATTCAAGTTTTTAAAATTATCTTTGGATTACTTTAGGATATGACGATTTCTTGCCAGTTATAACAGACATCGGCAAGCTTGGCACAATTTGAAAAACATATTTTTGGCACCAAGTTTGGCTGCGTTTCACCTATCGTCACTAAGTTTGGCAACATTTTTCGCAATTTCGAGGTAGTTCATAAAGCGATATCTCCACCTTATGGAGAGAAATTCAAAATTGCAACCTACTAGTGCACACTAAAAATGACAAGGGATTGAACGTGACTGATAGTAGTTGCACTCAAATGCTAGCTATTATTGTTTAATACTCTTAGCTCTAGCAATATTTCATTCAGGGATGGAAGGAAAACGGAAAATAGGGGCATCTGGTCTCGTAAAAGAACTGCGGAGCTTTGTCTCCTCTCTTAAATTTTTTATATAGTAAGGGGAACACAGGTCTGACTCACATGGCAACTATACAGATCTATAGTTTCGTGGTCGTTCTAAAAATTAAACTTCAGCAATTTCAGTAAAATGCATTACATCTTACTAGGTATAACTAAAACTAAAATTAGGTAAGATCGAGGGACCGTATAAAAGTTATGTTCTATAGTTTTTACAGAATTTTATGTGTTGTATGAAAGTATCATTCCTATATATACAGGGGCGTAGCCAAGGGGGGTCATAATCCCCCCCCCATGAGGAATTTTTTGCCATACAAAATGTATATTCTTCACACACATGTATGCATATATGTGAGTTGCAGTAGTCGTAACCCCCCCCATGAAAAATTTCTGGCTACGCCCCTGTATATATAGTTACTCTGATCACGGACTGACTGATTCGCTGACTCTTTGACTCTGAAACTGTTGTGGTTCCACCACTCCAGAACAAATCTTTTACTGCCTTTACTCCAAAAGAAATAAATATGTTCGCAAAACCTTAAAAATGTACACCGTTGGAGCGATAGGTTATATTTTTTCCATAATTATATAAAGAACTATAGCAGAGTATCGGAATTAAATTAAAAATCTAAAAATCTACACCTTCTCTCATTTTTAGCAGTGGGAACGTTAAAAGCTGTAAAACTTTTATTTTCAGACATGATTCGCAATTTTTGTATTTGAAATAGTTTTTCAGAGTTACCAGATTTTCATTTGCATGATACCTTGAATTTAAAACTAATTAGACAACTTATGCAGCAGCAATTTTACTTCGGTAACTATAATATTAAAAAATAGAATGCGAAATTATTTAAGTGCACACAAATTATATGTGCTGAGTGCAGAATATTGAGATTGATTATTTAACCGAATATTTTTTCCTAGCATTTATTGTAATTGTCTCCATAACGGGCTTTATCTATTAATTACACGAATATTTACCTAGTTAGCATTTCAGCTATTTGAATCATGTATATGTAAAGACGCTCAGTAAAGACGTCAATGTACGTTCTGTAACTGCCTAGATCTGTCACTGTTTAAGACTCATATCTTTCATACTTTTTTTTTTTCCCCAATCCATCGGATATACGATACAGGAAGAAGGTTATTACATCGAGAGGCGAAAATTGTTCCATCCAGGCTCAAGGTCATAACCCGCCTTCATCTGTGTTTAGCCGCCACTTGATGATGTCAAGTCTGTTTTATCTAGTGAAAGGATATTCAGTTGCCTTTTTTTGTACGGGAATAGAGGAGACAATTCTAAAAACAATCGCGCTTTTCTTTTTTAAATTCCAAACTGTAATTTTTGTCCTTTCGAAAGAGACTAGCTTTGTCATCCAAAGGTAAGATTCTTTTAAGAACGCAAAATCATGAATGCATGGTTCATGAAGTATAAACTTAGCTTTTATTAAATAAATTAATTTGTGTTTTTTCATCCATGTGTATTTACTTTTTTTAACATTACGCAACTATCGAACAGTTTTTAATCTATAAAGAAATAACATTCAGACTCGGGAGGAAGGATGTATGTATGTGTGTGTGTGTGTGGGGGGGGGAGTAGCTTGTCTTTTCCCAATCTGTGCGATGCATTCCTATGAACAGTGAACTTATGAGGATTCTAGAATAATTATTATAAGTCCTATGTTCCATTTCAAGTCTTTGTCTTAAACAGTATTAAATCTTAATGTAATCGCATACTTTTGTTAAAAGTGTCTTACCTTCGAAAACCTTTAAATGCTATACTTTCATTAAGAGGACATTTTTTGGGATGCATATAAATCATAGATTAATCGTTTTTATGATGTTTATCGTTATAACCTAACTTATTAAAATATATTCAGGAATTGGCTCGGTCGGTGCAATTTGGTAATTTTTAAAATCAGTTAAGAGCTGTGTGACATTCATTGTTTATTTTTACAGAATTGCTTAAATATAGAAGCAGACTAAATTAATATTTGCGAAAGCTTAGAATAATTAGCTAATACGCTTTACTAATACTAAACAAAAAACAAGTGTAAAATAAGCATTTCAGTATTATTCACTGTAATTTTATTCTGTGTAATAAAATTATTTGTATATGTACTCATGGGTGCCGGCAGAATATTTCCCGGGGGGGGGCAAAGACTACTTTACCGTATGGTTACCATGTTGGAAAGAGCAAAAAAGCAAGGGAAAACACTGCATACAAAAATCCAGGGGGGGCATTGCCCCCTTGCCCTATGCTGCCGGCGCCCATTTATGTACTATGGAAAAGATCTGTTGGACGAATTATTTTATTAATCCTTTTCTTTTTTTTCTTTTTTTTAAGTGTTCTGAACTCTGTGCAAGAAATAAATTTTTTGCCCATAAATTTTTCCTTTAATTTAACAAAACATGCTATTTATCTATTACAGTTAAAATTATTAAATTATAATGGTAGAGGCTTAATCGGTACTTAGTTGCAATACGTCTAAGCTGCAGCCATGGTTATATTTGTATATATAGTTCACGTAACTATATATTTCTAGGTGAGCGTGTTTATTAAGGGGATGGTGGACATTAAAAAGTTTTTTTTTTTTTATTTAATAAGATAGGATTATGAAATTCTGTATTTTAATATATTAAACTAAAAGCATTATAAACAACTGAAAAAGATTTTAAATAAATTTTAAAAATATTAGTAATTAATTAAAAATTAATTAATTTTTTAGTTTTGAAAAAATGCTCCATGCGTTTTAATTTTAACTTTTTTTTAGTAATTTTGTTTTATAATAGCATAAAAATATATTTAAAAAAATCTGTGTATCGGTTTTTGATTCGACCGAGTAGTTCATTCTTTAGAAATATTTTCATGGATATATACCAAACTTTCCCGAAATTTTTCAGTTTTCGTAAATAAAAGTGAAATTTCATAATCGAAATTTTGACCCTATTTAAAAAGGATACACAGATTTATTGTAGTATATGAGAAGAATGTTTTTTGTAAATTTTGTACAATTCCGACCAAAATTAAGTCGCATGGAGCATTTTGAAGGCAAGAAAATCACAAAAAACTTCATTTTGGAGAAAATACAGTTTAAAGTGTCATTTTCCATTAACCTTTAATACCGTCTCTTCTGATTCATTTTATTTACGATTTTACCTTAACAAAACATATTTTTAAAATAATTTCATTCGAATATTAGCTTATTTTGTAAAATGTTCAATAAAAAAATGTGACGTGTTTATTTACGCGTTTGTATGCACTCATGTGGACATTTAACTGTCCCTTTTAATTTTTTCAAACCCTAATATCTTTTTTAAAAATTCCCATACGCGTTTTTTCTCCATGGATCAGCTTTAACTCTAGAATATTTGTATGTAAAAAAGAAGAAACACATTTTTTGGGCCAATTTTGATGATTTGGGTGTCCACCATCCCTTTAAATCTGCGTGGAGGGGAGGACTATCGTTATGTTGTAACTATTTCAATAAAACGTATATAGAGTATTGAAAATGAAACTCTTTTAAACATTAACTTCGTGTTTTCTAATGCCACTTCATGGGAGCGATCCAGGATTTTTTTCAGGGTTCCATTTGCATGAACGCTGTTTATTTTTCTGAATTCGAATACCCATTTTCGTGAATTTCAACATTTATATTTGTTAATTTTCATAACAATTTTTATAAAAGTCGCTTTTTTCTTAAGATAATTTACAAAACAAATTAAAATACACAGTGCAACAAATTGAAATGCCAATGAAGGGCTGTTTAAATCGATTATATTTTGTGCCACTGGCCACGGCTGTCTTCTGGGGCACTTGATCCGTCTCAATATAGTCCAAAGTGCTATCTGCAGTCTCTGTGATCTTGGACGGGTCATGGACGGGGACCACCACGCCCACTGCAAAGCTTATTTACTGCCAAGCCTATTTGAGGCGGAATTATAAAAAATAAAAGCTAATGCAATATTTACTTCGAAAGTAGCTCCAAAGCTATTTATAAATCTACAATCAATTTAAATTTATTAATTACGCATTTCAGTTATAATGAACTTGCTAATGACACATAATAAATACACTCGCTATAAATTTGGAAAAAAAACAAAAACAAAATAACATAATATTTGTTTACCTAAACTAAAAGAGACATAACAAAAACACTCAAAATAATTAGTGTTTAAAACATAAAATAATAAGACCTTTGTAAAATAACATCACTTCAATTGTGTTATTTTACAAAGCTTTTTTATTAATATTTTTTAAAGCAGACATAGTCTGCTTGTAAGAAAATTTGGCCATATTCTTTTAATAATTCAATAACTATGGCAATGCCTTTTAGTGGATAGCTATTAAAAAAAAAAATGTTACACACCTTGGTAATGATGAGATAGATACCTCTCGGAACAAACCTTACATGAGCATTATTAACGGGTTTTCTTCCCCCAAATGCCTAACGCTCCACATGTATTGAAGACAGAGAGATGCAATTACCTAGATAATTCTTATTTTCTTTTGGTGTTTTTTTTTTAAATTCTTTACAATAAAGATTCAAACAATAAAGTCTGAAGATAGGGACTCACCTTTAGTGTGTAATGTAAATATCATTACATCAAAAATGTAATGATATTTACAACTTTTTATTAAACATATTTAATTTTTTTAAATTATTGCTCAGTGTAGTGCTTTCAAAGCATTGTTGAAACAAATTTTAAATATATATGACTGACATGTTAAACAGACAATTTTTAGCCAGGGACATAAAATTTAATATTACATGAGAAAGACCCAAGTGGTGGTAGAGAGAATCCAGATAATTTAGAATCGCTTTGCTATTTCGGGTCGGAAACGTTGTCTTTATGTACCTGCTTGACATCATTTTGTTAGAAGTATTGTACTATTTGTCTAACTTTTTAATCAAGTTTCATAAACACAGTCGGCCTTTTCCCCTACAATCTCATCAAATGAAAAAGAATGTGTAAACTTTCAATTTTACTCAAGTTCTTTCTGTGAGAGATGCATTAGTTTTTGGAAACCGTGGTCGAAAAGTTCACTTATCTTCCAAAGTGGTTATTTGCTGGTGCACGAAGAAAACGTTTCCGACCCCACATCACTGTATGATTCTGAACTGTCTTGGTTCCTTGTACTACCTCATAGATTTATTCTCATGAATTTTAAATCACCCTGTATACATTTATAAAACTGTAACTTCAAGATAAAAAATGCAAAGAGGGAGCGTAAGAAAAATTGTGAGTACATGATGTCGATCTTGGAAATGAATAATTCTTAATTAGCTTATGGTCGCCATTCACCAATAAAAAAATCTTCAGATACCCTTTATAGCATAGCATTTCTTATATTTAAGACAACTAACTCTTTTCTCATAAGAACACTCAAAAGTTGTTGATTAAAAGTCAAAGTTTGTAACTCCGAGGAACTTTGTAAAATAACACACATAAAACCATAGCAAGATCATTTTTTATGGGTATAAACGATCAACCCGAAAGTATGGTTCATTGGTATTCTGTGTTATTTTATTGAGTCCTTAATTAATTTTTTAATTCTCTTGTTTACTTTCTTTACAGTTTTCTTCCTCGATCGTCTCGTATCTTCAAGAACCTGAAGACAAATCATAAGTTTTTCCCCATTTTGAATTATTTTAACGAGGAAAAATGTTTCTAATTGACGGATTGGTTTATTGCTACGAGAATATAACACCATTCCAAGCGGCAATAGTTTTGTCAGCTATTTTTCTGCATGTGTTGAATTCACTACTGAGGGACATGGATGTACCCCCAGGACCAAAAGGGTTGCCACTGTTTGGATATTGGCCGTTCCTTAAGTCTGATACCTGCCATATACAGTTGCAAGAGCTGGGTAAGAAGTATGGCGATGTATTTAGCCTCAGGGTAACTGGAAGACTTTACATTCATCTAGGATCCTTAAAGTCTGTCAGGGAAGCTCATATTACAAAATCAGAGTACTTCGCGGGAAGATTTGCTGACAACAGTATACTCAGTTTTATGTTCAACGATGGTAAGGATATCATTTATAAATGGTAATAGTATTTTTTAGTGTTTCACTAGAATTCTAATGTAAACAAGCAACTATTTATACGTAGGATCAAAATATATTTATATATGGTGTTAAGCAATACTTTGCAAATTTAGAATTTTCTGCAGGCCAAATAGCTGGTCAGGACTGACACCTAAATTGGTATATTAAACCAGTAAAAGATGGAAATGCATAGTAGTAGGTTACTAGAGATTGCCTGTCAACAAAAGGCTATATATTTTTTTAAAATATCATTTATTTATGCGATACATATTACTTGATTCGAGAGACTTTATCGGAATAAATATAAAAATTTAAACACTACCATATTAAATTAATTTTTCTATATGGGAATTTGAAAAGATCCCTTCTATAAAAATATTCACCCCTTAACTAACGGACCCACTTACAAATATGTGTGGGAACGGAAAATATGTTTTGAAAGCAGAATAATTTTGTGGGGGGAAAAGTGTAAAACTAAAAGTTTTACACTTTTCAAAAAGTTCAAAAAGATTCAGGATGTACAATTCAAATAAACATAAGTAAAAAGAAAAGAAAATCAGCCTTTTATTTAAAAATGGACTACAAGATATAAAGTAATTTTTGAAAGCGGTTTCAAACTCGACATTGTAACATGCAAATTGCAACATGCAAATTCATCCGAGCTTATCGATTTGAGACTGAGGTATTTAGAAAATTTATTAAATGGGATACTGTTAAATGAAAAATTATCTACAATTTATAAGGCTGAAGTAACTAAACGCATCCTGCTATGTAAAATTAGTTTTTATTCCTTATTTTAAAACAGAGCTTCTTAACTTTTTTCAAGAGAAAACCCTTTGGAAAAAAGAAATATATATCTATATTCATTTATTTATAAATATAATTAATAAATTGGCAGCGACATTGTATACACATATAGTTTTTTGTGCTAGTCTTGAGAGTAATTTAGTGAAATACAAGACTGATCTGACACTTTTAGTACTTCTGAAACCTTTTTTGTCATGGCGTAAATCCACGTTTTTAGTACTTTTAAAGTATTTATGTTACAGAAATTAATTTTATCAAATTTTATTTATTTCCTACCATGGCTTACAAAAAGAAATAATCAAAAATACAATGGTAGAGCCGTTAGACTTAAGCTCCAGATAAACTTTGGATTCCAACTCTTCAATGTTATCGGGGTAAGGCGAAGTAAAATGAGTAGGCATTTATTGTTGATCAAAAATATAAATAGTTTGTTTCTAAATGATTTTTTAGCCTATATTTTTAGTCATTAGTAGTAAACTTTTATACTCACTAAAAAGTTTATTAGGAGCCTTAGGATACATAATATTAACCAAGCATAACTGTATAGGGGAAGATGGTGTACAATGAAACACCGGGTGCAATGAAACTACTATCTGAAATCAGTGAGATTTGTCACAGAAATTTTTCACTCACACACGTATTATACAAATGTATGTTAAAGTTACTCATGTGATGTGGAGACAATCGTACTTTTACAGCAAGAGCAAAGGACAGTTATTGGATTTTCACAATTGAAAGTAAGGTTCATTAATAATAGTGATTTTGCTTTACCTCTCTGTTCTCATAGGTATAATTATTTATTTTATAGTGATCACTATGTTGCGATCTTCATACTCCCAATACCAGAATTGTAAAAAATAAACTCTAGTAATTAGTAAAAGTTTATTTATTTTGTAGCCTCAATGTGGGGTACAATGAAACAGTTGCACACGATTAATTTCACTAAATTTCACTCCGAAAGATTTAAAACCGGGACAAGTTTGTCTCGATTTTCAGTCTTTAGAAGAGAATTTTTGTTCTTATTATAAGCGTGTACATAGGGCGCGTAACATGTTGTGTTGAATGCATTCACTTAAAATAAAGATGTTACTAATAAATATTTAGATAGACAGCACATAAAGTTCAAAAGAAATTGTTTTTAAATCATACCCTATCTTCTTCAGATTCTGAAAATGGTGACAATCCAGATTGCCTTTCAACTAACAATCCAAACACTACAGACTATGAACTATCCTCACATTAACATGTATGCAACAAGCAGAATTGCTCGAGGGGATTTTGTTTTAATCTAGGAAGGTGTGTTTAAACGTAAAGAAGTGAACCAACCCTGCGGGGGAATTAATAAACTTAAATCAAATGGAATGCGAAGTTCTGTACGTCCAACGACTGTGCCAGGCTTCAAATTTGTGCGTTCTTCGGAAACAGACATTTAAAAAAAAAACTCAAATTGTATAAAGCCTACCACCTTCTGTTCCTTAGCTAGTTACAAACTCATAAAAATTCATTTATATGGGAAAAAGTGTACCTTAATTTTATGTTTGTACACACAAATTTGTGGCCAGGGGGGAAAAAAAAGGGGAAATTTTGTTTCATTACAGCCCGTCTTCCCTTATCCATTTAACCTTACCACACTAACACAAAAATAGAAACATATTTTTAAAAATTCCTACTTTTTTCTGGTAATAAACTGTTTAGACCTTTTTTTAATTGAAATTAATTAAATTATATCTCAAATATTCATACATGTATCAGTTTCTTGAATGTTCTTTTGAGATGCAAGAAAAGAACATGAATTCAATATGCAGATAAAAGCTAATATATATATTTTTTCCAAATGTAAATAATAAACTTTATAATGAGTATAAATCTTGCCAACTAACGTTTGTAAACATTGCCCAAAAAAGAAACATCATTTAAAAAAAAAAATTATTTATATTTTCGATCAAAAAATGTACATCTAATCATTTATTTTCTGAATAATTTAAGTGATTACCTCCTCTTAATATTTCCCTGTATTCTTGATTATTATTTTGTGTTTAAAAATTATAAGACCCCTGTAAAAAAGTTCCAATTATTATAATGTGCCCCATACACTAACGAGGTGATGCACAAAATTTGAGAATTATATTCTAAAAAGTGTCAGAGATATGAAGATAAATATCGCTGGTTGAAACCACTTTTTAATGGCTCTCAAAGAGAAAAAATCCTGTCGGATGGTTGGTTGGGGTTTAATGGCACAAGGTCCAAATGCATTTTAGGAGTTATACAGAAATTACGAAAGAAAATATTTTCCCCACTAACAATAAACGGATACATTCAAATCATGTATAATCCCCGATATTCTTCGTTTAAATATATCTCTGAGATGTTTTATGATGAAAGGCTCAAATTTTGCACATTACCTCAGTAGTGCATGGGTCACATTTTACTAATTGGGAACCTTTTTTTTTTTTTTTTTGCACGGTGGTAGTATACAAACTTAAAAAATGTAATTTTCTTTAAATTATTGAGAGGATTAGTTTCTTAATGTAGTCTTTTTTTCGTACCTATTTTAATCATTTTTTTTCAATTTAGGTTGTCCACTTATCTGTAATAGATAAAGCGTGTTACTACCTTTTTACTGGGTGCGAATTGAACATTTTCTCCAAAGGGGGGGGGGGGCATTTGAAAAAAGTATTCTCCAGGAAAAGACATGAAAAAGAAGAGACAAATGCAGCTTCCAAAATTTCTGGGAAGTGATTTACCGTCTTATTCGCGTAATAGTCGCCCTCACATCCCGTTTTAACGCAGAAAAAATCGCCAAAATATTTTCCCCGCATAAAAATTGCAGTCGCGTATTTGACCTTCATCAAGAAAATGAACATTAGAAAAATCTAGAAAATTATTATGAACTGTGTATTATGTTATCAGAATTTTTAGCCAAAATTTTCAGAAAGATTATTTGTGAATTTAATGTCTATAAAATGTACCATCTAAAAGAAAAATGCCCCTTTTTTTGTCTGCAACAGACGAAAAGACTATTTAATAAACAGTACATGATCTGGAAACAATTGGTAGTTTCCTAATTTGCTATAATGTACTTTTACACTCTTAACGTTTTAGCATTAGAGCGTACAATATTAAGTAGTAGATTTCCTCGTGTTATAATCGCTCCTGGAATTCCACAATGGAAAACTGTTAAAAAAAAGTTTGACTATTACGCGAGTAAACACGGTAAATTCAAACATAAGTCGACCACCGATTTTTATGCAGATATAATCCCGCCAATGTTGATTCTACGTCTACGCTCCAATTCGACTCGCGGCAGAGCGGTGCTTGTTCGTTCATTTCGCCGTCTTCCTTTAAAACCTGACCTCAGTTACAGAATGAGAAGTAGCATCAGGCATGTGTATATCTATTTCAAAGGGATGTTTGTAACTTGCACCTCCGTCTAGTAAACAAAAGGATAATTTCTATTCTCAATACCGTTAGGTACTGTTGAACTTGTAGGGACAGAGATCAGTTTAGCATTTCTCCAGCAGGGGATAAATAGTATCCTGGACTGGGATCAATTAAATTTTTTCTAGCCATGGAGAGTACATTCTTCAGCTGGGGACGATCCCCGGCATCCCCCCCCCGCGTCAATTCGCACCCTTCCTTTCTGGTTCAAATTGTGCATATTCATAAATGCGATATTTCAGGTGTCGCCTTCATTAACGGGGAGCCATGGAAAGTGCTCCGGAAGTTCTTCTTGGCGCAGTTCAAAGAGTGCGGCATGAATGCAGTGAAAGAGAACGCAGTCTCTTCGGTCAGCGACACTTTGAAAGAAACTGTGCAGGACTTGCGACACAGCAAAGGCCAGGCGATGGACATGTCTGAATTGGTCACAGAAAAATGCTTGATCGTGCTCCGCAGGATTATGTTCAACGACCATGGAATATCGTTAGCGGAGCTTCAGAGGCTGTGTGAATTGTACGGTGAAATGATGAGAGGAATGACGAGCACCAATTTGTTGCTGATAGGACCATTCGCAAAGTAGGTGCCCTTGTAGATGTGGGTGAGGTCCCGGGTAAATACCCTCTGGGTAGGGTATTTATAAGTGGTTATATACTTGGGAAAATACCCAAAATATGGGTATGGATGATTTTCAGCTATATTTTTACAGCTTACAACCGGGGTCTTGAGTTGAGGGTTTAGGGGTAATGTTTGCATCGGGAGTCCCCAACCCAGATGGGGTCTAAAAATACATTCTTTTTTATGAAATTTTTCTATTTTGTGAATCCGATATACATGCTTCATTGCCGAGGCAAAAACACTTGTATTAGGAGCTAAATATACTAAGCATGCTTTTTATAAAGCAGTTATTTTGGAAGCTTAGGCACACGCCCTGATTGGTTTCTTTTTAGAAACCAAATTCTGATATTTTTATATCAGAACTTGAAAAAAGAAGTAAGAAAATCAGAAACACTTACAGATTTGGAATACGCACTAAAGTGCTCTATATTAAAAGCGTATCATAATCCATTCTCCCCCATTTTCTTTCTTTATTCCTTTAAGTTGAAAAGTGTATTTTCATTCAAGAGTGTGCCGCATTTTACTCCCTTGTTCCATAAACACATCTTCGGAATCGAAATTTACCTTAAAATTGCCTACTGTGTTTTGTTTTACAATTTCCGCCAACTGCACTTCACCGTTTTAAATACATTTGGAACGTGCATAATAATCCACGAGTGTACAGTGTTTGACTTTCTTGTTTCATAAAACACACATTTGAAATTGAAATCTGTATTAAAATCGCCTACTAGCACTGTTTTACAATCTTCTCCAGGCATACTTTAACTATACTTTCCTAGATTCTATCCAAATTCGGAAGCTATCGCCAAGTTTAGTTCAGTTTTGAAGTTATATTTTTGTCAACAAACTTGCCAATTAACTATCAAAAATTGCAAACCTTGTGAGATTTTCCAAGATTTTTATCTCCTCCCCACCACCTTTGCGTTATCCGGCAACACATTTGAAAAGATCTTCACCGTGACAGTTCACGACTACAAAACATGTCTGCAAATCATGCCTACAAAGTCCCGTAGACAAAAACTTGGGACTGGACGAAATAGAACGCTAGTGCTAAAAATATATGTAAAATATTTTCAGGTAGAAGCTGACTCTTTATGTATGGAAATTCTCTTTCATTCAAATATAAATAGAGGATTCTCAGAAAGTTTCCCTTAAAATGTACGACGGCTATTTTTAGAGTGACATAACTGTAACTTGTCTTGATTATAGTTCTGAGAAGAATATAAATGAATTTACATTTATCAGACTGGCAATTTAAAATATAACAGCCTCAGAAAAATATTTCAATAAATAAATAAAATAAAATTACAACTGTCCAGACGAAAATTTTTATTTTTTCAGGTACTGTAACATTAAAAAAAATAATGCAAAAATATTTGTATCGCTTAACAGAATCAAATAGTCATAATTTTTAACTCATTCATACTAACGTAGAAAAATATTTAAACTTTACGTACGTTTTAATGTACTGCTCAAATATTGCATATCGTAGCAGGAAACTCCGCTTAGTTCTCGGGTTCGTAGCTTAAAGGTTCAATATACATGGGAAGTTCTAGTAAATAGTCCAGTTGGCAGGGCGTGACAAAAGTTTTATTGCTCCTAGAAGCTCGATAAGCAATCTGCTTTACACAATTCACAGAAATTAACAAGCAATAACACATTGCATAACAGTCATCTAGTGACAGAAGTCTCCTCACACACACACACACAAAACTTATATTTCTCATACAATAAAATTCTTTCATACAAAAAAAAAAACCTCCGTGGAATTCTCGATCAAAAATCTTAACTGTACCTCAGCATAGAACAATAAAGACTTTATAAGCAGCCTTCAAAAATAGCCTTTGAAAAACAAGCGAAAAAGCGTCGCTTATAATACCGCAATACAGAGTGCATGTTCTCTCAGCAGAATTAACTTTTTTCTGTTAGGGATAAAATGTGAAATCAGAGCAGGAATGAAATGTTTTATACGCAAAAGAATAAGGATTTGGAAATTTCGGAGACTAAAATGTATAACCTTTTAATTTGGCGACAAATAAAATGGCTGATATGACGATTTTTTGAGAATATAGCGCCTTGCACAGTTTTAAGCTTGGCGCAATTTACCGAGAGAGCGTAAGGAAATAATATTAAAAATTATTTCCTTACGCTCTCTAATTAAAACAAGTATAATTAAAAACAAGCATGGGTTTTATTGGGATACATTTACGCGTTAAATTTTAATTTTCCGTGCTGAAATAATGCAGTTATTAAGGCGATTTTAAGCGATCCATCTACATAATTTTCAACAAATTTAGTAAACTGATTTAAGCTAGGGGAATTCCACAATATTTTAGGTCATTGAAATACTCGCATTTTGTACATCGTATTTAACGATGAATAAAACACAGTAACACACACTTAATAATTTAAAATACTGCTCCTTTTCAAATAGATGCCTGTTTTACTGGCGATCGAACCATATAAGTGATAGATAACTATTTCCCATTTTGGTTGCGGTTAAATTAATTCTTCGAATGATTCCCAGAAAAAAATCTCGCAAAAAGATGTATGTAGTCACTTTGGCAATCGAAGTACTGTACGTGTAATAAATAATTGATTCTTATTTGTTAAAGCAGCGGTGCGGAAGTTTCTTTTACTGGAAACTGTTAGAATTGTGTAATTAATATACTGTCTAATATAATTTTTGTTTTGCAAATTAAAATGTAAGTTAATTCCTACTTTAGGACCTTTCTTAGCAATGTTGGCGATAAATATTCAAATATAGCGTAACTCTGTGTTTAATAGCTTGTGTTTTTGCGTTTACGTATTGCTAATTCCATTCCACGATTGAGATGACCCGATGTTACGAGCGCATGCCTAGATAACCTTTTTTTAAACTGTCGCCAAACACGGTGTAATGACATAGGAATTCTTTATAAATACGAATGTTTTTAATCCCGGTAAGGCTAGGTTGCCTATAAATTATTGCCTTTATTGTCAAGTTAATTTGTGACTCATTTTAGCTCTTTGACATTGACTGGCGGCGTTAATTACGCGAATATATGAGTTCTCGCAAAGTAAACATAAATGACCCATTTCATGTTCTATTTTTAGCATTGTTATAGTTTCCGTAGCAACGGAATCCATTGTTGCAACTTAAATTGTTAAGTTTGACAATTAAGTGAAACCACTCATTTCTACAGCTCTTAAGACTCGAAAAAGTGAAAACGCATTAAATATGAAACAAATAGAACTTTAAAATACTTGCTCTTTAAAAATAATCGAAGTTATTTTGCAATTCTACATATTTTTTCATTTTATTTCCTTCGCGTATGGACGTTATTTCCACGTCATTGTTTACTGCTTTACTGGCAGATTATCCGGAGCGGCTCATAAGCGCTAACGTATGTGCTGCTCCGGACATACGCAAGAGCGTTATGTCCAGCGCGTATTTGCGTAACCCCACTGTATTAATCAGAGTTTTCTGGTGTCGGATTTTTTAAACTTTTTTTTACCATGGACATTCCCATCCTGAGGTACTGATCATGAAAAAAAAAAAAAGAAAAATATCAATCATACGCAAACATAAGTTGTCACGTCACGAAAAACCGTCGTGGATGGCAAACACCGAAGTTGTACCGAAGGTTATACATAATTAAAAATTTTGTAAAGTTTAGTTTTGGTACAATTTGGGTATTTGCCACCACGGTGAGATGAAATAAAACTAAATATGGCAACCTACCAAGGATTATGCATATTTCTCTGTCACTTCGTCAAAAACGCGAATCTTAAATTTTGGTTATTTTTACCTAAATGCACTGTCGAATTTTCTAAGTAATGCTGTTTTCCATTTATGCATTTCTGCTACTTTCTCAAAGCCCCATGTCTTAGTTAAGATTATTTTACGAGAGAATTTAATAATCAGTATAAACTGAATCAATGAAACTTTGTAGGTGTTTTTCTTGAAACTGAGAAAAAGCAGATTAACGTCTTCAACGAGGAAGTAGTGATATGGAAAACTATTTAATTAGTAACCGTAATGGGAAATGTAATCGATTATGCGCGTGCGCAAAACGTTAAAAATTAAGAGAGTATGGAAAGTCAGGAATATGAAATGAAAATCAAAAATAAATCACCAGAGATTTTAGGATATGTATCGCGTATTAGAAAGATGTTGCAATCAGGTGCACAACAAGGCACTCGCAAGGAATACAAAATACAGTGTGTAAGTAATTGCTCTTTCCATGGCGTTTGTGGAATCTTTTCAAATAACGGGATCCGATGTGCTTAGAATATTTCCTTATAAATGATTATGTAAAAGTTCTATTTATTTTTTCATATATTTTCAAGTTACAGAGGAACTCTAAAAATTACTTCATATTTTGCTCAAATATTGAATTTGATACTATGCAACTAATTTGTTAAAAATAAAATATCAAATTAGTTATTTATTTAATGCGAATTGACAGTGCGATCAACGTCAGTTTTATGTAACAAATGTAATACTGCTTTAAGAGTTCAGTCAGTGTAATAAGCTTTTTCGTCACGAACGTTTTCATTTACAAAAGCGAGATGATTTTCACGGGAACAGGGTGCATTGTTGGCCTTTAAACGTAAATAGTGTATCCATTGTTTCATGTAGTTTTTTAATTTAGTAATATTCAATAAAGTCATGTGTAAAATAACTGCGCTAATGCATTGGCCGTGCTTTGAGAAGTGCAAGAAAAAATAAAATAGTTGTCAGCATCATGTAATGTTATTTACATGGTATATATATTAATGCTATAAATTATACCTAAAAAAAAAAAAGAAATATATGATATAGAAATCAGACATTTTTCGAAAAAGAAAAGTTTCATCTGCATACCACAAAGTTTTACTTTTCTGATCGCCAGTGACCCTGCCTAGTTTTTGTGTCATCATGTTGTTATCGTCTCAGATTTGCACTCATGACGTCCACTTTTAGTTACGATTTAAGCAATTTTTCACATTTTGAGATTCCGCATTATTGGGTTTAATTCGAATTATATGTGTGAGGAAAATATTCGTCTCCTACCGTGCGGAGAACGGGTAAGCAGCTAGTATGTTTTATAAATCTCTAATCTTCATCAAATCATAACAACATAAACTAAAACTAAAAGGACGATAATACTAATTTAACCACAATAGGCGTAACTTACTAAGAGCAAGGGGGGCAATTGCCCCCCACCCAAAAAAAAATCTAGAAGATTCAGCTATTATCTATTTGAAAATATTTTCTAGTAAAGGAAATACTATTTTGCCCTCACAATGTTACGTGCCCGTTTACACCAATGTTAGACGCTTTTGGAAATTTAGTTGTTTCTGAACTTATTTTTCCCGCGATCAAGACAAGGTGTTTAATTAAACTAATTTTCTTTCTGTGCTAGTTTTCAACGTGTTTTTTGTTTCATTCTTTTTTCCAGGTATTTCATCTATCCTTTGTTGCCCAGTTGCTGGACACTGAAAAGCTGTCATAAGCAAATAGATGATATGCTGGCTGATGTTGTCATGAGACAGAAATCTGAATACAATGAATCACAAATCGTTAATTTGATCGACAGCTACTTTAAAGAAAGAGATGATAGACGTGAAAGAGGAGACCCAACCGCAGCCTACTTTACAGGTGTTTATAATTCTATTGCTTGCTACCTAATGGAAATGTGTTTTTGAAAATGAAGACTACAGAAAAGGAGTGATAAGTAAATTATGGGGAAAAAACATTTTAAAACTGTAATTAGCTGTGAAAATGTATTTAAAATTTAATTGAAATCCATGTAAATAGTACAGACGAAGAATCTTATAAAATTATGCCTCATTTATATTGACAACTATTAGTTTTAAAGTATTATTTAAGATCTCATAAATCAATTGATTTACCCGAGAAAAAAAGAAGAGAGAGAACAAAAACTTTTTGTGTAGTTTTGCTAAATTAAATTAAAAAAAACACACAACATACTGCAATATTTCATTAATTTCCAATTTCTTTCTTATCTTCAGTTATTTAATGACATATATACTCATGTCCATAAATTAAAGATAATGAAATTCAGGCAAAGAAAGAGAAAGAAGCAAAACAAATTTGACTTATTTGTAAATTCTATTTATTAAACAAAAAGTAAACAGCAAAAAAGATGCTATATGTTTGACATAATTAATAAAAATTGCAAGTTTTACTCCCTTGACCAAATTTCAAAAAAGAACCTATTTACAAAAAACAGTATAACATGGTTAGTAGGATGGTTTATACGGAGTATTTCTCCCGGACGATGCAATACAGGCCTGACAATGCCTAGGCATGCTGGGTATCAAATGATCAATCTGATCTTGGGGAATATTACACCACTCATCAAGCAATGCACTCCGAAGTTCCGGTAGACAGGTGGGAGGGGGTTGACGGGCTGCAATTCGTCGGCCAAGCATATCCCACACATGCTCTTTTGGATTCAAGTCCGGTGAGTATGCTGGCCAATGCATACGGGTGATATCCTCCGATTGAAGGCATTCGTCTACAATGTTTGCACGGTGAGGACGGGCGTTGTCATCCATAAACACAAATTCAGCACCCATGGCGCCCCGAAACAAACGTACATGTTGTTCCAGAATGACATCCCGATAGATGTGGCCTGTCATCGTTACACTCTGAACATGCAGGTCAGTTCTGGAACCAAGAATAATTCCTCCCCAAACGAGCCATCCTGCACCATCGTAACGGTGTCTTTCAATGGTGTTCTCTTGGTGGTAACGGGTACCTGGCGCTCTCCAGATGAATGTCCGGCGAGAATCAGACTCCAAACTAAACCTGGACTCGTCGTAAACATCACACAAGACCACTGTTGCGGTGTCCACAATGCATGCTCTCTACTCCAGGTTAATCGCAGGCGACAGTGAGTTGCGGTAAGTGGAACACATCTGACAGGCCTACGAGCATATAGACCAATGTGCCCTAAGCGTCTGTACACGGTCTGCTTTGAAACTGTCGTACCGGTAGCTAAAGAGAGCTGACGAGACAGGTCTGATGCTGTACTCCGTCTGTTTCTTTTGGCAGTATCTGCCAAATAGCGGTCCTCATTCGGCGTTGTAACTCGGGGGCGACCTGTGCTGTAACGTCTACTCACATTACCATCATCTTGGAATCGTTGCCAAAGCCTGGAGATGACACTCTGGGCGATTCCAAGTTCTTCGGATACTTCCAGCTGGGTACGTCCACATTCCAGTCGTCCGATAATTCTGCCACGTAAAACATCATCCAAATGCCTCATTTGTGCCATAACTATGCGGTTTTTGCACTGAAAGGCTTTCACAGCGCTTGTGAACAATTTTACTTCTTTGCCACCATTCCTTATATACCCCTCTCTTACACTCTCGTCATTGTCCATCTCTCGTCATTGTCTCGTCATTGTCCTCTCGTCATCCACGCCATCTGGTGGTTTCCTGTAATTTGCATATTCTTCTTCAAGATGTGTGTGATCATTCCACAGGTGAAATTTTTATTTTAGAGATCAATTTCTGTGTGATTCCGAATTATCCTCAATTTATGGACATGAGTGTATTTCATCGGTTTCAGTGACAAGTCGTCCATAACCACAAGATCCAATCTTCGAAGCATTTATTTTTTAAATTCTATTAACGTTCTAATTTTTCACCTTATCAGTTTATGGTGTTAACAAAATTGTTTCTTTTCCCAAAAACTTTCCAACTATGCTCTTAGATTGATCAAATTTTCCTATAACTGGGCCAAAGTCAAAAGGGTTTCTTACGCTGAAGCAGGGGCGGATCCAGAAAAACCATCTGGAGGGGGCTCCGTTTTTCTTTAGGATGGATATATTGATTTCCCAATACGTGCTCTCCCAATGTATAACTAGACATGGTATATCACAACTAAATAAGTATGTTTGATGCAAGGCCCGTCGAGAGAAAACTCGGGCCCAGGAAGGGGGGCAGTGCTGTCGGGCGCCCTATACCGATCACGCTAAGGTCGATGCTCATAAGCCACGTTTTCTATGCGTTTTAATGGAAGACGGGGCTGATACGGAGAAGAAAATGTTCCGCTGCTCTCACCATTATGTGGGAGAACGGGGTTTGCAGTTTAACACATTAATCTTTTGTTAGTAGATCCTGACTGGTCATTAAAAGTCGTAAAATTCGTCAGAAGAATGTCGCCTTACACCTGTAATGACGGCAAGACGTGGCTTATCAACAACGACCTTTATTCATGCTGTTGCTCGTAGGCCCTCCCCATTAACATTTTAGTGTGTACAGAGTACAACTGCTGAATGCAATATTGAACCCATTTCTCTGCCACCGAGCAATATACAGTGTTCACAGCATACATTTTCGCATTTCAAAATTGCAATAGGTTTACAAATTCCCATTCTGTTTTGTGGAGATTGTAGTAAGCAAACCTCAATGCTATTTACAACTATTACATTGCCTGCTATTTACAATTTGAGCTTTCTTTTTAAAAACAGACCACCTTTTCATTGCCAGGCGCTCGCTTTGTCTGCTATCTTAGATTATATTTTACTTTTATAATGAGGATTTATACCCATACGTCTAGGTGGTGCGGACAACTTATGAGAGCAGTTGAAAGAATGAAAGCTGTGCAAATTGGGGAGGGTTGGATTTTTCGTCCATGCTTCAGCATCACCTAAGGCCGATGCCGACTGCCGATGCGTCTAACATGACTGCAGTGGGTAAAAGGGCATTCTCGTCGCGAATTTTACGAATTTTTAATGACCATTCGGGGTCCACCGACAAAAGATTTCTGCACTAAACCGCAAACCCCGTCCCCTGCAAAATGGAGAGAGCAACGGGAGATTTTTTTTTTTCCGCATCCGTGTCCCGTGGTCCATTCAAATACAGTGAACCCTGCTAAAGTGACCACCTTGGTAAACAGACCGTCTCTCTATAGTGAACACTTTTATGCAATTTAGCTTTACAATAATTACTATACGCTATTACGCTATTACTATAAAACACCAAGTTGCTAACTGTGGCACATTAACCCAGCAGCTGCTGCAGTTAAGTAGTATTTCTGTAGGAATTTGTACGTTATCACCCAATAAAGTATTTTTATAATAATTTTATAAATAGAAATGTCACCAATTATGTTTTTTCACGCTTCTTGCAATGTTAGTACTTGGCTTTACCCCCATGGCCACCATCAGCTTTTATCGGGGTGTCATGATAAAAGCGTTAGGTTAGGGCTGCTAAAAATTTGTTCTTAGCAGCACTAACCTAAATAAATTGGATGACAAATACTGTTAACCCTTTAACGCGCAGTGTTCCCGCTCTGGGAACACCCAACTCTGACGTTTTGACTGTTGGCAGTCACGAAGAATAGATTTGATTTCTATAAAAATAGTTGCGGGTGACATAGCTCCACGAGAATCATTTACGTTTTAGCACGTCATTTCCCGTAAAAAAATGGTCACGATTATTTTTAACAGCATTGACATCTGCTGAAAAATGGAAGAATGCGAGAACAACTGGATAGATTGTCCAATGCCGAAAAAAGGGCATCGCTCGACTTAACTACCAGCAAGATGGTGGACGATCGAAACGTTCATTGCGTGCCGCAGATCTAGAGACCCTTTTTTGCTGAAAGCATTGGGAAATGGTTGCGCGTCAAAGGGTTAAAACAAAGAAACATCATTTTCCTTGAAATGACTCCGATAATTTAGCCAACACTGCACTGAGTATATAGAACAGTAAGGTATGGGGCGGCTAGTATTAGAAATTTTTTTAGCAGATCAGCCGAAGCCTGAGAATTTTGTTTTGCATTCCAAATTTTTCTGCCAGAAGAATAGCATTTTGTTCGAAGATCTCTGCAGAAAATGCTTGATTTTATTTTATTTTGGGAACACGGACAATTATCTACCCGAGGGATCTAGGCCGAGAACGGTGTGCCCTACTCGGGGGGGGGGTGTCTTTCTAAGGGACCTTAATCTGTATTTACGCGAAGTTTCGGAGAAAACCACGTAGGACTCCGAACAGTTAGGTCGACAGACGTGACCTGAGTTTGCATCAGGCACTTTCCTTCTCCCAGTTGAGAGCGCTATGCGCTCACCCACTCGTAGGGCCTAGAGAAATTGGAATTATATATTATGTGATGTTACGGCAAGCCTACGCTAGAGGCATCTGCATTCTGGTTCGGCTGCCTTGGTCGGAGGAGATTTTCAGAGGTTCTAACGCGTATTCACGTTAAATCTGGAGCATGGGCGCCGGAAGAATATTTCGCAGGGGGGGGGGCAAAGACTACTCTAGCGGGGGCAAAGACTACTCAAGGGGGGTCAAAGACTATTTCAACGTATGATTACCATGTTGGAAAGAGCAAAAAAGCAAGGGAAAACAGTGCATTCAAAAATCCAGGGGGACCATTGTCCCCCCTTGCCCTAAGCTGCCGGCGCCCATGATCTGGAGAAAACTGACCAAAAATCCCAACTAGGCCCAAACGCGGGACCTTCATACTCCAGCCGTTTATCATGTTAAGTGTCTTATCCACTCGGCCATGGTGGGGCCCAGAAATTGGAATGTTGGATGCTCTTGCTTCATGAAAGCATTTGCACGCAGACGTGCATTAGAAATCGCTTCTAATCGGCCACATTGAATTTTCGTACGTTTGTATTTGAATCTCGAACTAAATTTTTGTACTGCTTCAAGAATTTTCTCTTTGCTTCAAAAATACCTTTGAGAGTAGACTTGGGCAGTTTAAATTGTACTTTTGACATTCTCCAACACTTTTTTCCTACTCTTAACAACTTTCCCCTGCTCGTGCAGCGTAAGATATTAAAAAAAAAAATCCTCCTTAAACAGAAGCAACGTAGTCTTTGAATAGGACCTTGAAATATCCTCTTTAGGAAGAGATTATCGCTAAACAGAGAGTCAACTATATATGCACTACTTCGTTTTTAAATTTCAGTTCATTTGAAAACTTACAAAAGATTTTCTTAGCTTCCCTAATCCATAGTATGTCTATCTCTAGAGGGGGCTCGAGCCCACGGAACCCCCACCCCCTTGGATCCGCCACTGCGCTGAAGACATTCTTCTATATACCAGGGATGGGAATTACATAGTACGAACAGGATATTATTATCGCGTGGGCAATTCTGGCATTTACCTAAGGCCTTTAGATTTTTAGCCCCACCCCCCCCCAATTTTTTTAATCACTTTACTGTTTTGTTTAGTTTGATTTTTTTCAAAGATAAATATTTATCTATAGATGATTTGGTCAAGTTTTAAATTATTTTAGAAATCATGAAGTTTGTTCATTGCTTACTAAAATACTGCTGTTTTGTTCTTTACTCTTCAATATTTACACAAAGTGAGTAATCATTTGAGTACAATTGACTGTATTCTGACTTCATTATTTAAAAATGGCGTCATACCAACATCTGGATACGATAGAGAAGCTCAAAAGTCCGTTTCTTTACCCTTCAATATTTACATTAAATATTTACGCAAACTGAGTAATCATTTGTGTATATTTGAGTGTATTCTGACTTCATTATTTAAAAATGGCGTCATACCAACACCTGGATTCGATACAGAAGCTCAAATGTCCTAGAATCTCACAAATTTACCCAGATCTTAAAGGATTCAACTGAGAAATTTGATTAAAGCTATATAATAAATGAATATGCTTATATAAAAACAAGGGGGAAAGTATGTGTTAATTTTGCATGTGATGCTCTGTATTGAAAGTTATTACAGAAAAATTATGTTTGAACTGTTAGACTACCGATTAGATAGAAACATCCGCTTTAGAGGCGGAAACGAGCCAGTCCATCAGTTGTTGGGGGTGCCTGTCAGATGTGCGCTTGCCGCTAAATTATTCAGAAGCAGTTTCCAAGAATTAGCCATTTGTTTCCTGCGCTGATATTTTTAAGTTTATAACAAATCAGTTTATGCATTTAAAATAACGGAAACCAGAATTGCTGATTTGTAATGAAAATAATAAAAAATCTACAGCATCCACCCGCTTTTCTCCCTCCTTGACCGAGTCATTTGGATTTGTCTTAACTGGCAAATTACCAATATTCCATGCCAAACGCAGTCAGACAGTAACAGTGAGCTAATATACATGAATTACTTGTTGCTGGGAGGTTAGATGAGGGAGATTATGAAAACACTATATTTTTTCAAACTTGACGTAAAGGCTTGGTGAGTGCATGAAAAAGGTTGAGGAATATGTGATTTCAGAAAATTTTGTTAATTCATCTCTGTATGTTCTAGAGGGGGATCAGAAATATCTGAAGTCCTGGGGTTCCATGATGACATAATCAGCGTATGATGTTTGGTGTGCCAGAAAATCCTCTGGCCATGGCCAAAAATTTGAATTTTCTGTTTAATTCTTCTATAAATTTAACATAATGTACCGGCACAAAAAAAGAATCTTTTCAATTTGCATTAATTTTGACACTTCGATAAAATCCTATTTGCCGTCTCAGCCGTATGTACAAATAAATACATGACTAATCCCTATTTTTCCTGAATAAGGTATGATGTTTCTAGACTGGGGTCCTCAAATATCAGAAATCCCGGGGCCACATGAAGTCATAACCAGATCCTGACTGTACGTATCATGTTTGGCATGACGACAACAACAACAACAAAATTTTGACCTAAATCGCAAATATAAACTAAGTAGAATTTTGAAAACACAAAATATTTCTATGCTGAAAAATAAAGTATTTAGCTACCTATTATGATTAAGATTCACTAAAACATAATCCTAACTAATATTATAAATGCGAAAGTGAGTTTGTTTGTTTGTTTGTTTATGACGCTTTCGCTCCTAAACCGCTGAATCGATTAGGATGCATTTCGGTTTAGATATAGATGGGACCCTGGAGTTGGTTATAGGCTACTTAGATTTTTAAATTATTAATTACTTTTTTAATTATTAGTTAAAAACCGTTTTTACGTTGCCATGCTTGGCGAGTTTCGCCCGTATCATATGATTCATGTTTTGAGCTAACAAGAATTCTATTACTTCAATAAAGAAGCACGTGCATCTAAAAAACATTAAATAATACGGAAATTATGCCAGTTTTATGCCAAATATATCTATCTCTAATAATAAAAATGAATGTTCTCCAGACAAATCTACAGAAAGCAGAGCTTTGAAAATTTGAGCATGCCTGGACCCATGGAGGCTCGGAAATTTTAATTACTTTTCTCACTATTAATTAAAAACCGTTTTATCGACCCCACAAAATGATTTATGCTTTTGAAATAAAGCAGAAATTCTATTTGCAAAATCGCATACATTTGAAAAACATAAATAAGTATGGAAATTATGTTGATTTTACGCCAAATTAAAAAGCATAAATAAAGAAAAGTGTACTTACGTATTATCCCGGCGGTCCGCCAAGACGAGCGATTTTTTTGCAGAGATAAATGCCGGGCACTTGAAATTATTAATGGTTTTGAATACGATGGGCAACAGTTTGGCAACTCATTTGACGAAAAAACAGTTTGGCGGGAATGACCGACGGGATAATAGGTAAGTACCAAGAAAAGTCCAGATGTGTTTCACTAACTAAAGTTCGTAAATTTCCAAATTCTACAAATAATATAAATGTGTACGTTTAGGTGTTTGGATGTTTTTGACTGAATCACACAAAAATGGTTGGAAAAATTTGTAATGAAGATAGCTTATGCTCTGGATTAACATACAGGCAACCTTTCAAGCATATAGCATAAATAATTCTTTTACAAAGACACTCAAAATAATGCTAATGCATTGCGCTCTATGGAAATTTTGTAGCAACTAAACCGATTTTAAAACTTTCTTCACTGATTGAAAGTCCTAGGCCTATAGGGTCCTAGGCGTATATGGAGAATTCCTCCGTGTGGAATTTTCTAAGGAATCCTAGCCCGTATTTTCGCGAGGTTTTTGAAAAAAACACGGAAAACTGCGAGCGGCTAGGTCGAGAGGCGCGACCGGTGTTTGAACCTGGCACCTCCCGCCTTCCAGGTTTGAAAGCAGACCCTCTTAGACACTGGGGGGACCCTGAGTGTTATAGGCTACCTTTTATGCATATATCACAAATAGTTCTTTTACAGGGATACTCATAAGATTTACATTACGCTGTTTGTGTATCTCTGTAAGTACTGAACCGATTCCAAAACTTTTTTCACTGATAGTAAGCTACAATTTTCTTGAGTATTATAGGCTGAAATTAATGCATGTAGCGCAAATAGTTCCTTTACAGGAACACTCAAAATAATTCTAATACATTACGCTCTATGGGTATCTCTGTAACTATAGAACCGATTCTAAAACGTTTTCGCAAATAGAAAGCTGCACTATTCCTGATTAACATAGGCTAAAATTCATGCATATAGCATAAATATTTCTTTTACAAGAACACTCAAAACAGTTCGCAAATACTGTCGTAACTGTCTCTATTCGCCAAATGCCTGAAAAAAAATCTAAATTTAGTAATTTTACATACTCGGTTATTTTAAATGAAGTATACTACCATGCATTATACTTCATTTAAAATAAGTAAAAAGCAAATAATATTTAAATGCTGTTTCTTTAGTTGCAAACATATTTGTTATTCACACATGCTTCGTTTCTCTCGGGACCTAATTCTAAAGCCGACGCGCACGAAGTCGCGGGTAGCCGCTAGTTACTAATAAATTTTTAAAAGGTTTTCTTATTTCTATATTATTTTGTACGCGCGTGAGTGCAACAATACAATATAGTATTTTCAGTGATAAATATTTAAGCGAAAATACTGTAATCACGGTATTTTTACTATCAATAACATTTTCTCTTAATTTGTAATAATTTAGATAAATCACTGGTTTCATCATTGAGTCAATTTGTCACCGATGGAGTTCTTACTGTCAGCGTATTTATCGCAACGGCTCTAACAACCCTCATAGAATATCCCGATGAACAAGAAAAGATCTACGAAGAAATAATCGAAGTCATTGGACCAGACAGACTACCAACCATAGACGATAAAAACAAAATGCCTTACACCAATGCTGTTATATATGAAATAATAAGATATACAGATTTTTTCCCACTATTTCCAAGTTTAGAATGTTCAAGTAAGTTAAAATTTGCTTTGAATTTTTATTTTAACACTTTTATTCAAGACTGAATGGAAAGTTTGCGTTATGCTTTTTTCGATCAAGTAAAAACTGTTATAAGTATTTATCTAGCTTAATAGCCCAAACCTGCAAAGTGAATGCATGTCCAGGCAAATGTTTCTGTTAACGAATGGGTGAACAGGTTGACCACGCCAGAATTGAAAAATTGCGCATTTTAGAAAAAATTGACGAATACGATGATAAACGTACTATATTTATATATATATAGAGAGAGAGCTGTGTCATGTCTTAAATATCAATCTCATCAAAAATGACTATTAAAGCACATAATTGGCTGTCATTTTTCTTTTCTAAATAATTTTATCGGGATGGAATAAATTGGGTCACAGTTTTTACAATTTGCACGGAATTTATGTTTAGAGCTTGGAGGGGAAATAAAGGGAAAAGGAAATGAAAAAGAAGAATTCTAATTTTTTCCAACGGGTGTATAGACGAATAATATGAAGCAATTATTCTTATGGGTATAGGCTCCAACTGTGTTAATAAATCTTTTGTTTTTATTGATAATAATGACATATGATAACGTGTTATGAATCATCTTCATAGTGGCTGTTTCGCAAGTATAGATATTTTTCTCTCTTGAGCTTTTATGTGGTGTGTATGTCAATGTTTTATTTAGATACAATCGCATGTACAGTATACAGGTTTGTCAATGTGAATATTATAAATACATTACTTTTGTTTGAAAAATAGCAATGAGCATGAAAATTCCATAGGACAGATTTGTTTGCTGTTCATATAAGTGCATAGTGCATGTAGGGAGAAAGTATTCTTAATTTGTTCGATTCTTGAGCATCACTGATTTGCTGTTCATGTAACTGTATAGGGTGCATTTGGTGAAAAAGTATTATGAGTTTCTTCGATTGTTTAACATGATTGTTGTAGAGCATCAGTTCAGTGGGCTTCTTGTAAAGCTTTTCTAAAGTCCTGCGACGAACCATAGCTTTTATGCCTGCTGCTCACACCAGTTTTACATTCTGTGGAGAAATGTTTCTTTGACAGGAGGTTAAAAAAGCTATCTGTCTATGATCAGCAGTAAATTATAAAACGGTATATTATCTCTATACTTCCAGATTTGAATTGTGATAGGTCAAAAGATAAAAATCTTTGTTTGACATTTGGTGCCTGCGTTTAATCTTGCCCACTAGATATACAGTATGCCCATAAACGGAATGTCCGAGGTATGAATTTTTACATTATTTAAGCGTTGTAGAGCATCAGTTCTAGGTCACAGTTAAAGCATGACTCAATCAGTTTCAGATAAGCGTGCGATTACTGCTTTGTTGCTTTTATGTTTGCAGCGCCACTAGAGAATCTATTCCCGATCCCGCGGGAACGGGATCCTACACCATTGTTTGCGGGACTATTCTCGCGGGATTAGTACTGTGATTCCACGGGAATGAAACAGAGAAATAATTTATTTTCATTACAATTTCACGCCCGCCGCCTTCCCAATCACCAACTGGCCAAAAATTGTGCATATTTATGTACCTTATCTAACAACACATGAATCAATAATTACAAATTTTGATTTAAAGTTTCATTTTTTTTAATTATCTTTCAATTGGAATTTGGATAAAACTTTGTAATCTAAATTTTTTGCTAACTTCTCAAGCTCCAAATGTGAACTGAAATGTTTCATACTATTTATCTCTTAGCGAACAATCAGGAATCAATAAATTATTAAAAGTTTTCATTTTAGTTTTTAATTTTTTTATAGTTCACGCTTTTAATTATTTTACTAAAATTAAATCAAGACTAGGAAACGATTCATTGGTATTATTTGATATTTTAGGTTCTTTTTTCAGTGACTAAGAAAATAGCAATAAGTTTGTTAATTTTATATTTCTGTAAATTATTTTCTTGACATAAAATTGAACTTCGTATTAAAATATTTTTCCTTTTCTTATTTCTCTCTGTAATCGGTTGTTAAATTCATTCCAATCTTGACCGAAATACTCATCTGAAGCTTGTCAAACAATGTTCCTGTGGGATCCAGCATTGCAGCCGGATCAATAAATCTTAATCCCAGGAAAGAAAAACAGTCAGAGATTGCATTCTCAAATCATCAGGGGCCATCATTCTGAAGAAGGACACTTGACCCCCCCCCCTCTCTACAAACAATCATAAGGGCGCCCATGCCAATGAAGTTAACAGGTGAACTTCAGTTAACCCTGCAAAAATGTATGGCTTCCTCAAGGTTTCATACAAGCTTGTTTCATATAAGAAAGCTTTTTGTCAAGTGCTTTTGTATTCCCTATCAAAATTAGATCTAGACTTGAAGACAGGTGATTCTTTACGTTATCTTTTCCGAATTCTTTTTTAGCAACTAAGAAATATCTTAGTACATTATTCTGAATATCATGACTATAATTTTTATATTTCTGTAAATTTTAATAATTATCATACAAGATTCATTATTACTGATGAATACTACATCAGTAATAATTAATCTTGGGAAGGTAGAGAGGAAGGTCAATCCCACGGGACTGCAGTGTCAATAAATCTCAATCTCCAAGGCCGTAGGCAAGGGGATGTTTTGGGGGTTCAAACCCACTCCGAAACTTTCAAGAACATGTATTACTATTCGTAAAAGAGTATTAAAGATTTGGCATATTGAGAAATAAAACTTCAAAACCACTCTCGAAATGTTTTCCTGGCTACGATATTGTCAATCTCGAAGTATCGCGAATCTAAAATCAGTGCGGGATTGCATTACCTAAGCTCCACATCACGCAAACTGGTGAGGAGAAGGCAGGCGGTATATTTCATTACTCGGGACTTATAAGCTGAAGAACTGGACTTCAGGTCGAATGTCTGCCGTATAACTAAATGTGCACATTTTGAACATTTGGAATAAAACATAGCTTAGATTACCTTTAATTTAATATATGATTTGTTGTGAATAATGTGAATTGAAATTACAATACACCATTGAAGCTGGGACATTCTTTTCTGGACACCCTGTATAACATAATTAACCCAGTAGCACAAGTAGAATTGGTCAATATTGGTTAAATTTTAGCTTAATAGTATCCTACTTGAAACACATAGTAATTCTCTTCTATCTAACTTCAATGCATGAATAACTATATTGCAGTTAAAAATTCATTTCAAGCTGTTGCAAAATTTTTAAATATAAAAAGGGGATGGTGTAGCTAAGGGACACCTTGATGGGATAATACTGACAGAAATGACGATGGTGATGACACGCAGAGGAATTACCTTAATGTGAAATAATTTAAATTCGATATTTTCAAGCATTTACAAGAAGAAAATGTGAAAGCTGTTTTGAAAAAACAGTTCAAATTGCAGACGAAATGATGGTACAAATATGGAACAAATATTTCCAAATTTTCAAAAAGGAAACTGTTTCAGCGGTAACATGTTCAATTAAATGCTTTTTAAAGGTAAATTAAAACTTTGAATGAAAAGAAATGAATCAGATCTAAAAGAATGAAACAATTAAATTGGGAATTTTGAACGGGGTTTCTTGACCTAGTTTAACTGTCGTTTTACAGAGGTTAATTCAGAATTCTAACACTAACAGTCTCGATAAATAAAATAACTGCGATATATATACGTTAGGGTGGAGTGAAAAAATGAAAGTTGAAATTTTGTGTTGGAATACCCACCAAAAATTTTGTACTTGTAAGAACAATACGAGTGTAAAATATTATCAAATTTCAATGACTCCTTGGGCTCTCTACCGAGACTATCTTTCATTATTAAATAAATTGTACAAAATCCTCCTTTTTGTTTAAACACAAAATTAATAATGCGTTTATTGTTTTATTACATGCATTACGAATTAGATATTATTGTAGTAATATATTAAAGTTCATTAATTAAATAACAGTAGATGGCACTAATGATCCGTTATCAGCGCAGAGTTCAGTTATCACGTGGTTTTATTATTCAAGAGGTTGTTATCGTTTATATGTTGACACAAAGAAAGCCCTACTATTTCGTATCGGTTTCACTGAGTATTGCGAAGAAATATATTTGAAGAATACAGCTGAGTATTTGTGATAGCAACAGGCATTAGTTTTTGAAAATTTTGTTTCACAATATTAGTTGAGTATTTGTTTATACATAGTTTGCAATAATGGCTGCCGGTGGCACTGTGAGTGGACTATCTGTTACTAGAAGTACAGTTGAATGTCCCATTTTCGGTGCCCCATCAGAACTTAAAAATAATGTTTTGCCAACTATAGAAGATACTATAAAAGGTTATTTGTATCTTAGGCATGAATAAAGACATGAAAGACCCGGTCAAGAACCAAGCATTTCGGAAATATCCAAAATGCTGGGAATGCAAATACTTGAAATTTGGCAACGAGCTTCGATTCCCACAGTTTCACAAAAACGTATCCTTCAAATGATTTGCAACCATTATAATACATATCTCAGCGTTATCAGGTATCCCAAAATCAAAAGAAATGAAAGCTACAGATTGAGAGTAGAAACTTTTAAAAATGAATCAACGAAGTTGTTAGATATCGCAGCTTGCAAATGCCAGACATTTACTTTATGCTCTTGCCATAAGTTGAATAAGGTTCCAACTAAGGAATAGCCGTTTCTTTTGGATCAAAGATTAACCAGAAATATGGTTATAGGAAAGATCGATGTAATAGAAACAAATAAATTAAAAATGAAACTTGAGATGGAAAAAACAGAAACAGAACGACTTCAACGTCAAGAACGCAAACTTACTAAATGCATCCAGTCTGATAACATTGATGAAAGTGAACCTAACATTGCAATTCAAAAACAGGAAAAAGATTTTAATGATCCATTCTCTGCAACGAAGGCATCAACATCAAAAGCAGAAGAAATCAAAAGCAGATGGTGATGCGGTTTCCACTTCCAACTCTCTCACGGGTGTGCGATCAGTACGGAATTTCTGACAGATGCGCTGCAGCAATTGCTTCAGAAACATTACATGACATAGGTATTGTGTCGAAGGATGATAGATTTAAAGTCATTGACAGAAGTAAGATTCGAAGAGAGCGACTGAAAATACGTGTTTCACTTCAAAAATCACAAACTAAATGGGAAAGAGTCTTGAAAAGTATATATTTGGACAGCAGAAAAGACAAAACTCTGTCACAGGAAATGTTTGAAGACAGATTCCATAGAAGAACTGTATGTGAAGAACATATATCTATGATAGAAGAACCAAATTCTTTTTACATCGGTCATTTGACGCCGGCTTCTGGAACGCGCAAACAAGTAGCGACAGCAATATGTAATTTTTGCATTGAAAATGAATTAAGTCTTGACTGAGCTTTTAGCTGTTGGTTGTGATGGCACGGCCACGAATACTGGAAGAAAGAACGGTGCTATCGTCTTCTTACAAAATAAAGTGGGACGGCCTTTGCAGTGGTTAATCTGCCAACTCCATGCGAATGAACTGCCTCTGCGTCACTTGTTCGTTTTCCTTGATGGTGGAACTACCGGTCCCCATGAGTATTCGGGACCGATAGGAAAGTTGCTAAAAAATTGCGAGGAACTGCCGCTTGTCAATTTTGAAGCAATTTCTTGCATCTTGCCGGAAATAGACTATAGCGAGTTCAGTACTGAACAAAAAGGCCAATGTAACCCCACTGTGTTAATCAGAGTTGTCTGGGGTCAGATTTTTTAGAAAAATTTTTTTTCAATGGAGATTCTCATCCTGAAGTATATTGATCACTGATACATGAAAAGAAAAATGATCAATTATGCGCTAGCAGTGACGTAGCCAGAAATTTTTCATTGGGGTGTTACGACTACTGTAGCTCACATATATGTATGTATACGCGTGTGTGATAAGGGAGTGAAGAATATACATTTTGTATGGCAAAAAACTCCTCATGGGGGGTTGTGACCCCCTATCCCCTCCTTGGCTACGCCACTGCACGCAAGCATAAGTTGTCACGTCATGAAAAACCGTCGTAGATGGAAAACACAGAATTTTTTTCGAGGGTTGTACAGAATTAAAAATTTTGTAAAGTTTACTTTTGATACAGTTCGGATATTTGCCACCAAGGTGAGATGAAATATTACTAAATACGGCAACCTAGAATTTTCTTTTGAATTTGAAACTATGCAACTACAGTAGATTCCCTATAACACGATAGATACGTTCCATGTTATAGGAATCCGTGTTGTACGGATCCTGCGCTATACTCCACCTGGAGTGCGGATTGCGCGGGATAATCGCAGCAAAACTTATTTGCATCCCGTAGAAATACAATGATGTTTGGTATTGCTATTCAAAAGTTATGTTAATTACAGGAGCTAAAGCGTCATAATATCAGAACATATGTCTCATTTTACCGTGCTGTACGAGTCTCTTTTAACGTGTTACACGAAAACGATCACAATTTTTTCGCCGTGTTCTACGAATTCGTGTTGTAGACCCGTGTTATGAAGGGGTCTACTGTAAATTGTTAAAAATAAAACATGAAATTAGTTATTTATTTAGCGCGAGTTGACTGTGAGACCAACGTCAGTTTTATGTAACAAGTGTGATACTGCATTAAGAGTTTAGTAAGGGTGATAAACTTTATCGCAGAAGTTACGTCACAAATGTTTTCATTTGAAATGTGACGATTTTCACGAAAACTGTGTGCAATTTTGGCTTAGAACGTACGTGGTGCATCTATTATTTCATGTAGGTTTTGTTAATTTAGGTGAAATTCAATAAAGTCATCTGCAAAATAACTGCGCTAATGCATTGTCCACGCTTTAGGAAATGCAAGATAAAATAAAATAGTTGTCAGCATCATGTAATTTATTCATCTTGTATATATTAAATGCTATAATTAAGCTTAAAAAACAAAAATATATCATGTAGAAATCAGGCATTTTTCGAAAGAGAAGTTTCATTTGCATACCGTAAAGATCTTCTTTTTTGATCGCCAGTGACACTGACGAAGTTTTTGTGTCATCAGGTTGCAATCATCTCAGATTTGCACTCATGACGTAAACTTTTAGTCACGATTCAAGTATTTTTTTCACGTTTTGAGATTCCGTATTACTGGGTTTAATTAGAATTATATGTGTGAGGAAAATATTCGTTTCCCACCGTGCGGAGAACGGGCAAGCAGCTATAGTCTATACTATTAAAATCTGTGCGCGTCTGTCTGTGTATGTGTGTGTGTGTAGCATCATCTCCTCCTAAACGGCTGGGAGTTGAGTTTCGAACGAGGTATCCACGAATTCGGAAAATTTCGAGAAAGAACCTCCGCTAATTTAAATTTCGAAATTCGAATTAGTTTAGGAGATATTGATAAAAAACCCCATCAAAAACGCTAATTTTTGCTCTCAGCAATTCCGTGATTGTAACCTTTGTAGTCAAAAAAGTGAGAAATAAGCATCGAGGTCGCCATGTTTGGCTATTTTATTAAATTAATTAGACTCCTGCAGTAAAAAATAAAAGAATAATGATTTTTTTCTGTTTAGATTATTTACAAAGTTATTTTTTAATTAAAATATTGCGTTCATGTTAAATCAGAGCTGGAATTCAATGTTTTTTATGTGTAAAAGAATAAGGGATTGAGAGATTTCCGAGACTAATATGTATACTTTTTAGTTCGGCCGAAAAAAAAATGGCTGATTTGGCGATTTTGAGAAAGTAATAGGTTCTACCGATTTGTACAGTTTTGGGCTTGGCGCAAATTACTGAGAGCGTAACGAAATAGTATTTTTAATAACAAGTATAAATTTTACGGCGCTATACTTCGATTTTTCATACAGAAATAATGCAGTTATTAAGGCGATTTTAAACGATCTATAGAATTTTCACCAAATTAAGTAAACTGATTTACGTTAGAGGAATTCCGCCAAATTTCAGAAAATTGAAATTCTCGCATTTTTTACATGGTAGTTAACGGTGATTAAAACCCGTTATAGTTAACAATAATTTAAATAACTGCTACTTATCAATAATATGCCTGCATTAAATTTTGGCGATCGACCATATAAATGATAGATAAACTATTTCCCCATTTTGATTGCTGTTAAATCAATGCTTCGAATGATTCCCTGAAAACAAAAAGTCTCGCAAAATGGTGTATGTTGGAATTTGGCGATCGAAGTTCTGTGTAATAAATAATTGATTCTTATTTGTTAAAGCAGCGGTACGGAAGTTTCTTTTACTAAAAGCTGTTAGAAAGGCGTAATTAATACTGTCTAGTATATTTTTTGTTTACGAATTGAAATGTATGTTGATTCCTACTTTTGTACATTTCTTAGCAAATTTGGCGAAAAATATTGAAATGTAGTGCAACTCTGTACATATTATTAATTCCATTCCACAATTGAGATGAGCCGATGTCACTAGCGTATGCATAGATATATATATATTTTTTAATTCCGCCAAACAGGGTATTGCGAATTGCCTTTAGTGTTAAGTTTAATTTGTGATTTGAGCTATTTGTCATCGACTGGTGGCGTTATTGACACCAATATGGCAGTTCTAGCAAAGTAAACATAAATAACTCATTTCATGTTCCATTTTTATAGTTTCCGTAGCAACGGAATCCATTGTTGCCACTTAAGTTATTAAATTTAACAATTAAGTGAAACCACTCATTTCTACAGCTTTTAAGACTCGTAAAAGTGAAAACGCATCAAATGTGAAACAAATAGAACTGTAAGAGGCATGCGCTTTAAAAATAAGTGAAGTTTTCATCTATATACCTTTAATTTTATTTCCTGCGCGTGTGGGTGCCAATTTTATGTCAATTTTTGCTGCCTTGCAGGCAGATTATCCGGAGCAGTACACAAGCACTAATGTACATGCTCCTCCGGACATAAACAAGAGCGTATGTCCGGCGCGTATTTGTGTAACCCCCAGGCCGTACCCGGGGGGAACAGGGGTCCCCCCCGAAATCTAAAATTTTGTTAACAAAACAATAATAATGAAGCGTTTGTGTGAAAAATTGGGCCTTATTCATCTTTTATGAATTTATAAATTTAATTCCTGTACACCCCCCCCCCCCCCGAAATTTTTTTATGGGTCGGGCCCATGGTAACCCCACTGTGTTAATCAGAGTTTTCTGGGGTAAAATTTTTTTCAATGGAGATTCTCATCCTGAAGTATTTTGATCACTGATACATAAAAACAAAAATGGTCAATTATGCGCTAGCAGTGACGTAGCCAGAAATTTTTCATGGGGGTGTTACGACTACTGCAGATCACATGTATGTATGTATACGCGTGTGTGATAAGGGAGTGAAGAATATACATTTTGTATGGCAAAAAACTCCTCATGGGGGGTTGTGACCCCCTATCCCCTCCTTGGCTACGCCACTGCACGCAAGCAGAAGTTGTCACGTCATGAAAAACCGTCGTAGATGGCAAACACCGAAGTTTTTTCGAGGGTTATACAGAATTAAAAATTTTGTAAAGTTTACTTTTGATGCTGTTCGGATATTTGCCACCAAGGTGAGATGAAATATTACTAAATACGGCAACCTAGAATTTTCTTTTGAATTTGACACTATGCAACTACAGTAGATTCCCTATAACACGATAGATACGTTCCGTGTTATAGGAATCCGTGTTGTACGGATCCTGCACTATACTCCACCTGGAGTGCGGATTGCGCGGGATAATCGCGGCAAAACTTATTTGCATCCCGTAGAAATACAATGATGTTTGGTATTGCCATTCAAAAGTTATGTTAATTACAGGAGCTAAAGCGTCATAATATCAGAACATATGTCTCATTTTACCGTGCTGTACGAGTCTCTTTTAACGTGTTACACGAAAACGATCACAATTTTTTCGCCGTGTTCTACGAATTCGTGTTGTAGACCCGTGTTATGAAGGGGTCTACTGTAAATTGTTAAAAATAAAACATGAAATTAGTTATTTATTTAGCGCGAGTTGACTGTGAGACCAACGTCAGTTTTATGTAACAAGTGTGATACTGCATTAAGAGTTTAGTAAGGGTGATAAACTTTATCGCAGAAGTTACGTCACAAATGTTTTCATTTGAAATGTGACGATTTTCACGAAAACTGTGTGCAATTTTGGCTTAGAACGTACGTGGTGCATCTATTATTTCATGTAGGTTTTGTTAATTTAGGTGAAATTCAATAAAGTCATCTGCAAAATAACTGCGCTAATGCATTGTCCACGCTTTAGGAAATGCAAGATAAAATAAAATAGTTGTCAACATCATGTAATTTATTCATCTGGTATATATTAAATGCTATAATTAAGCTTAAAAAAAATTATATGATGTAGAAATCAGGCATTTTTCGAAAGAGAGAAGTTTCATTTGCATACCGTAAAGATCTTCTTTTTTGATCGCCAGTGACACTGACGAAGTTTTTGTGTCATCAGGTTGCAATCATCTCAGATTTGCACTCATGACGTAAACTTTTAGTCACGATTCAAGTATTTTTTTCACGTTTTGAGATTCCGTATTACTGGGTTTAATTCGAATTATATGTGTGAGGAAAATATTCGTTTCCCACCGTGCGGAGAACGGGCAAGCAGCTAGTACTTATATAAAATGTGTCAGGCAGTTTCGTCTGGAAAATGCTCCCTAAATTTGAGAAGGCGAATTCCAGGAAAGCTGTTGCATTCGAGATGGATTACAGCCGCGAACAGAATACTCAGACTTTACATTTCAACTGACAGTCCGTCTTCAAATTTGAAAATTCTGGTACAATATATAGTAAACGTTTACGCTCCATTTAGGTTCCAGATAAAGAAACAACCCTCTTGCTCAAATGGAAGAAGGCATGTATTTAAGACAATAACAACATCTCGTTATTTAAATGACGATCTCAAAAAAAAGTATTGATCCTGTCATTCAACGGAATGCTTATTTTTGCCACCCAGAAAACATTCTGTTAGCCATGCTAACTGATGAAAGAATGCATATAAGAGAACTCGCTTTCCGGAGAATTTTGAAGGCTAGAGAATTAGCCCCTGTTCCCACAAAAGTAAGAGAATTCCGTATTCCTGAACTTCACTTCAGTGCCTCAGACTACATTGATGTTATCAACTGGGATGCGTGTGAAATCACCGCACCATTTTAGCTGGCGTATCGAATGAAAATCTCTAACAATCGATCAGAAGTTGCGAGACAAATTTGGAGCTCGCTCAGTTCCCGTGCCATACTCAGGCGGTAGAACGTTGTGTTAAGATGGTGACTGAGGCTTCTTTAACTGTGATTGGTGAATCGGCTAGGGATGGCTTCATAAGAGCAAAAATCAACTCCCGAAACATCATCTCACCATTCGAAACGAAAAAAAAATTCCAAGTGGTTTAATAATAGAATGGTATTTGTTCCTTTGATTATAATTGACTATTAAGGTTAAAGTAAAATAATGTAGTTACTGTTTACCTGTGTATTAATATCTAGTAGGTGCATGTCTGGCTCTTCATTATAGGGTTTCTTAGTACATTCCTTAGTAAATAATTTTCCTGTTCTAATTTTGACTTTAAATCGTGCATTCACTAAGTATTATAATAAAAATAATGATATATAAACATACTGTATAACATCGCCCGGTAGAGGGCGGAAGATATCTTTTGAATGGTTCCAAATTTTACACTTACACTGAGGGTTATAAGTGGCAACTTTTTAACCCTATTCCATTAGTTGCTCACAAAAAAAAAATTTTTTCGCCCAATTTCGCTCCACCCTAATATACGTGCATAAAACTGTCGCTTTTTATTCTATTCTTTTTTTTATTTAAATGTTTTATTTCTTTTCCAGAGGAGACTACTGTCAGTGGTTACAAGATTCCCGAAGGTTCCATTACCCTGATAAATATTTACGCATGTAATCGTAACCCAGGGGATTTCGAGAATCCTAATGAGTTTAATCCTTCTCGATACCTTTCCACTTCAAAGAGGCCGCGTGCTGATCTCCCAATGCTGTTTGGCATTGGTAAGTAATTTTCTTTATTTATTACTTTAGCCGTTTAATTTATAGATGATTAGTTTTTATTTTTTTGGGGGGGGAGGGTAAATAATCAGCACTTGAAAGGTATAACTACTAGCAAAAAAAGCCCCCAATGTTATTCAAGCCTCGTGCAGCCCAGTTGACTACAAATCAATTGCGCTTTTTATAAATATAAAATTTAAAAATCTCCAAAGGATTGAGCTGGAAGATTTGACCAAGGGTAAACCCTGGCACCTCTCCATCCTCCAGTTACCTGAACGTCGAAGAGACCATGCGGTCGCAGCTTTTAGACTATCAACAGGGGCATGACTGCCTCGCTGCTTACCTTCACCGAATCATCGTCATGAGTAGCCCCGTGTGTCCTGTCTGCAGCGATGCCGAGCTGGTGGTTGCTGAACATCTTCTAAAGTGTCCTGCGCTTCATGCCTCCTCTATAACCTCTCGTTAGTGGGAAGCTAGAGATCTTTTGACTGCAATTTAATACTGCTTTTTTGTTTTTGTACCTTTTTGCGTTTTTTGTTGGCCAAGGATAATGTCTTTTGTGCCTGCTGCATTGGAAATAAAAAAGGAAATGTAAAGCTTTCAATCATGGCCTTATAAAAAAGGATTGCGTTCCTCCGAACCAGTATATCAGTACACCGAATACCGATATTTCGTGCTATTTTGCAATTTCACAAAACAAACATTTTATAAGGCTACTAGGAATAATTCTCATACATTACGGCCTATATACGGAAATTCTTGAAATTGCGCAAGCGTCTATATGGTGCATTCGATTGACCTCAAATTAGGTACGCATATTAAAGGTTAGTGTCTTACATACTGTATAAATCTTGGTGTGTGTAGGATTTACAGTTTTCTACAAAACTAACAAAAAAGTATTCCCACACATTGCGGCCTAAACAGTATACACTCAAATTATTTGGAAGTGCACTAGCGTCTGAACACTACATCCGATTGAGTTGATTAGAATGTATTTAACGCTTCTTAAAGATAAAGTGTTCGGAAAGTCAAGTGGAGTCACTCCAGCTTATTTGGTTTGATGATGATCAGATGAAGATTGTTTGCGTGTAGCAGAGGATGCGTACGATGTGAAATTTAATGATTATATTTCTTTGAATAAAGATGTGACGGCACGCGGTATTCTAAACATGGAAGGAACGTGCGATGCTGCAAAACATGAAAATTATGGCGAAGAAATAGCAGAAGATAATGTTCATGCCGATAAGACTCAGCCTACACTAGTGTCATGTTTGCTTGACGCATTGGAAACGGTATGAATTTTTATAAACAAAGATGAAATTACTAAAGTCCAGGAAAATATTGTGAATCTTAAATATTTGCTGTTTAGTTTAAAAAAAAATGAAAATTTCAACATTAAATTACTGATTTTTTTGCAACTTGATTTCTTTGTTTTACAATTTGGTTGCAAATTAATATTTATTGATATAGTGTATACATTAAATACATATCAAATCTTTATGTATTGATTTATACATAATCAATAGTAGTAATATAGTGTATACATTGCTTTTTTCGTATTTGGACTTTAATTCCCATTCGTCGTAATTCCGCGTACATCAATTTTTGTTTCTACGATCCCCATGAGAGACGATGGACTGAAGAACTTAAAATTATAAATTATTTTATTACTCTTATTAATACTATTATTTCGGTATAACCTTTAAAAATACCGACCGAATACCGGTATTGCATTTTTGGTCCGGTAATACAAAGCTAGTCCAATGTAAAAAAAAAAAAAAAAAAAAAAAAAAAGAGTTTCAAAGTTATCGCAAGTTTCAATATTACTCTTGACTTACTTGACTCTTCTCCTACTTACTTGAAATGTCTGGAATACCACTAAAAATCTGACAATTCTTAAAGCGCCAGTAGTTAAGGTAACATTTGTTTCACATTTATGAATTTTTAATTTCTCAATCTGAGATCGCTGGAAGTGGCTTCAGCTGTCACTGATTTGTTGCATTTAACAGCTTAGGTTGCAATAATGGATTCGGTTACTTCGGTTATAACTGTAATTTTAAAATAGATTTTGATTAACAAAGATCAAATCTATTGCGTGTGGTTACATTAATACAAATAAGAAATATTTTGCTGCCAGAATTTTTTGTTATGAATGTGCAGATCGCAAAAAGCATATCAAGCAAAGAAAGCATCCTTTGATGCTAGATTACCTAAAACCATACTTTATTACTAATATCATACATATTTCAGTATTTTGATGAATGGAACTCTAAGCAAATTACTACAAAAATCTTTACACCAAAGAGAAGTATATTCTTTTTCGTTAGCCATTTTGATTCAGAGGTTAACGTTAGGAATAAAGCTATTTAGCAGTTTTGAAAATCGGCTCAGATCTAATAAACTTCAATTACGAATATTACAAAGCATCGGCTTCTTGCCGTTCGAAGAAAGGGTACTTCAATTAGCCGTAAATAAAACCCACTTAAAATGCATACAAAACTCTTTTTTTTTATAAAAATGATGTTGTGCGTTGTGCTTGTAATCGTAGAAATTCATAAATAGTACGCACCTCTCGATTTGTTGCATGACTTCAGTATTTGGTAATTTTTATATTACAAAAGAGTAGAATTAACGGGAAGAACTTGCTGTATTTTAACTATAGTAAACAAATGTGAAATAATGTAACTAGGATGAAATAGCTAGTAAGTAGAGTTAACAGTGAATTTTTAAATTTTTTTATGGGGAGGGATATTCATTCTTGTTTAAGAAAGATACATTTTTACTTTCAACCAATCATAATGTCCTTTGTATGGTTATTTATTTGTTTTGCTAGTTTGTTTCAGTGTATTTATTATTTTGCAATTATGTTTCGGAATAGAAAGAAACACAAACGTATTGTGATTTAAAGATTTTAGTCCTTTGGATTTTAAAGTGTAAATTTTAAAATAATGCTACGCAGGGACTGCTTAAAAGTAATGAGATATGATTTCCAACTCCCAAAATTCAAATAAGTATACAGAAAAATTGAGTTTGCAGAGATGTAAAGGATCACTCTTAACAGGAGGTATGCAAAATCAAAGAGAGGGGTGATTTGCACTAGGATTGTTGACGGTTGATAGTCTGGTGTTGTTTATACATCTGTGAACACTGTATCAAAACTTCAAACAGTTTTTAATTTGTGTGGCACATTTTGTGCACGAGAAACTGTGTAAATGATGGAAAATAATGCATGCTTTCTAACATAAGTGGAATTTCCAAAGCTAACATATTTTCATTGTGATAAGCGTGGTAGTACCTTCACATTTAAAGTTACTAATTGAAACCCGTCGGATTCGACGGTTACTTTATTGACTGCAATATTTCAAAAATAAATTGGAATGATCAGGAATGTCAGTGAGGTCTTGGGCAAAACGGACAGAAAGTAAACAAAAAGTTTATACGCCAGTTCTTACTTTGGCAACTGTACAATGGCGATGAAATGATTGAAATATTTAAAATTTGTTTTTAACTACCTTTATTGAGTAAAAGAAAGGAACAGTACATATTGAATGACGAATGAGCACGATTACAGTTACACATTCTAATTGGGTATTTCGTTAAAGACGATATTTTGGGTCCAACCATCGACCACGGAACGTCCAGATGAATCATCGTGAGTGATCTTGATTGCCACGACATTTTTTGATCTAACCCTTGAAAGAGCGACATACAACATTCCATAAGGAAATACTGGTTCAGGAAAATAAACGCCAACAATATGAAGTAAAAATAATAAACAATGTCGGAATTCTGCGAGAGACAAAAAAATTAATAGGCCAAATGGCGATCGCGCGTTTCGTGCTTTATTTACTTTTTCTCACGCTATCCTCGATGGTGAAGATCTAATATCAGATAGAAAACTGAGAAATTAAAGAAATAAAAGATAAAGCGCCAAAATAAAGAAGGAGTTTATAATGTGGTTAATAAACCACAATATATAAAACACTCGTTTGGAATCAAAATCTATATTAAAATCGCCTTCTAAAACTGTTTTACAGTCTTCGCAAAGCACATTCTAACTATACTTCACTTTTATAAATACTGTTTTGAATGTGCATCATAATCCATGGGCGTGCCATATTTTTCTTCCTTGTTTCATAAAGCACTTCTTTGGAATCGAAATCTACATTAAAACTGCCGACTAAAGCTATTTTACAACCATCGCCAGGCATGTTTCGGTTTTTAAGTTTTATTTTTCTCTGCAGCAAACTTGGCGATCAATCATCAGAAATCGCAAACCTCGTCAGACTTATTCTCCCCCCCCCCTTCTGCGTTATGTGGCAAACACATTTAAAAAGATTTTCACCATGACAGTTCATTTCTACTAAACCTGTCCTCAAATCATGTCGACAGAATCGAGCAGACAAAGGCTGGTCGTGAACGAAATAGCACCCCAGTGCTATTAAGCGATATAGCGCCAAAATAAAAAATCTGGAGTGACTCCAATCGACCTTCCGAACACTTACGATTAAGATCATTACCAAGCATTTAAATAAATTTTAATGGATGAATAATTCAAACATATATACCAAATTTAAGCTCAATAGAATTCACCGTTTAAACGCTTGCGCACTTTCAAGAATTTCTCCCCATAGGCCATAATGTAAAAGAAATCTTTGTCGTGGTCCTGTAGAAAAACTATCAGTCCTTTTCACATCAAAATCAAAACCGGTCTTATGATGGTGGTTTATAACATATATACCGAATTTGAGCTCAACCGGACGTATCTTTTAAACGCTAGGCACATTCAAGAATTTCCCCCGTAGGCCATAATGTCAAAGAAATCTTTGTCGTAGCCCTGTAGAAAACCTATAAGTCCTATACATATCAAAATTAATACTGGTCTTAAGATAATTAACTAATTAAATCTGATTCTATTTTTTAGAACAACACATTTATTATCACTACTTACTGTTGCCATATTTGCCACACAACATTTACAAACGGATGCAATTTTTAACAAATATTTTTCCAAATAAATCAAACCTTACGGAACTTACGCATATCAATCGTTTACGTAAGATCATTTTTTAGAACAACACATTTATTATCACTACACACTGTTGCCATATTTGCCACACAACATTTACAAACGGATGCAATTTTTAACAAATATTTTTCCGAATAAATCAAACCTTGCGGAGCTTACACATATCAATCGTCTGCCAACAATGGGGTTAATAAACCACAATGTTATTTCTATGGCGAAAATTTGCACCTTTGCCGTTCCGCCACGCCTAAACCGTTCGACTTTTTTGTGATTTTCTCTTTTGATGGCACATCTACGGGCCGGGACCTTTCTTCAGACACCTCAACCGAGTTTTTACACCCGGACGTTCTCTCAATTTAGTTGCCGAAAGAAAAACGTGTTTCAAATTAATATATAGATTGTTCATAATTTTAACAAGTTTATGAACAATGAATATTTTAAATGTTATTAATTGTTCAAAAGTAAATCTTTTTACAGCTAAAATTGTTAATAAATAATAAATAGTGTTAATAACTATAGTTTTAATAAATAACAGAGTTATTTGTTAACAGTAATGGCACTTTACTATATATTTAAAATTATTTTTGAAAAATTCTGTTTTAAATATTTTTTTTTTATTACAGGAAAAAGAGCTTGCATCGGAGAGGCTTTTTCTTTGATACAGACATTTCTTTTCTTGACAACCGTCTTACAGAATTTCCGACTGGCTTTTCCTCAAAAATCTCAGGGATCTACAGCATTTAGTGCAAAGGAGAGATTAAAAGTGTGCGCTTACCCAAGGTCACACAACTCTCAGTAAAAAAGTGCTCATTATCAGGTTATAATGTTTACAGTCGACAAGCAGTTTCTGTGACTCTCTAGGATAGGAATAGCAGCCAATCCTCAGTCAGCTATTGAAGTGATGCGTTTCATCAATATCTACATACTTTTATATTGGTGATCATTGGCGAGTTATTCATTCCAAATATTTAAAAAATATATGAATCTTAGTTCATCATCAGTATGAATACAGTTATGTGAGTGAAAAAAACTGATGAACAAAATATTTTATGATGAAGTAAATCATATGTCTACATTGTTGAAGTCTACAACGCTGTACATACTGCTTGGTTCAATGTAAAATTTAGATTTTTTTATATCTGTCTATATAAATAAAATTAGATTTTTTTTCAGTACATCACTTGGAAATCAATTTTTTTTTATTTTTTCCATCCGTTTCAAGCACCTAGTAATGCACTACAATCGTCAAAAATACGCTGTCACCCTGCCATTCTGCCCGTGAGAGATATTTTGTTCGCGTATCGCATAAAAATGACAGAAGCAAATGAAATGAAATTTGGTGGTATGATAGGTGGTTACTCAACTTAAACTATAGGAGTGGAATTTTTTAAAAACTTTGATTGTATTTTGAAATTTTGCGAATATCTATTCAAAACGTGCAAGTATTTGTTTGTGCATCACGTATAAACCAATGAAGCGAATGAAATAAAATTAACATCAGAATAGGTGGTCGCTTAAACTATAGGTCTCAAAAAGTTTTATGGATTTTTGGGAAAACTGAATAAATGTTTCTTCCATTCCTGAAAAATATCAACAGAATAGAATAAATTTGGAATTATGTAACATGTTATGTCAATTTAAACTATAAATTCCAAAATTGTTTGAGATTTTGTGAAAATCGTGTAAATGTTTGTTTTCGCATCCATAAAAACGGCTTATGAAAATAAAATGCCAATTTTAATGCATATAAATATGTTCAAAACCGACAACTAAGCTGAGAGGAGAGATTATGGTAAACATTAATTCATTTGAATTTCTCAATGATTATGGGAAATTTTTTTTTGCTTAACTTCTCCTGAACCAGGCAACTGATACTTCATTGTTAGCGTATTTTTAAACAGTTGGAATGGACCAGATTTTGGTAAATTTTGTCTATTTTAGCTAAATATTTTGGAGAATGATTAAGTTTGTTTTTTTTTACTGTTTCAGCGCTTGTAACTCATCATTAAATTTATGTATTGTAAAACTAATTGATGCTCCTTCATTATTTGCATTCTAATTATATCCTTTTTTGAGGTAGACTGTTCAGTAAATTTACAAATGAGCGATACTGAAAGATTCAGACATTTTCCATTCTGTCTGCTGCTGATTTATGTTCCACACGAGCTCAGCTAATACCCCTCTGAGTTTGTCGTTAAAATAAAAAATTACTGTGTATGTATACATATATATGTATGTACAGAGAAAGAGAGGGGAGGAGGGTATTATGGAATACCATTTGCATTTCTAACTATAACTTCACAGGATTTTGAATAAAATCTCCAAAATCGCAATGAGCATATACTATAACAAATTGTAATGAAATGTTATAGGTAAAGAAAAACACTATTTATTTTGTTGTTATAGAAAAAATTATTTTTAAAAAAAGTTACGAATGGAGGTTAATATGGAATAGTCTGGTAATATAGAATAGGGAGTTTAAACCTTGACAAATTTATTATATTTAATAAAAGTTATTATTAGCTATAAAACCACATTTTTAAGATCATGTTCAAGCTATTTCTCTTTCGAGTCTATTTAGAAACGTGGCAAATATAATCATCTTCCCTGCTCCTGTACAGTCAACGTAAGCCCACACAGAACAGCTGAAGAATTGAATTCAATCTCTCCTCGTTGATCTTCGGAGAAATTTCTATACGAAAGACACATTCAGAGTTTTTGTTTTCCGGTTCTTTAGTGGATTGCAAAAAATCCATTACGGTATTAACTAGTATTCCATAATACCTAGCAGGCCATCCAGGAAAACGAACCTTTAAACTTATGGGCAAAACACTGTCAGTTAAAAAACAATCATAGCACAGCAAACTGCAATTCTTCTAGTGTACATTATGCGTAACATCAATGTTCAAGTCAAGTGTATAAAAGTTGGTTAATTTTTTTTTTAAAATTAATCTGCAAAAACTCTTAAAAATCAGAAAACACGCTTTGTTCTGCAGCGAGTGGTTTATCAACAACAAGCGGTTAACTCTTACTGAATTGTAGCATGGGAATCTTTCTTGAGTAGTTCAAGGTATTCCCATAAGATAACAGAAATCTAACGGAGCTGAAACCTTGGTGTTCTATATTTCTCGACTATTCCATAATCTCCTCTCTCTCTCTCTCTCTCTCTATATATATATATATATATATATATATATATATATATATATACAGGAACCGAATTGTAACCCAAGAAACTCATCTGTTTTTATATTACAACAAGAAAATTTAGATTGAAAAATAAAAGTTTTTAGATTATAAACACAGTATACAAACGAACTTGCTAAAACAATATAATGAAAGTTAATATTATGAATAATTATTAATAACATATTGTTTTCTAATACAGGTATCAGTCGTATTACAAAAGTTTATTTATTTATCAGGTGTGTTATTCAAATAAAATGTATATTCTTTCTTGAAAAGAAAAAATCGAATCAAAAGTCAATCAGATAAAACTTTATTAACAACAAAAAATATACACATTAAAGTACTATAATTAGCTTTGACATTGTTACGACAAATTGTTAATTACACTACCTTCCAAGTTTTTTCTTTTTTTTGGAATGGTTCGATTTTTTTTCTTCTCGTTATGTCTTGCTTGCGAAGAAAAATAATAGCTCCAATAATTGTCCTCTGTTTTATCGCAAAATGTTTAGTAGCTGTATCAAATTTGATTTCGAGGAATACTTTTGCCCAATTGCACTGTTTAGTGGATTTTCAAAAATCTAACAATCTACGTAATTTATCCCAAAATATTCAAAAAAGCAATGCACTCATTTTACCTGGTTCTTACAGCAGTATAAGAAAATTTTCTCACTGTATTCAATATAAAAATTACTTGACAAATTTCTGTTTACCTGATTTTACTTTTTATCATAGATAAAGAAGACTCACTACATATATCAATACAGACACATTTTTTTTTCTTTTTACAATGCAAAGTAACATATGCAACATATTTTCTTTTCAATGATACTCGTTGGCGGTTCACTTGGGAAGCAAAATTCGCTTACTCAAATACTACATTTGGAATAGTTAAATATAAGTATTTAGAAAAGAATATTCAAATATAATGAATGCAATGCGCTAGAAAAAAAAGATTCCCAGCCTACTGTATTGCATATAATGTATGATTTATAACGTTAACAAAAAATGCTGACAGAGGCTTATTTCTAGGAGATAAATTTTTATCACTTGAAGTCTTAGAGTGCCTGCCAGTGCCAGAAGTCAAAAACAGAAGCATTAGTATCCTCACCATCATGAAAACGAACCAAAATACTTATTTTTCCTTAATTTTAATAGGCAAAATAGCAATATTTCTAAATTTATCATACATTATACAATACTTCTCATACATTATACAATAATTGAATACAAGTAACAATTATAAATTATCTATCGACGTTATTAAGTAAAAAAAAATTAAGACAGTATGAAATAATTAAATGTATAAAAAATCTCATTTACATTATATTTTCTAGTTCTGTTGCATAAATAAGACTTATAAATACAAAAATATATCATCATGACCAAATCACTACTGTGCATGGGCGCCCATACCTATGGGCAGGGAGGGGCCACGGCCCCCCTAGCTCTCCGAAACGAATGCATTAATTCACGTAGTAGTATAACGTAGATGTGGTTCAACAGTAAAACATAGTATCGTTCTGGGGCAGTACCCCTGACTCCCCACCCCTACAAACAGTTAAACGGGTGCCTATACTGTTTGGTATCCCGGGATCATGAAGGTAGAGAGACAGTCCCAATCTAAGTCCATGCCCAGGATAGATGTGACATGCTAATAGACAGTTCAAGGGCAGTGCCAGTCCTGGGAATTTTTCGAAGTGGTGCGAAATACAAAAATGCGCCCCCCCCCCACACACATCAGGTCAGGTTATTCAGGTTATTATTTTTACATCTATGCGTTGTTTATCTTTGGTATAGAGCAATTCATGTCACAAGCAATGCAGTATTTACATGATTTTTTTTTTTCCTGAAGAGGCCATCCTGAATGGGGGTGAATTTGATTGTATTAAACTCCCATAGTCCCGCCATAATTTACGATATCTTACTTTCATGCATATATATTTATAGTCATGTATATGTATATATTATGTAGTAAGGCATTTTGGCCCCTCCCTAGAGATGGCACCCAGTGCGATTGCACCGTTCGCTACACTCTAGGACTGGTTCTGTTCAAGTGAGGGTTAGGAAAGAGAAATAATGACGAACAAAAGTTGTCTTTTTCCGATCGCTAAATTAGTTGCCTAGAACAAAGCAAAAATTGGCAAATATGTGAAAATAGTATGAAAAGACTTTTTTTAAACCCCTCCCAAAAAAGGTTTACCATTTTACCTTATCTTTAATTTAGTAGCAAAATCTCCTTTCTAGTTGCTAGGGGAGATACTGAAGTCTAACCCAATCAATGCGTACGAGTTTAGCATTCATTTAATATTTCATTGGGTAAACGGTTCATGGAAAAGGTTATGTAAGTAATTTTATTATTTGAGGGATAAAGGATTACGCCCTTTGAAAACTACTGTACAGTTTTCTTTACAGTACTCATTTGGCTGTTTCTCTCAGTTGTTTCTCAAGATCGTAAAACATCTTTGAGGACATCAGCTTGACGATGTTAAAGAAGCGGTCAACGGGTGACTTCGTCTGCAGGTCACAATTTCAGATTATAATTTTAGACTAGTTACCTTTGTTCATCGATCTTACTTACACGATAAAAATATCAATAAACAAGGCTATTTTGGAAAGTAAGACTAATGTGTATTTCCATGTAAGCTATAATTTCATTTTATATTAAAAATTTTCAAAATAAAAAAGAACAAGGAGTTTTCTTTCTGACATTAGCATTGCAGATTTTTACCATCAAAACAAAGTTTACGCAGATTATGTATGTTATAGACAGATTTCATAGCTGTTATTTGGGAAACATCGATTTTTGGTAACCTTAACTATAGTGGACATATCATTTACCAAAAATGAAACATATATTGCACCATTATATATTAGAAATCCTTAAAATTTTCGCAATATTGAAATCACTTTCTTGAATAAGCATGTATTTCCATGCCTTCAGTCCAGAGTATTTTCTTCTCTGCAGATTTCGGAAGCTCTAGCCGAAAATTTTGAACAAGAGTGGTGAGAAATAAAAATACTTGCATCATTGCGAAAGATTCGCCTGCACATGCCCTTTTACCTGAAAAAAGTTTGAAAACATATATTTAAGTCGAGATCCATCCAGAATTTTTCCTAATAATAAATGCATAAATAAAGACCTATAATTCGTTCTTGAAACCACAATATTTTGTAGCAAATGGGAAAGAAAAAAAAATAAAACAGTTTCTCTCTTAATAATCAAGAGTGAAAAACCAGTGCTGAGGAGTGATATATCACCCTACCTTCGTGACAAAAATCAGCCAACCTCCATAGAGTGAGAAATCACTATTCTGAAGAGTGACATTTCTGACTCTGGACTAGGAGTGAGAATTCAAAAACCCACTCCGGGAAAGAGTGCCTCACTCTAAGGAAAGGGTGACAGCACGCCATCCCTTAAAGAGTGGAGCGCTCTGATCAAGAGTGAGCTATGACCCTTTTTAAGAGTGACCGCCACTTTTTATAGGGTGATTATTCGAGACCGTATCCAGGGGTCCGGACCCTCCCCCCTCCCAAAAAAATTGACTTTTGTTAATAAAATAATAATAATGACGTCTTTTTGTGAAAAATTCTGCCTTTTCCACGGTTTGGACCCTGCCTGAAATTTTTGTCTGGGTACGGCCCTGGATTTATTCCTTGCATATACCTTGCTTCTGGCTATCACTATTTTGGGAAAATTAAAATAATTCCTTATAAATATATATATATATATATATATATGAATGTATCTGGTAACAGCATTGATTATTATTATTTTTTAAATATTTGGCAAACATTAAAAGATATTTTCTATATAGCATCAATATTTATCCAATCTTGTGAATTCATTGAAAATAAAATCCAATATTATAAATTTAATATTTTGCCCATTTGAAGTCAAATTTTAATACTATTGAATCTTAAAGTATTTGAAATTTATCAATAATATTGAGTGTATATTAGAAATATTTCCAATATTATTAAGTACTAATTACTTTTAATTATTAAAATTTACATATATGTGAATACTTTGAGAGTAAAGACCACTTCCAGTATTGGTAAAAACTAGAGTTTAGCCCTGATATATGCTCAAAATGTTATTATTATTTGTAAAATTTTAATTAACATATGAAGTGTGTATTGATATATTAATTATATATTGAGAATATTTCTGAAGCAGTCTCACTACCAATGAACTTTTAAATATTAACTCAATATTGTGAAAACATTGATATCAAAAATCAATAATATTACAAAGTAGTAAGTGAACACATTGAGAATAAACAGTTTCCAATATTGGTAAATAAAATTCCAATATTGGTAAAAATTAGCATTTAGGTCTGATAAATTCTCAAAATAACATTATACTTTCAGTATGACTATACTAATATACCTTTTCCACTGAATTTAACATACAAAAAAATATATTCTTAATATAGGGTTGTATTGGAAATATTTTTGAAGTAGTCCTCAATTGATAAATTTTTTAATGTTAATTCAATATTGTTAAAAAAAAATTGAAAACAAAGATCAACTGTAACTTCGTCAAATGTATCAAATGTAACTTCGTACAAAGTAGCAAAGTTAATATTTGCCTCAGATATATTTAAAATGCATTTATAGTATTTGATATACATTGGAAATATATTCAATATGGATAAGTAATTACTTTAACATAACTTTATACCATTTTTAATTTTTTTGGTTAATATTTACTCAATATTACACTGGGAATAAAGCTAGTATTGGTAAAAAGTAGAAAGTTGATATTTAACCTTTATATTGTAAAAATTATAAAACTTTGCTGCTATTGAATTTAAATTAAATATATTTAAAATGTATCTGCAATATCGAGCGCCTTGAAAATATTCTTCATATCGTACAAGTAAATATTTTTGCCGCATTTACCTCCCCCCCCCCAAGTTTGTCCATAGGCAATCTTTAATACATCATAGCTGGATATTGGGTATATCTATTAGAAGTCCAACATAAAATAGATTTCTCTATTAGAAATTTGAGGTGTGATCTCTCTAATGAGTAAATAACATCTATAATATACAGGTATCTGTATATATGTAGCATAGTTATAATAATTAAACTTCCAGAAGATCTTAAAGATCCAGAATATCCCAAAAATGGCTATCTATTTCATATTCAAAATATCCAAAGATCAGAAATTGATACTTATTTCATATCCAGAACTTCTTAGATATCTATTTCTGGGCTATCTTGGATTATTGTCATGTTCAGAATGATCCATAACAGCTGGAAAATAAATTTTACGTAGCTCAATGGTACAAGTAATATCTGACCCCATGCATTTTTAGATTCTTGCTTTCATTCCAGTGAGTGAAATGTGGACTGTTGACACAAAACATACAGTATTTAAAATAACAGCCTATTCTGAAATTAAACAGATTAAGAAGGAGTACAGAGTTTCATTTTAATAATCAGATGATGGCATCACTAAAAGGTACCCCCAAGAGTTCCACATGGTTACTAAAACAAACCTCCATAACCACTAGATCTATTTAGTTACAGAATTCGTTAACAGTTTATGTTTTGTTTGGTTAGTCAAAACGTAACAGGAATAGAAGTGAAAGTTTCAAAATGCTTGGAGGTGATCTGTATAGCCATTGAGCTATGTAAAATCCATCAGCAGGAGATTTATAAGAATTTTCTTTGTCTGCAGTACTATAACTTCATTTGAGGTAATCTGTGATCAAACAAGAATAGAAATAAGAGTTTCGGACATCCACATTACTCAACAGTGTGCAGAAATATTTGATATGTTCAATGTTACCTTTTCTCCTGCTGAAATAAAAAATCCCTGAAAGCTTATTTTTTACCTATGGTACATTTCAGAACAACTTTCACTTACAACAGTATTAACAAAACAATAAAAATAGTTCATGATAAGATATTTATATAAAATCAAAAGAATACTAATAATTTTGATTTTTAAATAGGTTTTATTTTAAGCATAATTTATTCAAACTTTCTTTTCAACTTTATTACAATTAACAAGTCTTTTTTTTTAAATTTTAAATAAATAAGAAATGAACAGGATTGAATTGTTATCGAAAAGAAATTATTTGAAATTAAATTTCCGTCATTTATATGAACAAATACAAGAATTATAAAACACGAAAATAAGTTAAAAGAGCAATAGCTATCCTTTAATTGAAAACCAAAAAAAAAATAAATTAAATAAATAAACTAATTGTTGAGTAAATCAAAAATATAAATATATCTGCTGATAACCTCTGTTAATGTACATATCATGTTTGGAAATTTAAGAGAATACCTATTTTTCTATTCTTTCCCCTCCCCCCAGAAAAAGGAATAAAATATTTCTAAAATGGAAACTACTTTATATTGATTGATTTCTTTTTTTGTGAAAAGGGGTAAAGAAATATTTTTGTGCAGGCCAATACATAAATAATATAAATCAAAACCAATTATTTCATAATTCCCCAACAATGCCCATTTTGTTGAATACACCCAACATTTTTGTCTTGTCCAAAAACCATTATTTAAGGTTTAGAGGCATGAGCAAGAATACAGGTTAGAATCCTTAAAAAGTTCACCACCCAAGTCAGCCCCCCCAAGAAGACACCCCTCTTGTAGACTTGCCATAACGCAAAGAAATAATTGAAGTTTAGAGCATGAGGGTGAACCATATTAACCTCCATAGATAATGTCTGGGTGAGGGGGGAGGGTGGTGATTCAAAGAAAAAGATTTTTTTTTTCACCTCTTAAAAAACCAAATTCCTCTTCTGAACATAATTTATACATACTTCAAAATAAAAGCCATTTCTTAATTTTTTAATATATATACACATTCCTTTCTTTATTTATTTTTAAGTGTTATTTATTTTTAAGTGTGATTTTATTTATTTCAATTTCACTTTTACAGCAAAATAGCTACAAATTACTTAATCTTTTAAAAACTTCAAATTGAAAAAAAAATCTTTTAATATAGATTTTATGCAAGAATTATTATACTATTGAAAACAGATTTAGAACAATAAATGAAAGTAAAGCCAGAAAAACTCATTAGTATGTTAGAACAAAGTTCAATTAATACGAGGGCCAAAAAAAAAAAGAAAGAAAAAACAGTTAATAAAAATATATAAGCAAAGTCTTAATAAAAACATGAGTAATGGAACTTCCAAGTCCAGAGTAGTCTTCAGCCTAGCAAATTTTAGTTTACGATGCGTTCTAAATTTTAAAAAAAAAATTTAAACTATTACAGAACTGCAGAAGTAAAAAATAGCCTACGAATTGAAAAAAAGTGGAAGATATCTCTTATTGAGACTCATGCAGGTTTGAATGAATTATAAAAGCAATGGCAGTGAACACACAACAAATTATTACAAATTTGGTTTAATTGTATTACATTGTTACATTTATATAAAATACAATCACTGGATTCAATATGAGTACTTCAATACTATTTCACATTCAGGGATTCTTCTAACAGCATCTGGAACATAAAAATTATGACTTCAACAAGTAATTACAGAATTAAAAGTTAAAACATAACTGCTATTCTATCCTAATAAAAAAAGGGTACCCTCCCCCCTCCCCATAATTTGAATAAGACTGAAGTAAGGCTCAAAATCAGAAAGAGTTGGCAGCTAGAATATACTAGAGCATAAACTAGATCTATGTTAAATACATACAAAATAAAATTAGTTAAAATTAGTTTTGTGTGTACATGGATTAGTGTCAAATTTAAATCTCCAACTAAAGCACAGCTTAACACTTTCAACTAGGTGATGAATTTACAGAGGAATAAGTCAGCAGATCTTTTCATTTGATTCAGAAAACATTTTGTTTATAGTTTCACTAAAATCGGAGGATAACTTTATAATAAAAAGTCTGCAAATCTACATACATTTTGGAACACCTTTAGGAGCAGGTTAAATACAATTTTGGAACAGCACAAAAGCATACCGAAAAATGGTAATAATAAATACTTTCTTATTACCATTTTTCATATTACCATATTTATGTATGGTAATAATAAATACTTTCAAGTAACATTTACATATACTGTAACCTTCTGAGTAAGAGAGGGAAGGGAAACAGGGTTCCTACTGTTAAAATTGTACAAATTATGAATAAATGAATAAAATAAAGATGTAGAATTTAAGCTGCCTTTTACATTTTAATTTTGCCACTGAACATAAAAGCAAATGGAAAAAAACTGCAATAAAACCTAAATATAGCAGCTCAAAAAAAAAAAAAAAAATCTATTTTTTTTACCTGCAAAAAATAAAAGAAAAAAAACTTAACTTTACAGATAAGAAATGCTTGTACTGTTTTATAAAATAATCTGTTTTGTATGTTCTATTAATATTAGAATATACTGATATGCAAAGTGATTGAGAGCACAAAATACTTTATTAAAAGTAAGGAACACATTGTAGGATTTACTTCACAAAATTTTATTTTGTAAGGTAAATCCTCTGAGGTAACACAAAAAAGAATAATTGGGGACAGTATTGAAGCGAAAATCCCATATCAAAGCAATTTGGAATAAAATTATCGCTGAATCACAGTAACCTGTGCGTAATAACAAACATCAAACTAATAGTGACAAAATAAATATTAAACACATTACTTACTATCGGTGAGTTAAATTTGCAAATTATTACAATCAATTAAAAAATACAAAATATTCAGGACTTGTAATATATTTTAGGTACATCAAAAATTGAGTAAAAAATAAAGTGATAACTTTGCAATAAAAACTTTTCATGCACAGCAAGTAAAATATCATCAAATAACAACATTCTTAGCAAAGATCACATCTATATGTGGAAGATAAACAAAAGAAATAAATAATTAAACGGAAGTTTGAAAATACTTTTCATATCCAGTCTGGTAAATTACAAGGATTCAATGCTCAGAAGTGTAGCTAGAGGGGGACATTTGTCCCAGGGCATAGGATCCAAAAGGCACCAATTTGTATATAAAACTTTTTCCAGCGCATTTTGGTAAACAGGAAGTGATGCAAATTTGTTCTCGGGCACTGAAAATTCTTGCTACACCTCTGAGTACTGACCCCAATTAATAACCTAGATCTTCTTGAAGTCAGTTAAAAACTAGACTAAAGATATTTTTGAGTAATATTCAAATATACATATGACAACATGTGAACACTGACAAGGTTATTGCACTTTGTTAATACTGCAGGCTTAAAAAATCTGAATTTACTAAGGAAGTAAAGTTTACATTTACATATTGTATTAGTAAAATTAAAAAATAATATATTTCATCTGTTTTTACCACTAATGGTGGTACATGTAATATGGTGTCAAAACTGGTAGGCTAGTTTTCGATTTGGTTTGTACCAAAGTACAGATATGAGATTAACAAAAAAGGAAAAAAAGTCTGAAAGAATGTCCAAACAACTTTTGAGCAATTATACTTATGAATTTCAAGAGCAATAAATATTTTAATTTTTATTGATACTAAATCTATCTTACTTATATACAATTTTGCCTTACTGAAAAATCAGAAAATTTTTGAAAAAAATGAAAAAACTGAATTCTTTATAAACATTGAAAAAGGTCTGAATATTAAACTAAATTCTTAAATCTCATCTCTGAAAGTAGCATTTTACAGTTTACATTTTAAACAACAACAGCAGTGACAACATTAATAATAATAATAATAATAATAATAATAATAAAAGTTACAGGAGTTTCAAGGTTTTACTTACAACATATTTTTAAGAGGTAGTGAGGGTGCAGAGTAAAAAAATTAATCTGAAGGGACTAAAAATTGATTTTTATACTTTATTTCATTGTTACTTCATAAAATGTTGCAAATAAGACTTGATTTTGCAAGCAATTTATTAACTTGGTGTCAAATATGCAACTTGACATAAAAAATTTACATATAATAGAGATTAAATAAATGACAGAATATAGCATAACATAAAATGATATACTAAAGAGTTGCCTGGGTCAAATGCTTTAATAAAGAATACCACATTGAATTTTACTGTATAAATATTTATTGTTTTACTCATTGATGTAACTTTACCAAAAGTTATACTTTTTTTCTTTTAAGAACAGCCCTAATAACTTTCTCAATTTACATGAAATTTATAAAATTTAATACATAGTCACTAACTGCCCCAAAGTAACATCACTTTAGGGAAAAAAAAACTAAAAAAAAAAAACATATAAATCAATTTGGAAAATAAGAAAAAAATAAACTAAACAAAAAAGTAAACATCTCAAAAAAAAAAAAAAAAAAAGTTATTGACAATTATGAAATTATGCGATACAAGCTTTGAAAAAATTAGACCGCAGAGATCAAAAGTATGCAGACTTTGAACTAGTAATTAAGAACATTTAAAGAATAAATAAACAAATAAAACAAAAATATGAATACCACTTATAATGCCAATAGTTTCTTCTCTTTTACAGCATGCCACTGACAAAAATTCAATGGTTTTCCACAGGACCAGTTCAGAGTACTAGAAAATAAAAAGATAATAAAGTGATAAACAGCCAAAATCAATCAGTTTTTCTTGTAACATATTTTATTCATCACTTGGCTCTGCAAGCTTTAAAGACAGGCTTCTCAAAAACTCGGTATAATTCAGAATGCTTCTTCATAGACAGCATGATGAACTTTTATAGAACAACAAAACTGCAGGTCTTATCCCATTTTTAGGGAGAAATTCACGAAAGTGGAAACTGTATCTGATGGCTAATTCTCCCTCTATTTTGGACAATACAATATGTTATAAATTTTTCTCTGAGTATTTCACTTCTATAAATTAACCATTTGTATTGCCATAAATACAGCTTGTGAAGAGAAATTCTGAATTTTCAAATTTCTGACATAGTTGAATTCTTTTAAAACCTGTTCAGAAATTGCATTATTTCTTGTAAAAAAAAAAATAATAACTTGATTGAAACATTTTGTTTCTACTCAGTGAGACACTTAATGAAACACAATTTTTGTGAGAAATCTACTACCCATCTGATTCAGTGCTTAAGATATACATTCTTCTAAAATGGGATGCTTTGCAATGCAAATAATAATAATAATATAAAATTCACACAGACATGTGTATAAGGAACATTTATAACATATGATATGAATATAAAATTAACTCCCAAATTTAAAAATACACTGAAACAGTAAATAATTAAAAATAAATACATACTTATATCTAAAGACATCCAAAGTAGTATTCACCCTTATCAAAGGTTCTTGAAAAATCACCCAGTCATCGCTGTTATTAACTCTCCTATATTTCAAGAAAATGAGTATTCAGTACATAAAAAACATTCTAAAAGTTTCGTTTTCTAAAGCAACCAATTTATATGAATATTCATTTATTATCAATTTATATATATTTAACTAATGACCACCCAAGGTAGGAGTCTTCAGTTAAAATTTACATTTAAACATTATCACAAGAACAAATGATTCGGTGGTAGATCGAGGGGTAATGGGATGAGTGGCTATAGGGCTTCAGTCCCCCCCCCCCCCAATCTCAAATCCAGGCAGCAATTACGACATAAAGTCGCTTGAGTCAGAAGTATGGGTCTAAATGGGGGCCCCCTTACATTTTGTTTCTTCACCGACTCTGACAATTGTCTTTCTGTATTTTCCACAGTATTTACCCGCTTGCCCATGATAATCAGGGAACAATCATATTACATTAAATTTTTCAGTAATATTTGACTTATTTATTAAGATATATTTTTCAGTAATATTTGACTTATTTATTAAGATATATTTTTCAGAAATTTGTATATGAATGCATTTAAAATTATTTCAGATTTTAAATGCAAAAATAATGTGTAACAGATAAACAGTGATAATTCGCAAGTAATAATATATTAAGATGCTAACATATCAAAAATATATACTTGTGCAATATATATGAGGAATATTTGAAATATACACCCAATATTGTGGATACATTTTAAATAAATTTAATTTAAATTCATTAAGATTGACAATATAATGGGTAAATATTAATTTGCTACAATTTACATTAGTATTTATTTCCAATTTAATGATAATATTGAATAATTAAGTATATGAACATGAAAAAATAAAAATACTATAAAATTAATTACTTGTCAATATTAGGAATACATTAGAAATATTACCAATGTTTACCTAATATTGTGGATACATTTTAAATACATTTGGGCTAAATATTAACTTGCTGCTATGTAAAAATACTGGTTTGGGTTTTCAATGTTTTACAATCCAGTGAGGTGCTATTTGAAAGTTTATTGGTAATGGAACTACTTCAGAACTACTTCCAAAATATAGGCAATATTGCAGATACATTTCATTTAAATTCAGTAGAAAAAGGATTAAAATTATTTTGAATTTTTAAGTAAATTTTACCAATATCATAAATTTATTTACCCTTAATGATACCCAGTAGAAGACCCAAACTCTGAAATCCATGCTGTCTGCTTTCTCAACAATGTCAATAAATAATGAAATCTGTTCTGCTACCTGCAAGTTCAGAAAACCACAGAATAATATTAAATACTTGAAAAATATAACATTAATGATATGGGCACCCATAAGGGGGGGCTCAAGGTAGGGAACTTGCTCCCCCCCTAGGAGAGGAGAGCAGGGGCAGGGACATACCCCAAAAAAAATTCTGGGAGGGTCCAAAAATTTCGGAGGGGGTCCAAACGATGAAAAAGGCAGAAATTTTCACAAAAAGACTTCACCATTATTGCTTTGTTAATAAAAACTGAAATTTCGAAGGTGTTACAGACCCCCACCCCCCTTCCTGGGTACGTCCTTGGCCAGAGGGTGACTGGTGGGGCTTCAGCCACCCTCGAAATAAGTAAACATAAGAAATGGAGAAAATTACATATTCGTGGGTAATTTTGAAAGTTCAGCTTGAAATTTTTAAGGTTTAGATACGTCCCTAAGCCAAACTCACTCCACCCCCCCCCCACTTAAGTATGTTTTTTCAATCTGCAAAGATATGTTCTGATTAAATGAATTTAAAATGAAATATGCTAGATAAATTTTAAGTTTATGAACATTTCCTATGCAATATGTGAAATAACCTTTATTAAAAATGAAGTCTTAAAAAAATGCAACTCAAAGCATGGCTTTTTCCATAACATTACAGAAATAATTCAGCAATCAAAATTAATTGAATGTCAACAATATTATTTGAATTGTCTTAGACTGAACAAGTGTAAAGTAAGCTTTATTTAAGGGGAATAGATGAAGTGAATATTATCAAATACAATGAAGAACCGTTCTGATTATACCATCTTTAAAATAAAACAAACTACATTAAAATCGGCTCATCCATTTGGGATCTATTTTGCCACACACACATCCAACTTTTAGAAAAAAAAAACCAGGCATTTAGTATCTTAGAATGAAAATTTAATAAACTAAATTCATATTCTGAAAAAATTTAAGGACCCCTTAAAATGGGGTGTCTGGGGCATGTGCCCTCCTTGCTCCTGTGATAATCATGGTCTTATCATCACAGGATTTTCAGTAGTATTTGACTTAATTATTAAAATATATTTTTCAGCAATTTGTACATAAATGCACCTAAAATTATTTATCAGATTTTAAATTTTGAAATAATGTACAGTAGATAAACAGTCTTAATTCACCATTACTGTGATATTAAGATGCTGACACATTAAAAATATTTGTTAGTACAATATGAGGGAAATTTATAATATACACACAATACTGTGTGGATACATTTTAAATATATTTAATTTAATTCATTAACATGGACAATATAATGGATAAATGTTGCTAATTTTTACCAATATTAGTTTTTATTTCCAATATAATAACAATGTGAAGGATTGAGTATATTAGCATTAGAAAAATAATAAAATGGTATAAAAATATTTTTAAAAATTACTTGTCAATATTAAGAATACATTATAAATATTTCGAATTTTTACTTAATATTGTGAACACATTGTAAAGATATTTGGGCTAACTACTAACTTGCTACTATTAAAAACTTTATCAGTAATGGAATTACTTCAGAAACATTTCCAGTATATAGCCAATATTGTGGATATATTTCATATGTTAATTAAATTCAATAGAAAAAAATTAGCATTATTTTGAATTGGTATCTAGGCTAAAAGGTAAGTTTTACCAATTTGAGAATTTTATTTACCAATATTGATACACAACAGAAGACATAAAATCTACCATACCAAAATCTGCAAGGCTCTAAAATTAATACTGTATTACTAAATTTAATATTGTAACACTTACCTTTATTACCAGTAATATTAAACTTATCCGTTACTATACTATTGAATTATCCTTAAACAGTATACAAACTTTTCAATTCCAAAAATCTCGCATTTAACACCAAAAACAATAACTTTTTTTCCGCGTTGAATCAGTTTACCAGCACAGTATCCCTTGTGTTTTTCGTACTACTAATGAAAGCTCACACATTCTGAATCACCTGCTACTTTCAGCTGGTTTCCCTGATTTAAAAGTGGACTTTCCTGAGGCCATCTGGGGTGTTCGATCGTAAATTATCCACTTTACCATATGAGAGAGAGGTTTGTGTATGTGTAAAAAGTGGAGAGGGAAATATTACACCACAACAACAGAGCGGTTATTTTGATCTAACAACGTATATATGTATATTCTAAGCGTGAATCTGTGCTAGAATGTGCAATAAGATAAAATGATGCACATAGACATATTGAAATTTAATCACAAAATATTTTTTTCCCACGTTTATAATTTATTTCAATATAAATTGCATACAATATATAATTGATCATTATTTTCTGCTTTTGATTTAAAATTTTGTTTATACTATTTGCAACAGGCGCGTATCCTTCCTAAAAATCTGACCCTTTACTTAGTTTAAAATTTGATACTGAGGCTACAGTTGAAACAGCTTGCTTACAATTTGATACACAGGTTAGAGCCCTCTCCACCCCCGAAATAAAATCCTGACTGCACCACCGATTTACAAACACGCATCAAAACATGCTCAAATATTATATACAGAAACAAAAAACGAATGCAAGATTTCAGCTATATAAGCATAAATAACATACTACGATCAAGTATAGAGACGGATTTAAAGATCAATTTCTCGGAAGGGTATAAAATTAAAAGAAGCAGGCTTGTTTAAGTCTTAAAAACAAAATGTATAGTAAAGCAAAATGTTAACCCTAACCAAAGCAATGTCTGTCGGAAGAGCTGGAGTCCTAATGGATCCGACACTGAATCAATGTATCTTATATGTTGTGAATTATCAAATTTTAAATAACATTTACAATAACTGAAAAGTTATAAGGTTTTACTTACTTGTGTTAGCTAAAAGTATTCCATTACTTGTATGCAGTTGGTACTTCGCAACTGCAGTCCAATTCCAATATGGCGTCGTTTGGGTATGGAAGCAACGCACTCACTCCTGCTGAAGTGAGAGCATCATGGGAAAGGTGGTGACTCTCTCGCTAGAGTGAGCAGATAGCGCCTTCACCCTTACTCTAAGAGTGACATTGTCTCACTCTTGCAGTTAGGGTGACAGAATCCTATCGATGAAGAGTCATAATGCAGTTTTCTCACTCTTATCTCACTCTATCTGGGATCATTTGCCGGTGACTTTTTGTAAGAGTGACAATGTCACTCTAAATTTTTAAGAGAGTTGGAACCACCTGGTTTGCAAATTATTAGCACTTTATTCATAGGAGAAAGGCGGCTAAATATTGTTAAAGATCTTTTACAGTAGGATTTAAGTTAAATGCAATGTTCAGTCTTTAAGAGGATAAATTTACCTTTTTTATGTTTCAATAGATTAAGTTTTTTTTTTTTTAACTTCATTTCTTAACAGATGAAAATAATTTATTTTCCCCAAAATTACAGTACCATTGTCAAGCCATTTAAAGTTCCGGTAACTTGTGATGAAGATCTATTCGAACCTGCATTATCATGTATCACAACGCAGTCTTTAAATTTAAATCAGCCCAACCAAATAACTTCTTTACATAGCTCTGAACCAAATTCGGTAAATTATAATTATTTTAGGCTTGATCTCTGCACAGGTTGCTTCTTATTCGGGCTTTACTCTAATTCGTTAGAAAGATCAAGCTAGCGAAGTTTCTTGCATAGAAAATAATAACAAAATAGAGCATTCGAGAGTGCTTGGCAAAACTTTAATATCTCGTACTCCTCCTAATCGGTTGAGTTTCTGTTCAATTAAATCCAGTGTGTCAGCACGTCACAGTTACGCTGTAGTTATTAGTTTGTTCCACTTTGAGATATGTTTGGTCTGCAGAATGGTGTCATTGAATACTTAGAAAAAAAACTATTCAAACTATTCAAATTGCAAAAAAAAACTTGCAATTTGACGTTTGCTGGCTGAATATTTGTTTTATTGTTGTTAAAATATGTGAATTTCGATCTAAGAATATTTTACGGTTTTTAGGCAGACAAAAGCTTATTTTTATCTTCAAAATCGTACTTTTATTCTTTCATCGTCCGGTAATGAAATTAAGTCGAGACCTTTGCAATACAGATATTAATAACTAAAGCAATGAATAAATCAATATGCCTTACAAGCAAATACAGCTCAAGTGGAATATTGGTCTCGAATCCTTTTTAAAATATTGTGAATATTTAAAAATTTTTATCTCTTGCAAAAGTGAAATATCTATATTTTTCTCAAAAGCTCTGTTATTTTTGAAATTTTCATTCATTTATAGCATATCTTTGCAAGAATAAATCTTATTTTATGCCTTTTAAGGCTTCACAATAAAAAGCTTCTTATTTTAAAAATAGTACTTTTACTTAATTAGGTTCATTTTTGTACAAAAAATTAACAACATTTAGTTTTTGCTAATATATTTTTTTTACATTTTTGTACAACAGTTACAGTACAGTTTAAGCTTTATTTGTTTACATGCGAATAGTTGCGCTTGTTGTCATTGGTTCTCTTCAATGGCCTTCGTAGTAAAAAGTTTGATATACTTGCATTTCTCCAAAACTATTTGAGGTTTTTCAATGAACTGATAATTTTGTACAGAAAAAATAGTGGGTATTGCCATTTGAAAAATTAAAAATTTTTAAACTGCAACCGTAGCGGTGCAAGCTTCTAAATTATCACAATCTCGAGCGCATACCTTCAAATAGCAGTACCTAAAATTTCCTTTCGATTGGTTAAACGGAAAGGCCATTAGCATTTCATATATTGGGAAGTTATGAATGTTAGCTTACAGGATAAATATATCTACTTTTTTAATCATGTGTATTTGTTAATACTTTTGATTCATAAAAGGATGGATCAAATTTAGCCTTTTATTTACCAACTCCGAATATAATAGGAGACTCCGCTTTTGGTTTCCCTTGTTCTCCGATGTACCTCGAGGGCTTGAACTTCTCTGGCTCTTCAAACAAATTGGGATCTCTATGAGCTGACCAAAAATTCAACACAATTAGGGCTCCTTTTGGAATTCTGTAACCACAGAGTGTTTTATTTCCTACAGAAAAGAAAACCAACGTGGGAAAAATTAACTTTTAATGCAGTCATTTCGAATTTTAAATATCGCACAAGAAAATATCTCATACAAATGCGTACTTAAAACTATTCTTATACGTATATAAAGTAGACAAACTGGGCATGTTGTTGTTGCTTTTTATGATCAACCGCAAACGGCGGTGCCAGATCCCCCCCCCGAAGGGATGCGCTGGGCAGAGGGGGTACGCGTCCATTTTTTTAGGACCCCAGAGGGAGCAAGTACGATTTAGCCCGTGGTCCTTTAATTTTGAACCAATTCTAGAGTAGGGACTAACCCCCTGATATCCGCACATCCAGATGTATCGTTTAACAACTTGGAGGACATTGGAGTCACGACAGATTCTACGTGCACCAGCTCCCATTAGCGTACACGGTTCCACAGTAGTCGAGACGAGAGGAAGTTGACCCTCCAAAGCACTGGCCAAGCCGGATGCTGCTTCATTTGCAGTGTTCTAATGTTAGTAGTAATTCTTGTTGATAGCGATTTATTTATAAAATTCCTTCACAGGTGAGCGCTTATATTCCCTTATGTTGTGTATTTCTCTCATAAATGCAAGTCTACATGCCATAGAAAAGCGAATTTTTTAAGTTATAAATAGCTAAATATATATAACTCCTTAAAAAAAGATAGCTCTAGTGTTAAATTTTGTTATTATTTTCGGGGGGTTATCTCTTGCTTGTAAGTTAACGTAACATTTCTCACATATGAGTGAATTCAAACGGTTAGAAAACTGAATAAGTGTGAGCGAAAAAATAAGGAATATTTTTGTGAAATTACATAGTTTTATCCTCAACTCAAAATCTCAAAATAAATACATTCACGCTTTAAAATCTAACTTGTATTTCAAAATAGCAGTTCATAGTTTAACTGCACAAAAACTAAATGGATACCAGTCAACAAATCTTCACTCTATAATTCTTTTTCAATTGCCTCTGTTCCGTCATTGAGAGCTCAAAACTTTTGTCACACACCAATAAAAAATCATAGAGAAATAGTCATTGACGTTCAATAGTATATTTAACGTGATTACACAGACTGCCTTTTTACTAGGACCGGATGCTATATGCATTTCACAACTTAACTTCAATTGCGCAACGAAAGTGTTTGCCTCGTGTGTTAACTAGTTCCACGTGATATGTAACCGAGTGATAGTTTCCTTATTGTTCGCCCATACGTTTGTTTAAAACAGAGATGATTATTTTTAGTTATTGGGAAATAGTGTGCGTATTTTACTATTTGTCAACAGTATAGGAAAATGCTTTAAAAAAATACGGGTAACTTTCGTTGTATGAAATAATATTTTTATACAGCTTGTAAAAAGAATGTGGGGCAACGAACGGAATCACCGAACAGTACAATGTTTCAAAGATAGTTTTCCTGTGCAACACGACATTTTACAGTTGTCCAAATTAATTGAAATCATAAACTAGTAAAGGGTCTAAACAGATATTTTTCTTGGTAAGTACCAGGCAGCTCAAAAGATAGTCAGGAGGCCCCAGGAGAATTACATTTGGAGCACATGAAATAAGATTCCCCCCCCCCCTGAAGGAAAATGACACTTTAAGGGTCCAATAATAAGTCTACTAGTGGTGGTCTGTGGTTTGCATCCTTCTGTTGCCCTTGACAGTAAGGACACAGTCCAGGAGATTTTCTGTTATACCAGTTGTGAGAAGGGGAAGTCCTCCATGAATTCGGATTTAGTGTTTTTGTTTTTGAATAAATTTCATGTCCCGCAGTGGTCTGGGCGCTACACTCCGTTCCAATAAGAACACGGCAAGTGAAGCAGCATCCGGCTTGGCCAGTGCTTGGGAGGGTCATATCCCTCTCGGCTCGTCCGCTGTGGAACCGTGTACGCTAATAGGAGCTGGTGCACGTAAAATGCGTCGTGGCTCCAATATCCTGCAAGTTGTTAAACGATACCTCTCCCAGACAGCACATCAAACTTGCAGCAAACTTGATTTGTCAAGTCAATAAACTTGAATTAAGCTTGAAAATTTCAAGCGTGCAAGCTTGAATCAAGTGTTCTAGTTTACACTTGCCCAGCTTGCATTAAGTTTGACATAGCAAGCTTAATTTCAAGCTTAAAAAAATTCCTATATACACGAGGCGCCTGTCGGCGAACTCGCCCCACATATTTTATATTTCAACTCATTTTCCCCTCTAGGTTGAAACTTCAAGTTATTTTAATCTTTTTCCACCAAGCGTCCGCGGCTGGGATCGAACTCGCTGTCTACGGGTTGGGAAGCCAGCGTCCTAACCACTCGGCCAACCTGACTTGCGCTCAAATGACTAAAGTTTGAAGTGACTGTTATCGTTATCACGCCGTTTTCTGGAGCGATACTCATGTTGGGCAATACTGGCCAAAATCGAGACAAACGACTGATTTTGAAATCAATTTCGTAGTATAATTGTATTTTATTTTGAAGAATTGAATATTTGGAAATACAGAATCTTTTTTTTTTAATTCTGTGGTCAAGTACATTTATGAATGATAATAAATTATTTGTTATGTGGATGTGGCGTTCCAAATCAAGCAGTAATGAAGTTGTATTCAAGCTTGACAGTTCAAATGACTTCTCCAAGCTTGCTGCAAGCTTAAAATGAATTGAACTGTCAAGCTTTTATTAATACGTCAAATTCAAAGAAATGTCAAGCTTGATTTAAGCTTATATGCTGTCTGAGCTTGGGATGCCGATTTCAGGTGGTGGTTCGTCCCTCATCTGGAATCGGTTCAAAATTGGGACCAACAAGTAGGAGTCCAACGCCCTCGGGGGTACTGGCAGCCCACTTTCCATGGTCTATCTATGGACACGACAACAACAACAACAACAACAACAATAAATTTCATTGTGAGTCAAAGTACCGTTCAATGTTGTGTGTGCGTGTCAGGCGAACCTGGACGAGGGGTATCTGCTTGTGGGATGGAGTACCTTGGTCCAGGGGCGTAGCCAGGGGGGAGGATATCGGGATATATCCCCCCTCCCGAAATTTTTCGATTAGTGATGAAATTCCATCTACACTCATGTCCATAAATTAAGGATAATTCAGAATCACACAGAAATTGATCTCTAAAATAAAAATTTCACCTGTGGAATGATCACGCACATCTTGAAGAAGAATATGCAAATTACAGGAAACCACCAGATGGCGTGGATGGTACGTCACAATGACGAGAGTGTAAGAGAGGGGTATATAAGGAATGGTGGCAAAGAAGTAAAATTGTTCACAAGCGCTGTGAAAGCCTTTCAGTGCAAAAACCGCATAGTTATGGCACAAAGGAGGCATTTGGATGATGTTTTACGTGGCAGAATTATCGGACGACTGGAATGTGGACGTACCCAGCTGGAAGTATCCGAGGAACTTGGAATCGCCCAGAGTGTCATCTCCAGGCTTTGGCAACGATTCCAAGATGATGGTAATGTGAGTAGACGTTACAGCACAGGTCGCCCCCGAGTTACAACGCCGAATGAGGACCGCTATTTGGCAGTTACTGCCAAAAGAAACAGACGGAGTACAGAATCAGACCTGTCTCGTCAGCTCTCTTCAGCTACCGGTACGACAGTTTCAAGGCAGACCGTGTACAGACGCTTAGGGCACATTGGTCTATATGCTCGTAGGCCTGTCAGATGTGTTCCACTTACCGCAACTCACTGTCGCCTGCGATTAACCTGGAGTAGAGAGCATGCATTGTGGACACCGCAACAGTGGTCTTGTGTGATGTTTTCCGACGAGTCCAGGTTTAGTTTGGAGTCTGATTCTCGCCGGACATTCATCTGGAGAGCGCCAGGTACCCGTTACCACCAAGAGAACACCATTGAAAGACACCGTTACGGTGGTGCAGGATGGCTCGTTTGGGGAGGAATTATTCTTGGTTCCAGAACTGACCTGCATGTTCAGAGTGTAACGATGACAGGCCACATCTATCGGGATGTCATTCTGGAACAACATGTACGTTTGTTTCGGGGCCCTTGAGTGCTGAATTTGTGTTTATGGATGACAACGCCCGTCCTCACCGTGCAAACATTGTAGACGAATGCCTTCAATCGGAGGATATCACCCGTATGCATTGGCCAGCATACTCACCGGACTTGAATCCAATAGAGCATGTGTGGGATATGCTTGGCCGACTAATTGCAGCCCGTCAACCCCCTCCCACCTGTCTACCGGAACTTCGGAGTGCATTGCTTGATGAGTGGTGTAATATTCCCCAAGATCAGATTGATCATTTGATACTCAGCATGCCTAGGCGTTGTCAGGCCTGTATTGCATCGTCCGGGAGACATACTCCGTATTAACCATCCTACTAACCATGTTATACTGTTTTTTGTAAATAGGTTCTTTTTTGAAATTTGGTCAAGGGAGTAAAACTTGCAATTTTCATTAATTATGTCAAACATATAGCATATTTTTTGCTCTTTACTTTTTGTTTAATAAATAGACTTTACAAATAAGTCAAATTTGTTTTGCTTCTTTCTCTTTCTTTGCCTGAACTTCATTATCCTTAATTTATGGACATGAGTGTATTTATACAAGTTCATATCCCCCCCCCCGAAAAAATTTTCAAGTTACATCTGGAGGAAACGAAAGTACCGTTCAAAATAATGGGAATTGATGTTCCCTTCTTGTCCGAAACGTCAGCTGTTTCATTTTCAGAAAATCTTGTATGAGATGGTACCCAGTGTAAATAAACCTCATGTTGTTGAGAAATAAACTTGAGGATTTCTAGTATGAAAAGCGAGGCTCTGTTTCCAACACTTGCGCAGCCATTCAGGTGCTCGATGGCACTGAGGCTATCTGTCAGCATAGGAGCACCCACTTTGGTGATTAAATCTCCCCCCCCCCCTCCTATAGATAGAGGGTTAGATCTGATAAGCTTTTAAAATTGAAAATATTCACTAATGTGTTAAAATATTTTATTTTAAAAAATTGTCTTTAAATTATCTGAAATATTTTTTAAAACGTTGGGTTTTAAATAAATTCTTACAGTGTTAGTCTATGAAATACAGTTAAATTCGGATACAACGTTACTGAAAAGATCAGATGTAATTATTTATAACTCTATAACGAGCTTCGTTGATAGTGGGCTTGTGTTGTGTGGGAAATTGGTACAGAATATTTTGGCGTCATAAGAGAGTTATAACTATAATCGAGGTCTCTATAACTGAGTTCAGCAGTATTTGTATTCCTAGACCTCCCTCCGTCCTACATTAAAATCCTGGGACTCCAATGTCTGTCAGCATCCAAATATTACTGTAGGATATATCCGATCGGATAGATTTCAATCCTTCTTTTCAATGGTAATAAATAAAATTATAATTAAATAATAATTATCACCATGCGAGCAATCATTTGCTTTACTAACTTTGGCGAGATATTTAATACGAATAGTTCTTTGATTATGTGGGAGCAGTTGCGTAGCCAGACATTTTTCATTGGGGGGGGGGGTTACCACTACTGCAACTCACATATATGCATACATGTGTTGTGATAAGGAAGTGAAGAATATACATTTTGTATGGCAAAAAATTCCTCATGGAGGGGGGGATTATGACCCCCTAACCCCCCTCCTTGGCTACGCCCCTGTGTGGGAGTGACACATCAAATAAGCTGAGAATGTCCCCGATAGTATTCCTGCGTTTTCTAGCTAGATTTGCGAGCTCAAAACAAAAGAAGAAGTTCTGTGCTGATCTTTCTCTTCAATTTTCACTTTGCTAGAATCCGATCAATGCAAAGCCTTACCATGGCACAGTGGTTATGCCACTGAAAATGGTAGATGGCCGAAGTGTGAAGGACCCGGGTTCCGGTCCCATCGCGCGGTTGTCGATCTAACGGTCTGGAGTTCTGGTAGGTTTTCTCCAGATGTAACGTGAATACGCGTTAGAACTCCTTAGAAAGTCCTCCTACCAAGGCACCCCCCTTGGCAGATCGCCCTAGTGTAGCGTTGCCGTAATCACACACACACTCGCCGATCAATGCAAAAAAACTAGTTTTTTTGTTATTTATGAAATTAATGTCCATTTTTAATTTTTCAATTTCTCACAATTCATTTTTCTTTGTGAAAGATTGCATTTACATTTTAAAAATCTAGAAATTGTGGATTTCGTTAAAAAAAAAAAAACACTTTTGACATTCCAGATAAATTCGGACCAATATTAACCTTGAACACAGTTACTGAACTTGACTAATACTTCAGCACTTTCCTTAGAGTGGGCGAACAGCAGATAGATATACTATAAGATGCCTAAAGACAATGTTTGTAATCTTGTATTGCTAACGGCAGTACTCCCCTATGATAAACCCGTGAGTTAACTCATCAGAATATGTCAGAGGTTGGCAGAGAAAGTAGCTTTACAGTATCAAATACAAGGGTTACCATTTAACCTGACCACTACAGTTACCTGACCACTCAGGTTAACTGACTCGCAGAGTCACGGCGTTTGGCGCATACCGCTGCAGTCGATTCGTAAGTATGTTGGAACTTGGAAGAAATTTCCTCCTTCATCTTAAATATAACTGCTTTGAAAATTTATACAAGAACGCTTAGTAAAATCATTTGAATTTTTATCCACTTAATTTTAAGGTAGTTTGGTAAATCACATATATAAACAAACAGAAGAGAAAATTAAAGTGCTTACATATGCATGAAGGTGGTGATTGTAATCAAATCCGTGTGCCATCTTCTTGCAATCTAACCTTCCTAGAAATTTTAACCATTAATTTTGATATACCAATGTATCATTTGAAAAATTATGAGGAAAACATACTTGTACACATGTAGCTTGGCATGATTGTCACGAAGTCTGTAATTCTCATCACCTCTTGCATATAGGCGTTAGTGTAAGGAAGTTTACCCCTATCTTGAAGAGATACGGGGCGGTCCGTTCCTAGAACGTTCTCCAGCTCGATGTATATTTTCTCCTGCTCTTCTGGATACTCCAAGAGATAGCGGACGAAAGTTCCAACGAAACCTCCAACGGACAGTATGCCATCACCCAAAATCTGGACAAAAGACGAAATGAGGGCATCCTCTAAAAGAAGAAAAGAAAAATGAAAATAGAAATCATGACAAACGCATCGACTGTGCAACATTTTACAATACGATTTCTTTCGCGCGCTTAATAATAATAAAATAGCAGTTATCCAGCCTGCACAGAAAATTTTCTGAGCATCTATTAACGTTCAGAGAACTTGTCGTGTAGCCTGAGTAATCTACTTTCTCCCTTCGTTGAAAACGGGTACACGACGGATGCTGAACCAAAAAAATGCTCTCCAAGATTCAAGCTACGACGGCTGCAGTAAGGTGAAATGTGTCATTACATCTTTGCGACGAAGACGGAGAGCAATTTAAATCAAATAATATGCACTATCGCAGCAGTTTCCATCTGGCGGCTTTTGATGTTTTTCTTTGCAGCCCACCAATTCTCATTGAGCATTTTGTTTGCTTTTACGTTAATTTCCTCCCCTTTTGTAATTTCAAAGTTTAAATTTAAATTTTAGACATTTTGCCAATCCATATTGTGTGGTGGTACAGTACTCTGTGGTTATGAGCTTGGGTTCGACTCCGACTTGGGCTTTGTAGTTAATTTATCCGTCCCTACAGAGACGGTAATGTTTAAAATTGCCCACTTTTTCTTTAAAATCATAATTTAATACTTAGTTTGTTTCTCATAACTTAAAGGAAGTTAACCAATTCAGATCAAGGCCTTGCCCCCTAATATCTCATATCAATGTCTCGACCCCTGACATATGTTGAGTAAGAACCTGATTAAGTCACAACCCGCCACTAAATAGGTGTTTTTGATTGCGGCCCTCGAACATTTGTAAGTAGGAAAGCCCTGCACTAGAGTATTCACTTTAATAATTTTTTTAAAATTAGAACAGCGACGCGTAAGTAAACTAACCGCCAGTATAAAGACATTTCAACTTTGTTCGATCATGTTTATAAAACAATTTACCAGTACAATTACCTGTAAAGTACCTGTAAAGTACTTATTACCTGTAAAGTACTTTTCTGTTGGATCCCCTCTCTTGCGTCTATCATTCCTTTCTTTTATGTATTGGTCAAAGAGATCTCTAATGTTGTCTTCTTTGAAGGTGCTCTCGTGTCTCCTTATAATTTTTCTTAAGGTATCTTGCATTATCCTCATATTTTCTACTGCAGCACGGAAGCCATCAAGTCTTGGGAAAATAAAGTACCTGAAAGAATTTGTGTCTTAAATCAGTTTATATTCCCATCTGAGTGACTCAGGCAAAAAGTTCCGATCACTGATGTCCAGTTTTCATAGACATTGTACGGGCATTCTTTTCCTTGGATTTGTAATTTTATAATGCCTCAATATTGTTCTTAGATCTCCCTCTTTAAGAATTACAGTAGCTCCTAAATTTATTACGGGCAAACTGATTTTTAATTTTACAATGCTTCAATATTGTTCTTAAATCTCTCTCCTTAACAATTATAGTAGCTCCTAAATTTGTTTCCACCTACTTATACCGATGAATAAAACTATTGTAACAGTGAAAATTTTCGGGAAGTATGTTTATGGTGGTATGATAATACGTGGCATAAGACGATTCCATTTCCTGGTTTTTGGTAATTATCACGAGGAACTTATGCAGAAATCCCGAATTCTTTCTCGTTCCCCACATGCAACCCTTGAGGGGTTTTTCCCATGCTATGGACTATGCTGTAAAATGGACTCTTTCCTGGGAGAAGTGGGAGTCAAGTCTCATCTCGTGGCGGTCGGACTGTTATTTTTACTGTTACCTACATTTATGTAAACAAAACCCTTCATTTTTTTTAAAAATATTCTGGGGTTATCAGCACATGTCAGCATATATCATAGGTGGGAAAATAGTTTCCCATCGACATTTAAAAATCAATGAAGTTTGCGGGAAGTACCTTCCCACGGCCTTATAAAGGGTTAAAAACTCTTACCTTGCGAATTCTCCCATTAGAAGAGCTTTTTTCCCGAAGTTCAGAGGCAAGACTATCTGGTAAGCATCTAATAAAGTTTTCAGCTCTTCATCTGTGATTTCAACGTCATTAAAAACCATGCGTCGAAAAATATTCGACACCTGCTCATATATAGCAGGAACAACGTTAACACTGGATCCATCAGTCGACTTCAAAAATTGGACGAATGCGTTTAATGAGTCGTCAACGGTCCCTTTCAAATGTTCCTTCATAGTTGACAGTCCATATTCTCTAAAACACTGGACAAAAAACTTCCGGATAACTTTCCATTCTTCTCCAGTTACTGTTGTAACTCCTGTTGAAGAAATAAGTATTTATTTTGCTTTAGTACACTGATTATAAAAAGGAAATGGTTAGCAATAAGAACATTTTTGAGAGTGGTGTTTGGCTCAGATACAGGAAAAGAAGCAGTGACTATCGTGGAAAGTACCATGAAATAAGTCATCAAACTCTAATATAAAACTACTAAATTTTGTATCATGAAACGTGGATGGGTTATTTCGTCTTGTATTTTGCGTTTTGAGCATACCTCCTTCAAAATCTTACAGTGAGTGTAGAAAATATTCGTACAGGTGAGCGGTTTCTTGAAAGAAACTAGCTTTGGTACGTTAATTTATCGAAATTAGGCTCTGGATATTATATAACACCCCAAATTTCATGAAATATCCTCTTCTGTAGCCTTACCTCAATCCAATAGAGAATTTATGGAAAATACTTACTAAAATGTTAGATCCAGGCATATTTCTAATGAAAATGACTTACAGCAGTTAATCATCATCTGTTAATCAAGAATGTTAATCAGCTGTTAATCAAGAATGGAATTCCATATTCAGCTAGCTCAGTAACAGCTAATTAGGCAGAATCAATGCCAAGAAGATTTAAGGCAGTTTTATTCACGCTTTATGATATCCTTCATTATATTAGATGAAATACTATTAATATATAAGAAATAAATGTGTGATGTACAAATACAGGGTGGCCATAATTAAACTGCAAGTGTTCAAGGGGTGCTGGAGAGAAAACTACCGGGAATATTCCAGTGAAATTTGGTATCTACACGTTTCAGAACATGCGCAAGACAAATATGCAAAAAAAGAAAATCGCGATTTTCACCCGATAGAAGGCGCTGTACCGTATTTCAAAGCTCACCGGGTGGTATATACAACTTCCAAAACCGATAGACAGAGCATAATGACATTCTAAGAGGCATATAAACAATAAAAAACATCATTTACTTTGTTTTACGTTGTTGTCACTATGATGTTTTTATTGTTTATATGCCTCTTAGAATGTCATTATGCTCTGTCTATCGCTTTTGGAAGTTGAAAAACCACAGATACCACTAATGAAAGAAAAAAATATTCGTGAAAAAATAAATAGAATCAAATACAAATAAAACTTTTATTTGTATTTTTATTTCTCCGTTCAATCAGATATTTCTTTAATACCGACAGCCCGATTTTTTTTTTCTCAAAGTAAAGAACCTGGTTGATATGGAGAGAAAAAGTGGACTTTATTGTGGTTGAGGATTGATAAGTAATTCTTACTAGCTCCTACCACGAATAAAGCTTATCCAAAAGACTGTTTTAAGTTCAAGCTTCCTTCCAAAATTGTTTCGTTTACATCAAAATAACTGGAAAGGATAAGCAGCTCTTTAATAAAACCATCGACTGAGTTTGGGCCAAAATTTATATGCGAAATATGTTTTCTATAGGTAGCATTAAAAAGTAAAATTTTCCTCAGTTTTCAAATTTTTATGTTTTTGTATTTACTCCTACATATGGCAATATTGAATCGGTGCATCCATGAACATAGCGTAACCGAAAATTTTGGGGAGGGATCTCGTAACGCATATCTTATACAAAAGGGAAGAAGGGAATTTCTGGAATTTCCGTTAAATTTCGAAACAAGTACTTTAAATCAAAAGATACCTTAATGAAAATAGTTTAACACGATCTAACAAAATGTCTTTTCATCCTACCTCCTCGTTAAATATTTTACGTCCGCAGGCAAGGGTGTAGCGAGAAAAAATTGCAGGGGTGCCTAAAAGGTGGAAAAGATATAATTTTTCACAAAAAAACTTGATTACTGACATCCAATTAGCCAAATATTCGGGGAGGGGAGGGTGGTGATCAGGCCTTTACGGCCCATCCTCTGGCTACGTCCCTGTCCGAAGACCACCCCAGATGCATAAATAAAATAGAATGAATTAAAATAAAACATAATCACAAATACAGTTTATGAGTAAGTTAAAAATATAAACATCTAATACCTTTATCAAACATAATTTTGAAGATACCATAATCGGTATAACGATCTGCAAAACCATCTTCTTTGGAAATAAGCATATCTTTGATGGATTTTATGCTCCCTAAGTGTACAAATAATCTGCCCGTGATTGTGAAGCTGTAGACATCACCATACTTCTCTTTCATCTCCGTCAAGTGCAAATGAACGTCTTCATCTCTCAAGAAGGGCCAGTACCCTAGGTAAGGCAGACCTGTAGGTCCTGGAGGCAAACCCCTGTCTTTGAGAAAGAAATACAATACGCCAAGAAAGACGACTATCAAAGTTGAAACTGCTGTGACTGGAGACTGGGTTATTAGATCATTAAAGAGACAATAAGCCATATTTCCTATGAAATTAAGCAAATGCATATTTAAGATTACTGAGATGTATTCAGAAGAACATGCGCTCACATAATTAAAAAAAAACTTTTATTATTCAATATTCTAATGAATTAATATTTAAAAGTTTCAACTGCATGGTGATGTAAAAAAGCATGAGACACGCCGTTGCAGCAAAACTTTAGCTAGTATCACAAAACCAAAACATCACATTCCAACTTTTTCACATAGTTTTTACCACAAGTTTTGAAATCCAACAGCAAGTTTCCGCATCACATTATAAAACCCCTCTCAGCAGGGCCGGCCCAAGGGGGGAGCCTGATCGCCTAAGGCCTCGAGCTGAAAGAGGCCTTAGGGGCTGCTGGGCCATTTTTTTGCTATCACATTATACTGCGCTTGGTAGATGGTGGCGATATATCCCGAAAAAGGCCGAGAAATAAAATGAATATATACTGGCAGTGCCAGTGCCGGATTAAGACAGCGCGGGGCCCCGTAGCAAATGTTACCAAGGGGCCCCCTGTTCAGTGACGCACCTATATATATAATATATAATATATATATATATATATGTTCACCCTCACATTAAAGTAACAAATTAATTTCTCCAAGTAAATTAGTGTGCGGAAAAAATTCCCGTCAAAATATAGTGCGGGGGGGGGCTAAATAGATAGTGAGACTGGCGATGTTTAAAGTTATTTATTCGTACAACTCAGGTTTTTTTTAATGAATGTTAATGTTCATGGATATTTATTTGTAATTTCTAACACTTCCCACCTTTCCCATATGCAAACATATAACTAGACAAGTTTACACGCATAAAATAATAATTGTTTCTGTAAAATTTTTAGAACCTTCGAAATCAATATGTATTTTAAACTGTGCCCTTAAACACTATTTTTTTCCCTATAAAAATACATGCTTGTAAAATTATTTCATTATCTGGACGGTCTTTACTAATTATAGGTTACATATTTTTAACTTCTCTTAATTTATTTAATGGGTTAATTCATAAGAAATCGAACTGGGGATAGATAGATCTAGCACAATAATACCTCCACCATTCAAAATATACTGCATACACGGAAGGCATTTAAACTGTACATGCTTGTACAGGGGGACTGTTACTTCCACATACCGCTTGGAACACTTCTAAAGGTCATTTCGTTAGTGTTCTACAAGCATATGTACATTACTTTTCAACTTATCCTCGTTAAAATTATATAAAATATTTTGCTCAAAAAAAATATTTATAAGAGGAATAGAATAATCTATATAATAAAAAAATAAAAAATTCGGATAGAACATTCATTATCGTATTACGTTCAAATGTTTTTGCAAGACATAATAATCTTAAATGTGACAAGTAATTTGTGAGTTTCTTTGTGGGTCAAGAGTATCCGAGAATTCTTTTTGTTTTCAGTTTGCCTCAGGTTATGGCTTCTCGGATACCCCGACCGTGCGAAGATCCTCTTGGTTCTAATTATTTTATTTGAACGAACATACTGGCATTCGCTCTCTTGACCTGTGGTTTCGACCGGCCAAAAATCAATTATTTCATATTTAACGTGGTTAATTTCCGAGATTAATAAGATAATTTATCGTAATAGTGGATTCCCCAACTATAAAAAAAATGACTTACATTCTATATATTATTATTGTTTCAAAAAATAATTCGCCTTTGTTTAAATATTGTAAAATGTAAAATAAATAATTAAGTAAAAACAAAGCAAGCCAACTACCAAAAGCCTTCTAAGATAGTTTACACCCTAGTACACCTTCGAATTTCGCCAAAGCCACACTGTAAAATACCTTTTAGATGTGTGGCTTTGGCGTAAAATGCCGTAAAATGCTGTGGATGCCTTTAAAATGCCTTTACTGTAAAATAAAAGAACTTTGGGGCTGCCAAACATCCGTTTAAAATACCATTCTCATATTTACTGCAAAACAAAATAACTTTATGTCCAATATTTAAATAAAAATTATTGTTTCGTGGGGGATTATTATTGATTATGGGGCGCGTTTTTCCTACAATCTTAATCCTATGGATCTCAGTTCTCGAGGAAATGCAGAAGGTCAACTCGCGTTCCAGAGAACATCTTCAGAAATAGCCACAAATATTTCCGTTCTATTGAGTCATTTTGAAAAGTTTGATTATACAACTTCATTAAAAAATTCTTTCGACTTGTTACTGAAAAGTCCCTGAAATGATCGGGACAGATAGACTACAGCCTAATGAATAATCCGGCCCACTGACGGATTAATACAATTTTGTGGGTGGATGCTTGGATGGAAGATTCATATATATATATATATATATATATATATATATATATATATATATATAAATTTTATGGAAGTAAGTTGGGATTGTTTACATTAATTTCATTTTTCTCGGGAGGGGCGGTCACCTCCTCGACCCCTTCCCTTTAATCCGCCCTTGATCAGACCCTGAGTCTGTTTTTTTGTTTCGGCACTTAGTTTTCTTTCTATATTTTATTTATTTCTGGATTCATTCTTCAAATAAAGACAAAAATGTAACATTATTGGTAAGGAATCCATTTTCTAAAGGCCATAGGTGGGTGATGCAAGGATCTGGATACCCCTCCTCCGTTTGTCCGAGTTTCGCTTTTAGTCAAAGAAAAGATAATGATACAGTCTTTCTTTTATTTCCCCCCTTTTGGATGCTCCCTGAAATTTTTTACTGAGAACCGTGTTTTTGTTCCACAGTATTGTTGGATATACTCTTGTGTGTGTACTTATTGCTGACTTTAGAATACTCATTCAGTTTCGCCTAGGTAATGAGTTGACTAAATAATGCAGGCATGCAACAGCCACATTAAATATATTAATGACTATGTCATTTTATCTCTCACCCCTTTTGAAAATGTGACATAAAAATAAGACACGAAAATGCGTTACGAAAACGCTACATAAAAGTAAGAATAAATGTCCGCTGAAAATGTTGGTATGTGCTACGTAAACCACCGTTTTCTATAAGCTCCGTAAGGTTGCATTTATTTGATAAAATGATTGTTTAAAAATTTCATCCGTTTATTTAAATACTATTAGTTCACAACAGCTTTAATCTATTGTTACAATATTTCGTAAGCTGTAGAATATACATCACAAGTATATTTTACATATATTTAAATACTATTAGTTCACAAGAGCTTTAATCTATTGTTACAATATTTACTAAGCTGTAGAATGTGCATCACATGTATTTTTCTATAATAGGTTACAATCCTAAAAATTTCAACATGGGGTTACCAGGTGAAATACACGATAGATGAGAGATAAAATGACATAGTCCATTAATATCGTTTTAATATGGCAATCATGAAACTAAAAAATTAGGAAGGTTCAGGGGGGTCTCCCATTGACGAGGCTCGAACAGCCGAGTTATAAATATATTCTTTCAATGAGTTGTCTACAACTGATTTACAGTTCCACTATATAGAGCTTCAGAAATTGTCTTATCCAAAAAATAAATAAAGAAAAATGAAAAGAAAGAAAAAAAGAATTACAAAATTTATCTGTTGCCTTAAAAAATCAAGAAAGATAAATCATGCCAAGCTCATAGTTCTCACCTACTCATAGCTCTCTTTAAAACACTTTCCAATACAAAATATTTTTGCGCCAAATCTGCTATGTATTTTAGTTAAAACTGGCGAGATTTCGTAGATAAAAAAATGTTGTATTATCACTATAAATGCAATTTTATGAGACCCTGTAAAAGACCTTTAATTTTTTTTAGCGTTTAACTGAAGAATATAAAAATTTTATACTCATTGTCTTGTGCTAGAAATGTATTAGTGTCTCTCAAATGCCACAGACTGCAATGGGAATTCTTTTGAGTGCTCCTGTAGAACTATTAATAATACGAACGTTATTCTCAATGGAGAGCATCATTTTGAGAGCCTTAGTAATATATATGCCAACTTTGTTTTCTTTCAAAAATCGAATATCTCTAAAATATGTTTTCAAGAATGACTGTTTTTTCAGTCATTCCTGTATCAACAGATACAGGGGGAGACCCCCCCCCCTTTTAGTTCTGTTTTTTAGACTGTGCTATACATTGGATTTTTTTCTCCTGTAAAAGAACTATAAATGCTACATACACCATTTTCAATATGGTAGGTGGTACTGTACATAGAAAAAACATAAATTTCGCACAAATCGATGTATATCCACAGCAGTTAGAACACTGGATGGGTGGACATCAGAACAGACAAATAACCGAAATCATAAGGACGTTAACCCGTTTTGGGTTCTAATGCATTAACAAATTTTCGTCGGTCGGAGACCCCCACATACTCCTAGGCACATAGCCCTTAACAAAACACAATACAATAAATCAGTTAATTAAAGTGCGAGTAACGAATTTTCAAAATTTCCAAAGAAATCGACATAGCTTAATATAATTACATTAGACATTTTTCGAGGTACTACAATCCAGGCGATCCGCCAAGACGAGCAACTTTTTCGCAAAGATAAATGCCGGACACATGAAATTATTGATGGTTCGGAATACGATTGCCAACAGTTTGCCAGGAAATTTGAGGAAAAAATAGTTGTTCGTTAATGACCGCCGGGATAATACGTAAATACCTTTTTCGATTTATCGTAAAATAATAAAAATATCGCCAAGTTCGGTTCATTTTTCAAAGCATTTTTTTCGCACCCAATAAAAGTCGCCAACATTGCCGGCTTTTGGCTCAAATTTTGAAGGAGGCACACGCTCGTCGTCGGATTATTAGCTAATCATGTTGCAGGATAGTATTATATGCTTAAAATAGATGCCTGTCTCTAAACTGCCATTGACCGTATTGTATTGAAATTATTTTGAGTGCTCCCGTATAGAAAAACTTTTAACTATACAGACACTATTTTCGATGCAAAGCTTCATTTTGTAATCCTAAATAACATTCAATTTTGTTTCATTTCAAAGAGCAGAATATCTCTAAAACTAGAAGTCAAAGCCTGTTGTGAAGGCAATTACAACGGGCGAGAGAAAAAACATTTTAAGGAAATTTGTCTTTTATTCAATATATTTAATTTTCATCCACCTAAAATAAATAAGTTCATATTCAATTTTTATTACAGACCCAAATCGAATTTCATGCTCATCTGGAAACGCGCGGAATCTTTTCGCAGTCGAAAGCTTTCGTTTTGTATACATAAACATTCGAATATCCAATAGACGATTTATTTGTGGGGAAAAAAAATAATAAACTGTGTAATCGGGAGAAATTATTTTAAACGTATTGGAATCCCCCCCCAATTGTATGACGTCATTTTCACTTAAAATAGGTCATTTTGTCTCGCAAATGATTCAATTTTTCTGACTCTCGGAAACGAAATGGTGCTGAAAATAGCGAAAAATCGCTTAAAAATGAAGGAACGGGTGGATTTTCAGATTTTTAAAATTAACAGATTGTTTTCTATATTCTTTTACAAACTTGTGAAAAATTTCAAGCGGATCGTACAAACGATGTAGAAGTTGTTAGGCTTTTTGTCCTTGACTTTGTAATCTTTTTGCAGTCATAGAGGAAAAAGTTTTATCTTGAAGTCAGGGTTCAGCGCAACTACAAGGGGTGATCAAATGAAAAGGTACGAAACGTCCTAACCGTTATCATAGTTGTCCATGCAGCTATGAGAGCACGTAGCGAGAGATCTAGGAATGCGATTGGAGCCTTTTGTGTGGATAGGAACATGCGGGGGCCCGCAGGAGAGAGCAGAAGCTCTTGTAAGAAGCACCCTCCTACGTCCAATTGACGCGGCAGTGCGTGTGAGGACAGGATGGTGTTCACATTGCAAAATTCGACGATTTAGGGGCAGCGAGGCGTTATCCGATTTCTGACAGCGGAAGGTGTTAAACCGGCCACTATTCACCGCAGGATGATGATCGTATACTGGGAAGGCTGTGTGTCCCACAAGTCAATGAGAAAATGGAATGTCCGTTTTCGCCAAGGAACTGGCCACGTTCAAGTGGAAGACGTTGGACCATCCGCCCTACAGTCCGGACATGTCGCCCTGCGATTTCCATGTGTTGGGTCCACTGAAGAAACCACCTGAAAGGGAAGCACTTCAACTCGGACGGCGTACTCAAGGACGCTGTGACGGACTGGGTCTCGTCACGGCCACAGGAATTCTGGGAACAAGGAATCCTGCGGCTTGTTCGTCAGTGGGATCGTTGTGCTCAGGCCTGTGGTGTATATTTTGAATAAAGTCTACATTTGTACCCACCGTGTCGTTTCGTACCTTTTCATTTGATCACCCCTTGCAGTTAGTAGGGTGATACGCTTTAAAGAATAACTTCCCATAGAGCGTAATGTATTGGGACTATTTTGAGTGCTCCTGTAGAAAAAAATCTATAAATGCTACATAGATCCTTTACAATAGAGTACATGGTACTGCAGATAAGAATAACATATATAAATTTCGTAGAAATCAATGCCTATTGACGCGAGTCAAGGACGGACAGACAGACAAATCGAAATCTTAAACACTTTTCTACCTTGTTGGAAAGTGTCAAAGAAGCTAGATCTTGAGGGGGAAATACGAAAACTTTCAAGGTAAAGGCGCGGGGCCCCCAAATGCGCGGGGCCCGTAGCATTTGCTAAATCTGCTATATTGTTAATCCGGCACTGGGCAGTGCTAGTAGTAACTTACATAAGACATGATAGAAAAGAGCCCTGCTCTTGAGCTTCTTCTGGGGCCCCTCACGCACCTCGGGCCGGCGCTGCTCGCCAACATAACAATTTTTAAAAAAAATATTTAACGCATATATCACAGAAAAAATTGCACTGCATAGCCAATGCCGCCAGTGGCGGATTATTGCAAGTTCCAAATATTCGGAACGTTAGAATTTTCAAGTCCAAATTGCAAGTCCAAATATTCGGAACGGGGGTTAGTTAGAAGATTGACATATACATCCATTTTATAGAAGTAAAATACGATCTTTTGCAATAATTTCTTAATCGGGCGCCCCCCCCCATCTTTAATCCGCCCTTGAATGCCGCATTCCATGTGGTTTTTCTAAGGGTTGGAGAGTGGAAAACACCACCAATTATTAAGAGGTGTCCACATTAAAATGAAAAATATAATTTTTCTAGGTGAAGATAAGGGATTTATAGAGAAGGTTATCGCCACTAATTTAAGCCATTGTTTGATCAAGAGGTTGTTTACTCACATAATCAGAATTCGAAATTAGCTCTTAACTATGGTCATTGTCCTTATCTTTGAGTAATCGGAATTTTGAAGTGGCGTAAAGCCTCTACTATCAACCAAAGGAAGTTTTTTACTATGATTTATCAAAAATGTCTGCAAGTATTTTAAATAAACATTAACGTACTAATATTAATGATAAAATATAGAAAATGTTGAATTTATTAATGCTAAAAAACTATTAAATTGTGTATTAAAAATATATCAAAATAAAATGATTTTTTGCATCTTACCTATCGCCAGAGGTCTATTTATCGACTTAAAACTTTACATGTAAACCTTGATTAATATCGCAATGAATATTTCTTCCGTGTTAGGTACACACAAAAGCAAATTCGTTCCGTGCGCCCGGCTCAAACAGATGACACGCCAAGGGAAACGAAAACGAAAGTCTCTTCTCGTGATAGCAAACAGCCGCAGTTACAGAGGTTCGTTTTTCAAATATAACCTTGACCAGTAATCATTTCCTTCATTGCTTCATTCGTTTATTTATTTCTATTTCTGCCTGGAGTGCGCACGTGTCCAAGTTCGGAACAAAATATCATTTTATAGAAGTGTTTGCTCTGTCGATAAATAAATGCTAGACAAAGGCGTGTGGGGATTGGTAACGAATTTCGACAAAATCTTAGAAAATTTGTGATCGTAGGCGCGTAGTGTTGGTGGTGGAAAATGCCAATATCAAAGCCTTTCGTTTTGATAAGTTCAGAAAAGCTTTCACTAGAGTTTTATACGTGCTCTACCAAAAATTTTGCTCATCAACCAAAATCAGTGAAGTATCCAGAATATTATTTCTTGAAGGGGTGAGTTGTGTATCAAATTGTAAACCAAGTTTCAGGTATAAGCTAGATATCAAATTGTAAGCCAAGTAGTGGGTCAGATTTCCGGGGGGGGAGGGGCTGCAGCTTCCTCAGTCTCCCCTATGGATATGCTCCTGGTCAAAGTGATACTTAAACTGATCAATGCCGTACCCAAGGTCATGAGAATCTTGCGTCCTTGGCAAAATTCGAATTTCGCGTCTGTAAGACTTCTTACTTACTATATTATGTAGGAAAAGTTTACAAAGTGCGCCCTGCTGAGGTTTGCGCACCTGTCAGCTGTCCACATGGCCCTTCTCCTAGATACAGCACTCACACTAAAAATGATATAACGAATGTTCAATTACACTCATGTCCATAAATTAAGGATAATGAAGTTCAGGCAAAGAAAGAGAAAGAAGCAAAACAAATTTGACTTATTTGTAAAGTCTATTTATTAAACAAAAAGTAAAGAGCAAAAAAGATGCTATATGTTTGACATAATTAATAAAAATTGCAAGTTTTACTCCCTTGACCAAATTTCTAAAAAGAACCTATTTACAAAGAACAGTATAACATGGTTAGTAGGATGGTTAATACGGAGTATGTCTCCCGGACGATGCAATACAGGCCTGACAACGCCTAGGCATGCTGAGTATCAAATGATCAATCTGATCTTGGGGAATATTACACCACTCATCAAGCAATGCACTCCGAAGTCCGGTATCCAGGTGGGAGGGGGTTGACGGGCTGCAATTCGTCGGCCAATCATATCCCACACATGCTCTATTGGATTCAAGTCCGGTGAGTATGCTGGCCAATGCATACGGGTGATATCCTCCGATTGAAGGCATTCGTCTACAATGTTTGCACGGTGAGGACGGGCGTTGTCATCCATAAACACAAATTCAGCACCCAATGGCGCCCCGAAACAAACGTACATGTTGTTCCAGAATGACATCCCGATAGATGTGGCCTGTCATCGTTACACTCTGAACATGCAGGTCAGTTCTGGAACCAAGAATAATTCCTCCCCAAACGAGCCATCCTGCACCACCGTAACGGTGTCTTTCAATGGTGTTCTCTTGGTGGTAACGGGTACCTGGCGCTCTCCAGATGAATGTCCGGCGAGAATCAGACTCCAAACTAAACCTGGACTCGTCGGAAAACATCACACAAGACCACTGTTGCGGTGTCCACAATGCATGCTCTCTACTCCAGGTTAATCGCAGGCGACAGTGAGTTGCGGTAAGTGAAACACATCTGACAGGCCTACGAGCATATAGACCAATGTGCCCTAAGCGTCTGTACACGGTCTGCCTTGAAACTGTCGTACCGGTAGCTGGAGAGAGCTGACGAGACAGGTCTGATGCTGTACTCCGTCTGTTTCTTTTTGCAGTAACTGCCAAATAGCGGTCCCCATTCGGCGTTGTAACTCGGGGGCGACCTGTGCTGTAACGTCTACTCACATTACCATCATCTTGGAATCGTTGCCAAAGCCTGGAGATGACACTCTGGGCGATTCCAAGTTCCTCGGATACTTCCAGCTGGGTACGTCCACATTCCAGTCGTCCGATAATTCTGCCACGTAAAACATCATACAAATGCCTCCTTTGTGCCATAACTATGCGGTTTTGCACTGAAAGGCTTTCACAGCGCTTGTGAACAATTTTACTTCTTTGCCACCATTCCTTATATACCCCTCTCTTACACTCTCGTCATTGTGACGTACCATCCACGCCATCTGGTGGTTTCCTGTAATTTGCATATTCTTCTTCAAGATGTGTGTGATCATTCCACAGGTGAAATTTTTATTTTACAGATCAATTTCTGTGTGATTCTGAATTATCCTTAATTTATGGACATGAGTGTAAGTTATTTTGTAGATGGTGTCTCAAAAGGTTTTTCCGAACCGAACGTGTTAGTCTGTCACACCATAACGACAAGTTTTACACAGGAACAGGTGTTCGAAAAAGCGGATAGAAGCAGCAGGAGGGGCCGTCCAAAAATAATGCCACACATTTTTCAAACATTTCCCCACTTTGTCACAAAATGTCACGCTTTATCAGACCCCCTCCCTTCCTTGTCACATGTTGCTCTCTATCACATAAACATGCTTGTAGCTCAGAAACAAATAATAGTGTCATAAATCATGCTTCAAATTTTATTTTTAAACTTTCACAATGTGTATTAGTGACATCTGTGAGCACTAAAATAATAATGGTTCGTTCACTTATTTTTCGTATGTAAGAATATTGAGGTATACAATAAAAAGTATAATTAATACAGTGAGTAAAAACTGAAGGCCACTAAAAAATTCTGAGAAAATGTTAAAATGAAACAAAAGAAATTCAAATATTATTTTATTATAGATTGTTAAAGTCCATTGCTAATAAATAACGCAAACAATAGAATTTATAAATTATATAATTTTCAGAAGTCGCATATCACATATATATATATACAAAACCGGTATATTCAGCTTGAGTAAAAAGTTTAAGGCCACCAGTAATTTTTTTTAATTAAATACACATAAACTAGCTCAAATATCATTGAAATTCCTTAGATTGTGACAGCTCTTAAATCTGCAAATTTGTCATACATTTCTTTGGAGTTTTGGAGCTCTTTGTGAAGATGGTGAAAGGTACGAAGTTAGCTAATCACGAAAGAGTTTATGCAATCGAGAGACATTTTACATCATCCGTAGAACTGAAATCTACTATCGAAGATGAATAGTATAAAACAACCCCGAATTTTGACAAAAACTAGTTTCATTTATGGAAAAAAGAGTATTTGAAGTAAATCCAAGGAATAGCTCCTACACAAGATTCTAAAAGTTTGTTTTTTCCGGCTTAAATGCTGTTTTCTATGCTGGCCATAAAGTTTTTACTCAAGCTTAAACAGTGATCTGTGTGTTCTATTCTGTTATCAGATGATAAAATATTTACAAATGATTTTGTTGCATTTTGTACTTGTATTTAAGATTTATAATTATTTATCAATGGTATTTTAATCCTGAGTTTAAGATTTTTCATTTTGTCAAAAAAATTTCTGGCGTTTACGTTTTTACTCAGGCTGTATACAATGAGAGGAAGGCTTTTTATTTTTGCTTTTTTTCTAAATGAAGAATTCCTACTGTTGCTCTATTCTCATAATCTTGTCTGAATGTCTTGAAAAAAATTAAAAAAAGGAATTTAAGTTTTTAAAAACCCATAAAAGTGTTGTTTCAGGATAGGTTAAAGAACTGCCCTAAAGTTAGCTATTTCCAACATAGCTATAAAGTTTAATCAGTTGATTTAAATTTTTTTTTCTTTTAATCAAAATTAAAAGTTTTGACATCCCTCCCCTCATCTTGCCCCAAACTGCCATAATTTCTCCTGAAAACGAAATTAAAAAAAATATCCCCCTTATTGTAATGCATTTTCAATGTTCAAACCGTCATAACTAGTCGATTAGTCAATATCCCAAGCAGCACATAAGCTTAAATCAAGCTTGAAATTTCTTTGAATTTGACATATTAATACAAGCTTGACAGTTCAATTCATTTTAAGCTTGCAGCAAGCTTGGAGAAGTCATCTGAACTGTCAAGCTTGAATAAAACTTGATTACTGCTTGATTTAGAAAGCCACATCCACATAAGAAATAATTTATCAGCAGTCAGAAATGTACTTGACCACAGAATTAAAAAAATCTGATGTGTCCAACACATGACTTCCTTGCACGTCTATTAAATCAAAAATGTTTTTTACGCACTTCCTCTAAACTTATTTGTTTGAAAGACATAAAATATCAATAATAGTAAGATATAGCGATTTCTAGCCAAACATTTCGATATCGCCAAGCTGAGTTCAATTTGAAAGATTTCTTTCTGACACTTTATTTGGCGATATTTCACCAAAAGCCGACAAACTTGAGATAGTTTGCGAGATTTTGGGGATAGCCAAAGTAGTCATTGACCACAGACTTTCAATGAATTAAATGCATCCATACACCTTAATGTATTTAAAGTCATTTGGCTCACCCTGTAAATAAATTCCCAGTCGATTGCTGTCAAAAAAGATATTGAAAACCGTTAGATATTATAATATAGTTCTAAATACAAAAGTTCAAAATTCTACGGGTTAAAGTTTTAGAGTTATACAAAATACGAAATAATTTTTGGCGCCAAATTGGCGATATTTCGGCGAAACTCGTCAATGTCGACGACATTTGGCGAGATATTAAGCATGGACCAACAATGACAGATTATCGCCAAATTTGGCGATATTTCGCCAAAACTCGCCAAGAACGATGACAAATGGCGATACTTTGGGCATGGACCAAATGACTGACTATCGCCAAATTTGGCGACATTTCGGCAAAACTCGCCAAGGTCGAGGACAGACGGCGAGATTTTGGGCATGTACCAAACAATGACTGTCTACAATTGTATTATATTGAAGATGTCCATAGACATTAAAGTACTGAAATTCTTTTCGGTGGTCCTGTAAATAAACTCTCCAGTAGATTTTAACCAAAAACCGAGATGCACAACTAGATGTTACAACAATCTTATATATGAAATTTCATAATAGTTTTTGAGATTTGAGAGTTAAATATGCACAACGTACACAAAAAAGTCGCCAAGCTTGGCGACTTTTGGCATAGTACTTGAGGGAGGCACGTGACCGTGGTCGGACCATAACCTAACTTATGTGGTAGGACGGTATTGTGCTTGAAATGGATGAATCTCCTAAAATTGCCATTGACCGTAATGTATTGGAAATCTTTTGAGTGTTCCTGTAGCAGAACTGTAAATGATAAAGACACTTTTTTTAATGGAGAAATTCATTTTCTAACTCTTTACAGCATATATCACTTCTGAGTCGTTTGAAATAGCCCAATACCTCTAAAAAACGCTTTGATGAATTTCGGCCCATAGAGCGTAATGTATTTCGAATCTTTTAGGCGGTTCTGTAGATAAACTATCCAGTCGAATGGAACCGAAAGGGGAGGTGCACAACTAGATGTTACAACAATCCTAAATATAAAGTTTCAACATTCTACGCCTAATAGTTTTTGAGATATGCGAGTTTAATGAATTTCGGCCCATTGAGCGTAATGTATTTCGAATGTTTTGGGCGGTCCTGTAGATAAACTATCCAATCGAATGGAACCAAAAAGGGAGGTGCACAACTAGATGTTACAACTATCCAAAATATGAAGTTTCGACATTCTACGCCTAATAGTTTTTGAGATATGCGAGTTTAATGATTTTCGGCCCATAGAGCGTAATGTATTTCGAATCTTTTGGGCGGTCCTGTACATAAACTATTCATTCGATTGCGACCAAAAGGGGAGGTGCACAACTAGATCATAGAACAATCCTAAATATCAAATCTCAACATTCTACGACCCATAGTTTTTGAGATATGCGAGTTACATACATACGTACGTACATACGTACGTACGTACCTACGTACGTACGTACGTACAGACGGCATGGAAAAACTGACCACAATAAACTCGCCGCTGGTCAAAATGAGTTGCAGACGCGTTAATATGATCGTGCATGCTAGCCTACGATGAGATGCATCGAAAAAAATTTTAAAATTCAATTAAGAGTTAGTCAAAATCGGTTTTTTTGTCGAAATTTGGCCCCCAAAATTTTTCGGGATCACATTACTTCCTTATACTACGTACAAGGAAGTAAAAAGATTCTTTATTTCCAAATATTGAAATTCTTCAAAATAAAATACAATTATACTACGAAATTGATTTCAAAATCAGTCGTTTGTCTCGATTTTGGCCAGTATTGCCCAACATGAGTGTCGCGATATTGAAAATTTAAAGACGTGTGCTGCTTTTAAGTTTATATTATGCTTATTTCCATATTAGTAGAGTCTCTAAATCACACATAACATTATTTTAATTTTGATTCATCCCATGAAAAATAAAAGAAACAGATCAACACATCGGCCACTGATCTATCTCGCAGGAAAACGGCCTGATAACCATAACAGTCACTTCAAACTTTAGTCATATCAGCGCAACTCAGGTTGGCCAAGTGGTCAGGACGCTGGCTTCCCAACCCTTAGATACCGAGTTCGATCGCGGACGCTTGATGGTAACAGATTAAAATAACTTTAAATTTCAGCGTAGAGGGGAAAATGCGTGGAAAAATAAAATATGTGGGGCAAGTTCGCCGACGGGCGCCCCCGTGTATTTAGGATTTTTTTTTTTAGGAAAATATTTTAAGCTTGAAATCAAGCTTTGTCAAGCTAATGCAAGCTGGGCAAGTGTATTGATTCAAGCTTGCATTAAGCTTACACGCTTGAAATTTTCAAGCTTAATTCAAGTTTATTGACTTGATAAATTAAGCTTGCTGCAAGTTTGATGCAAGTTTGCTGTGCTGTCTGGGATGATCCCAGATAATAGGTTATCCTGCTCATTAGTATAAATTTTCGTGGCAAATAAGCTTTTACATTAAGCGAGTTCTACAGTGTAGTTACAGCATTATAACTACAGTGGAACCTGCTAAAGTGACCACCTTGGTAAAGAGACTACCTGTCTAAAGTGAACACTTTTTTGAAATTTCATTGTAACTCATGGGAAAATATCCTGTAAAGTTACCACCTGCGAAAACTGTATAGTGACCAGATAATCTGCCAAATTTTAAGTTTTTTAACCTGTCAAATGTGACCACTTTCCACTTTAAACTGCCTCTTAAATATAAAACGCATTCAGATAATATAGAATGCTATATCCCTTTTTAGTTGTTTAACACAAGATTTGACCTCAACACTGATTCTCTTTTCTGTAACACTTGTTCTCAATAGATGAATAAATGAAACAAAAAAATTAAATAAAATTAGATAGATAAATTAAAATGGAAAAATTGTTTTAGTCTAGATTCTTTTTATATTTCTGTTGATACTAAAATTGATTCAGCGTGGTTTCCGGTAAGAGGTGTATGGGATGCAGTTAATCACATATTTACAATTACTTTGATGCAGTTAATCACATATTTACAATTACTTTCATGAAGTTAATCACACAATTATGACTGATTTCCCTTTAACTATTCTAAATGTAATACTCTTGCCATTTTAAATCTCCCATCTGTCAATAATGCTATTTAACTGTTTCTTAATTTACTTTGGTTTTAGCCTTTGTAATGCATTTTGTTGGCGTCTGTAGTCTGTGAATATATTTAATTTTCTTCCTTTCCTACAGGATTACAATAATTTTGTCTAGGCTACAAAAACTATATTCTGATCACCCCAGTGGCGAGTCACATTTAAATTTTGCCAAACATGCATAAAGCCTAACATTTCTTTTCATTTTTTCAACCTGGCGATTTATTTGGCAACCGGCCCTTTTAGAACTTTGCTGTTACAGCACAGTGTGTTATCTAAACAATGTATTCTTTATGTACACTAGTGAAAATTGTATTATGTCATGAACTATATTTGTGCAAACATGAAAACAACCCAAACATTCAAACTGTACTTTAGTAATATGTCAAGCTGCAAAATGGAAATTTATATTTTTTATTATTCATTGTGACCAAGAAGTATTAAAATACATATTGAAACGTAAGTATAAGGAAGTCGCACACAATTTGTATGCAATGTGCATTTTAAAGTTTCAGTATTTTACTCCCTATATTCCTCTATTTTGTTCATGGATATTTATTGATTTTGAGATCTTGTTATAAGTAAACTATAGAGTGTTTGTGGAAGTGTTATTTGAATTTTAGGCATAAACAAATTTATTAAAGTTCTACCTTTGTAAGGTGATCACCTGTATAAGGTGACCAGTTTTGTCGTTCCCGAGGGTGGTCACATTAGGCAGGTTCCACTGTAATAAAAAGATAGATACTGCATAAGTAACATTACACTCAATTCCATTTCTACGTAATGTTTATCAAGTTCCACAGGTTGATCCATTCGTAGTTGCATCTTTCATAGCAGAAAAAAAAACTAGAACACTATATTCATCTAGAATATTGTTATCAGTCACGGACACATATTTTGTTATCTTTTATCGTATGAACCGATTTACTTTTTGTACAGAAAAACAATTGCAATCATCTTCCTAATATTCTTTTGCGCCAAACTATTTAGAGATAAACTGCTTGGATCATCTAAATATTCACCGGTGTAACAATACTAACAATGATTTCGCCAGCTGTTATAATCGCATCAATTTTGGTGTTTATAACATGGTTAATCGTAAGTTACTACAAGCGAAACTATAATTTACCACCAGGTCCATGGGGATTACCTGTCCTAGGGTATTATCCGTTTTTATCGAATAAACATTATATAGATTTTGCAAACCTTGCCAAGCGTTACGGTAATGTAATTAGCTTTAGGACTATTGGAGGTTCTCTCATAGTTGTTTTAAACGGAGTGAACGCTATTAAAGAGGTGTTAGTAAAGAGATCTGAAGAATTTATCGGAAGACCTTTAGAAAGCAACTGGGCTGAATGGATATCGGAAGGGATGGGTAAGTCTCCAATTTTCATTCTATAGCGTTTTTGCCTTCTGTAAATTAATCAGTATATGTGACTTTTAATCATTACATTATAAATTGTATTTTTTTCTCAGTAAGCATTTTCGGGTTTAAGTAGACAGTTCTCCCATTCAAGGTAGGAAATCACGAAAAAAATGTTATATCTTTAAAAATTTTTGATTAAAAAAATGTAAATGGTATTAAAATGATTTTTGCATAGTGATTGCATAAGATACTGTTTTGTATGATAGAAATAAAAAATAATAAAATATAGTATATTTACTGCGATGAACACATAAATATAACACAAAGATTCACTTCTCCAAAATTACTGTAATGTACTCCTCGCAGGATAACAAAAAATGTTTTAGATATTTTCCAATAAATTTCGCTCTAAAGAAAATGCTCCTATTTATAATTTGAAATACAATCATTAAGATATTTAAAAATGAAAGAGCAATAATTAATTTTAATTAGATGAATCAAGTCTTGCACTTTTTGTGGTTTTTTTGTTTATAAATATTTTTATACATGTTTTTGCAACGAGTTCTTTTCTTTATCGTTGTTTTGTGTAGTGACTTAATTTAACAGAGTCAGTTTAACTGATACTTTTTATTTACACCACACTAGACTGTCTATTACAAATTATTTATTACATAAAAAAACTAAACTCGTAAACTTAACGTAGAGTATGTTAGAAGGAGGCGTCCTTGTGGCCCCTTTCTCTTAACAGAAAAAACAGAGACAGAACAGCGACTGGGGGCGTAGGAGACTACGCAACGGTAGCGCCATGCATGACAGTTTTAACTTTATAATTTTAATTCATTTAATGCTTATAAATACTATGAATAAGTCCTAATAATTTTAAGGTATTATATTGAAACGTGCCGAAGACATCTTGCACGGAATGCAAAAAGTTTGCTACTAGAGATTTAAAGGTAAAATTTGGAAATATTTTTCACTGCATCTCTTGTGAAATGTTTTCTCTATACCTCATGAAATAAATGTCGAGGGTTCAAATATTAGTGTCAAATTGTTCATAATGGAATAAGCTATAATTAAAGATTAAAAAAAAGGAAAAATCGATATTTTGACCGAATTTTAGTGTGCTCTTCCCTTAATAATGTTGATGGCTTATCTGATTTTCTTTCTGACACCAACCAATTTCAATAATGTGCATCTAAATCGGCTAGATAAGACCACTTAAATCATAATTTTTCCAAAAATGCTTTTCTTGGGAACATACCCTTTTCATACAATAATTCTGGGGCAATGACTGTGTGGTGATATAGCATTCCAACGCAATAGTCACATTACAAATGCGATGCAAATGCACGCCTTCTGCGAAAACCCTTTGTTTAGAACAGACGTCGCAGTGTAATTGATCGCATATTAGTCACAGTGTAACATCACTGTGTGACAAACGTGTAACGTTGTGGAGGCTTACATGTAGGTTACTATGACGTTCATGATGCTCGCCCTGTAAGGTGACATAGACTATCCCAGGTGGCCGTTTGTCCATCACCAGTATTTTTCTGCCACTCACACATTTATGAAGTCACAAAGTCACTTTGTGACCATTATGCATACATTCTGCGATCTCACAATGCTATGTGTGTTAATGATAAATCCATAATCTAGTAAGAACTACGTAAGTTACTCCATCTTCTCCCGTTTAAACCAGAAAACAGTCCCCACAAATAAAATTTTAATAAAAACCAAAGACAATGATAGAACCCAGTCCCTCAATATTAAAAGTAGGAAAAGGAAAGGTATGTTGTCTCACTTTTCGTATGTTTGTAAATAACTTTACTCGTAACAACGTTATTTAAATAAAATTTGCAGCATACACTGTTAATAGAAGTAGTTCGACGTTTCGCCATAGAACAATTCATCATGGTTCGGTTTCATGGATCAGTTTAATCACCGAATTATGGTTCAACGCTTCTCCACAGAAAGGATGCAGCTAATTCAGCTCCATTTTATTGTGAAATGTTTACTACTTTTATTAACATTGTAAAGATTGCCACATATTGTATTATATAAACGTTAATATGAAATACCGGGCATTAGTTTTTCCTATTGAAAATCACAGCTTTTTATTCAAATTTAGGATCAGATTATCCCATAGGTGGTAGGTTGTCACAGATTGGTTGTCCCATAAGCTTACTGCACAGTATAATCAAAAGATTCTTTAAAAATGAAAATTTATATTGAATATTTTAATCTAACGATTTTTTAAAATCAATTTAGTTAACAAACTTTCATTAAATCGACAAAACGTAGCTGCCAAACTATTTAATAAACCTATTTAAAGTTCCGTTAACTTAAACAAAACATCATAATGTGGAAAATAAAAACAATCACACAATTTTATAATATTACAAATTTTACAACGCTGTAAAGTTAATTTTTGCCCGAAAAAGGATTTCCTGTAACTTGCAAATGTATCTTCCAGGTGTCACTCAAGAAGAAGGTGCAGTATGGAAAGAGCACAGACGTTTTTTCTTACAAACATCCAAAACTTTTGGATTTGGTAAGCAGGAATCGGAAAATCTAATTCATGACGAAATTAATGTTTTAATAAAAGACCTGAAAAACGATAAAGAAAAACCATCCAAAATTAATTTTCATGTAGCTTACGCAGTCAACAGCGTTATATGTCAAATTTTATTTTCTAAAAAATTTGAAAAATTTGGAGGAAATTTTGAAGAGGTTGCAAATGGTGCTGCATCTCTGGTTGAAATGTTTGCAGACCAACGTAACATGCTGCTGGGACGTATTTACAAGTAAGTTCCAAGTTTAACATCTTGTTTACAAAATAAGTAATGGACTTTTCTTTAATATGCAATTTGGAAGAAATTCGAGTAATAGTTATTTAAATTATTGTATGAAAGTTTTTGAAAAATGGTCCTTTAATTAAAAACGATAAAAACAAATTTAGCATTAATTAAATAGTCTTTTTTAGGGCAAATGATGTTATGCTTTAAATCTTTCCTACGAAAATTTTGTAAAAGTTTACTCAATCAACTTAGATCAACATTTATTTTTCAATAATGCTAGAGGTTTTAAAATTAATGTATTGCAGTGTTTTTGTCGTGTAAAATAAATTTATTATTTTGAATTCTTTATTAAAGAATAATTTATTAAAGAATTTTAAAATCTTGAGTAGCGATACTTTGCTTTTAAATTCCAACAAAAGAGTAGAAAATATTATAAATTCTATTGACAGGAGGAGAAAACAACTTTCTGCGCATGAATTTTTATTCCCGTTTCTTCTTCTTCTTTTTTTTATGTAACTGGAACGAAGCCACAGGCGTTTGAAGTATTGGTAGACATTTTTATTTCATTACCTAAATACAGGGTTATTGGTAACTCGACATATTCCTGGCAAGACGTGATACTGGAGCCAAAATGTTACATAATTTTAACCCGGATATGTATGGCCCGAAAATCAATAATTTTCGAGAAAATTGAATTTTAAACTTTTTCTTGTATAACCCAAAATTTGACATTTCAAGTGCAAATTTCAAATAATCCACTAATTAAATGGGTTTCATTTTAATTTATTTTCATAGCTGAAACTCTAACTGAACTCTCACAAAAAGTGCAAATCGTCTTTAAAATTTAACGTCACGAGCCATAACATGCATCTTTTTAATTTTTAATTCACGTTTCCTTTCAAAAGATGTTATTTATTTCAAAAAATGCGGTGGCAGTAGACGTACAAATCTTATAAATAAAAATGAAATTCTGTTTGTTTGTTTGTGGATTTGAGTTGTATACAAATCCACAAAAATGGACCTATCGGCTTGAAATTTTGCACAGATATGTAAAATAATATAGAATAACTCATAGTCCACTTTAAAACTTTGAAAGTCCACGCGTTCCCGGAATTTAAGAGATTTTTTATGCTCTTCACGCAAAAATCTTTCCGTAATTGTAACCCCTGTAGTGAAAAAAGTGTGAAATAAGGATCATGGTTGTCATGTGTGGCGATTTTGCCGAATAAAATGTCGTTCGTATACAAATCCACAAAAATGGACCTATCGGCCTGAAATTTAGCACAGATATGTAAAATAATATAGAATAAATCGTAGTCCACTTTAAAACTTTGAAAGTCCACCCGTTCCCGGAATTTAAGAGATTTTTTATGCTCTTCACGCAAAAATCTTTCCGTAATTGTAACCCCTGTAGTGAAAAAAGTGTGAAATAAGGATCGTGGTTGCCATGTGTGGCGATTTTGCCGAATAAAATGTCGTTCGTATACAAATCCACAAAAATGAACCTATCGGCCTGAAATTTAGCACAGATATGTAAAATAATATAGAATAAAGCGTAGTCCACTTTAAAACTTTGAAAGTCCACCCGTTTCCGGAATTTAAGAGATTTTTTATGCTATTCACGCAAAAAGCTTTCCGTAATTGTAACCCCTGTAGTGAAAAAAGCGTGAAATAAGGATCGTGGTTGCCATGTGTGGCGATTTTGCCGAATAAAATGTTTTAAATTCTCAAAGTAAAAATAAAAGAATAATAATGATTTTTTTTTGTTAGTTTACATACGTAAGGTTATTTTTTTTAAATTATAATATCGTGTGCATGGGAAATCAGAGCAGGAATGTAATGCTTTACACGCAAAACAATAAGAATTGAAGATTTCCGAGGCTAATAGGTAAATTATTTTAGTTTCTCGAAAAAATAAAATGGCTCAAATGCCGATTTTGTGAAAGTGAGTTCTAGCGGTTTGCACAGATTTCGGATTGGCGCAATTTATTGAGAGCTTAAGGAAATAGATTTTTGAAAACAAGTGCAAAGGTTTTATTAGAATACAGCGTTAAATTTTGATGATCCGTGAAGAAATAATGCAGTTATTAAGGGATTTCAATTGATCTATCTCCAGAATTCTCGCCAAATGAGTACATTGATTTAAGCTGGGGGAATTCCGCCAAATTTCAAAAAATTGAAATCTTCTCATTTAGTACATCGGAGTAATGATGAATAAAACACGTTATAGTTGATAATTTTAAAAAATTCGGCTGTATTAAGGGATTCAACTTTTCAAATAAAGGCTATGAGGCTTCAAATAAAAGCTATAATTTCAAATAAAGGCTAAAGATTTTTATGCTATCCGTTTTCCTCTAACTTGCCACCAGGTGGCGCAACAGAACGGCGAATTCTATTCCGTTTAGCCGTTTGCTATGCTAATATCATCCAACCGATTTTGATGAAATTTGGTACACGCGAATATTAGAACACGGAGAATATTTTTCATTATCCCTTTTGCTGTAACTTGCCGCTAAATGGCGCTGAAAAGCATCAACTTCTATACCGTTCGACTGATCGGCATAAAATTTTTTATACTTACACATTTGAGCACGAAGAATATATTCTAACTACGTTCTTTTTGATGTTACTCACCACTAGATGACACTGCAATGCATTATTATTTTAACTCGCCACTAGATGACGCTGCAGCAGGCCAAATTCTTGACCATTCAAACGGTCGCTATGAAAATCAGTAATACATAGCTATTTGAACAATGAGAATATTTTGGCGTTATCCATTTTGCTATAACTCGGCACTTGACGGCGCTGTAGCAAATCATTACTTTAATTAACTACTAGATGGCCCTGCAGTGTATCACTTCTTGACTGTGCAAATGATCGTTATGAAAATTGGTATACATAGATAGTTGAACACGGTCGCTATGAAAATCAGTATACATAGCTATTTGAACAATGAGAATATTTTGGCGTTATCCATTTTGCTATAACTCGCCACTTGACGGCGCTGTAGCAAATCATTACTTTAATTAACTACTAGATGGCCCTGCAGTGTATCACTTCTTGACTGTGCAAATGATCGTTATGAAAATTGGTATACATAGATAGATGAACACGGTCGCTATGAAAATCAGTATACATAGCTATTTGAACAATGAGAATATTTTGGCGTTATCCATTTTGCTATAACTCGCCACTTGACGGCGCTGTAGCAAATCATTACTTTATTGAACCACTGGATGGCCCTGCAGTGTATCACTTCTTGACTGTGCAAATGATCGCTATGAAAATAGGTATACATAGATATTTGAACACGGGGAAGAGTTTGGCGCTATCCATTTTCCTATAACTTGTCACTAGATGTCGCGTCAACACATGAACTTCAGGACTGTCCAGCCGATAGTCATGAAAATTCGTATACATCGATATCTGAATGCGAAAAATATTTTCGCCATATCCGTTTTGCTAAAACTCGCCACTAGATTGCGCTACGCCGCATGGCCTTCTGCACCGTACAAACGATTGCCTTGCAATTCGGTATGCATGATTATTGGACACAATATAACGCGATATCCACTTTGCTATATCTGTTTATTACAATGAATAGTAATCACCACAAATCGTAATATCAAAAAGTCCATTCATTCCCGTGCGAAGAACGGGTACTTCAGCTAGTTATAAATAAAACTTTCCCCCTTAATCAGCTATACAAAAAGTATAATTGTCCTTCTAAAGACATACAGCTCGGAAAGAAAGGTGAGCTTTACTTAGCGCAGCGAAAACGCCAAAGCATGCACTCCCGTTCATTCTTCAGAATAATTTGTCAGCCGATCAAGTTATTACCGTTTATTAAATTATTTTAATAGTACATGTCTTTAGACGGACATCAATACGTTTGTGGATAGACGATGAAGGGGACAAATTTTATTTACAACTAGCTGCGTACCCGTTCTCCGCACGGTAGGGAACGAAACTTTTTCTTACATGTATAGTTCGAATTGATTCCCGTGATTTGGGATCTAAAAATAAGCAAAATTATTTGACTCTTGGCGTAAAGTTACTCATTAGTTATTTGTAAAGTTAGTATAAGTACTGACCTGAGACCATTGTTAATATTATGACGCAAAAAACTATGTCGGTGTCATTCGCAATTAGAAATGAAAAGCGTGACGGTTCGCAGTGAAAATTCCTAATATTCAAAATGTCTCATTTCTGCATCATACTCTTTTTTAGATTTATGTTATGCCATTAATACCTTAGATACTACATGATGTGGAGAACCGTTTCATTTTATAATTAAATAGTTGTGTATCCGCTCTTCGCAAGGCAAGAAGAGAACATTTTCCTAAAAAATGTGATCATAACTCTTGTGAGAAAACAGAATCTCCAAGAAAAAAGAAAGTTCTGTTACAGTCTTTTTTGTTGAAACTACCGCGGTATATATTAACGCGCCGTAGACTTACTTACTATTTTGTTAGCTGTGATGTAAGACGGTTGTTGAAGAATGAATAGAAGGCTTAGTTTCACGAAATATTTATTAATGCGGTATATTGTGCTTTGATCAATATTGCATTAGCATATCTACTTACTATTACTTATACTATCTTTTACTGATACCAATAGAACATATTTTCGTTTTGCAACCGTTAATGCATAATTTAAAGAAACGGTATAGATATTCGCCACGAATGTAATCTTTTACAATTTGGTGATTCTTTGCAATTTACGCATTAGCATAAACGATAATCATTTCTTTTTATGGTTGCCACTAAAACAGCTCTCCATACATTTGTATGCTTAATTATTGTAAGATTGGCGTATTTAGCACCAGGGCCCGAGTATCTCACGGGCAAATCGGGACTTTGCCCAGTGCCTCCGGCTCGGAATGGCCCCCAATTTCAAATGTTGTTCTGAAATATTCTTTTTCATATACATATTTTATGAAAAATGAAACAAATTTCATAGATGGAGGCCAAATTCATTAATGACCGGGGTCCCTGTTTGCCATAATCAGGCCCTGTTTAGCACCGCAAAATATTTCTTGCGGTTCGAAAACGTGTCCCGTTTAAAATCCCAATTGAAAATAATGCTGGATAATTCACTGGTGAAAAAACAGCATTCAATTATTTTTTTGGCAACGTAAAATAAAATATGGAATTATTTCATGCGTGGCGTATGTTTTGCTTGTGAGTCCGTTATTCTGATTGAGTTTCGAAAGGGGTTTTAAACTCGTGACGTCAAAGTGGCGCACATTTCACATGAGAAAACTCGGTTATTTTAAAGTAATTTTATTTATTTATTTTTTCAACTGGCAATTTTAATAATTGTTACTGTCTCCAAGACAAACAAAACGCATGATATCATACCGAAAAATTTAAGCTGCTAATATTGAAATGAAAATAATTCTTTACTTAAAAATTCGCAAAAAAATCTCCTAATTTATATTTTTCTCTGATTTTTCTTTTAAAAGAGGGCGAAATGTATGCTCCGTCATTTGACAAAACATAAAAAAGTTATGACGGATAGAATTCAAGATGCAGCAATTTTAAAAATATTTTACGAAAGTCAGCGTCAAATTTAATTTTATTTGAAAAATTCCCCAAAATCTGAAAATTATGTTACACAGTCCGAACAAACAATTTTTAAAAGAAAATTTTCTCCTCTATCCGATGATGTAAATTTCGTTTTCTTGCGAGTGTAATTACCGGCGTTATTACGTATTAAGCGAGAAAAATCGCTAAAAATAGGACAAAACATAAAATAAAACATTTTCTAATTCGAATTTAGAAAAAATCGCTTCAAGGCGTGTTAGGATCTGTCCTAGTGAAGCCGTATGCAAAATTTGGTGGGTCTGCGACAAACCGTCTCGGCGCAATGCGATCCAGAGACGCGCGCAAAAAGATCGGTGGTCACAAACTTGCCTACAAACCTACATAGCTACATACAATGTTTACTCTCGGATTTTATTGTATAAGACTAGCTGCGTACCCGTTCTCCGCACGGTAGGGAACGAAACTTTTTCTTACATGTATAGTTCGAATTGATTCCAGTGATTTGGGATCTAAAAATAAGCAAAATGATTTGACTCTTGGCGTAAAGTTACTCATTAGTTATTTGTAAAGTTAGTATAAGTACTGACCTGAGACCATTGTTAATATTATGACGCAAAAAACTATGTCGGTGTCATTCGCAATTAGAAAAGAAAAGCGTGACGGTTCGCAGTGAAAATTCCTAATATTCAAAATGTCTCATTTCTGCATCATACTCTTTTTTAGATTTAAGTTATGCCATTAATACCTTAGATACTACATGATGTGGAGAACCGTTTTATTTTATAATTAAATAGTTGTGTACCCGCTCTTCGCAAGGCAAGAAGAGAACATTTTCCTAAAAAATGTGATCATAACTCTTGTGAGAAAACAGAATCTCCAAGAAAAAAGAAAGTTCTGTTACAGTCTTTTTTGTTGAAACTACCGCGGGATATATTAACGCGACGTAGACTTACTTACTATTTTGTTAGCTGTGATGTAAGACGGTTGTTGAAGAATGAATAGAAGGCTTAGTTTCACGAAATATTTATTAATGCGGTATATTGTGCTTTGATCAATATTGCCTTAGCATATCTACTTACTATTACTTATACTATCTTTTACTGATACCAATACAATATATTTTCGTTTTGCAACCGTTAATGCTTAATTTAAAGAAACGGTTTAGATATTTGCCACGAATGTAGTCTTTTACTCTTTGGTGATTCTTTGCAATTTACGCATTAGCATAAACGATAATCATTTCACTTTATGGTTGCCACTAAAACAGCTCTCCATACATTTGTATGCTTAATTATTGTCAGATTGGCGTATTTAGCACCAGGGCCCTAGTATCTCACGGGCAAATCGGGACTTTGCCCAGTGCCTCCGGCTCGAAATGGCCCCCAATTTCAAATGTTGTTCTGAAATATTCTTTTTCATAAACATATTTTATGAAAAATAAAACAAATTTCATAGATGGAGGCCAAATTCATTAATGACCGGGGTCCCTGTTTGCCATAATCAGGCCCTGTTTAGCACCGCAAGATATTTCTTGCGATTCAAAAACGTGTCGCGTTTAAAATCTCAATTGAAAATAATGCTGGATAATTCACTGGTGAAAAAACAGCATTCAATTATTTTTCTGGCAACGTAAAGTAAAATGTAGAATTATTTCATGCGTGGCGTATGTTTTGCTTGTGAGTCCGTATTCTGATTGAGTTTCGAAAGAGGTTTTAAACTTATGACATCAAAATCACGCACTTTTCACATGCGATAACTCAGTTATTTTAAAGTAATTTTATTTATTTATTTTTTCAACTGGCAATTTTAATAATTGTTACTGTCTCCAAGGCAACCAAAACGCAAGATATCATACCGAAAATTTTAAGCTGCTAATATTGAAATGAAAATCCTTCTTTACTTAAAAATTCGTAAAAAATCTCCTAATTTATATTTTCCTCTGGTTTTTCTTTTAAAAGAGGGCAAAATGTATTCTCCGTCATTTGACAAAATATAAAAAAGTTATGACGGATAGAATTCAAGATGCAGCAATTTTAAAAATATTTTACGAAAGTCAGCGTCAAATTTAATTTTATTTGAAAAATTCCCCAAAATCTGCAAATTATGTTAGACAGTCCGAACAAACAATTTTTTCGCCAAGATATTTTTTCGCCGACAAGCAACTTTTTCGCCAAGATAAATGCCGGACACATGAAATTATTGATGGTTCGTAATACGATTGGCAACAGTTTTGCCAGCAAATTTGAGGTAAAAATAGTTTGGCGTTAATGACCTCCGGAATAATACGTAAATACCTTTTTCGATTTATCACCAAATAATGAAAGTATTGCCTCGCTTCATTTATTAAAGCATTTTTTTCGCACCTTCTTTGGCAATTTATCACAGAACTCGCCAACATTGGCGACTTTTGGTGCAACTTTCAGGGAAGCATACGATCGTCGTCGGATTATTAGCTAATCATATTGTAGGATAGTATTATATGCTTTAAATAGATACCTGTCTCTAAACTGGCATTGACCGTATTGAATTGATATTATTTTGAGTGCTCCTGTAGAAAAACTGTTAACTATACACACAATATTTTCGATGAAAAGCTTCATCTTGTAATCCTCAATAAAAAATATCAGTTTCGTTTCATTTCAATTAGCAGAATATCTCTAAAACTAGAAGTCAAAGCCCGTTGTGAAGGCAATTACAACGGGCACTAGAAAAAAAAAAAAAAAACATTTGATGAAAGTATGTCTACACTCACGTTAGTATATTTAATCTTCTTCCACCTAAAATAAATAAATTTATATTCAAATTTTAATATTTACCGAAATCGAATTTCATGCTCTTCTGGAAACGCGCGGAAACTTTTCGCTGTCGAAAGATTTCAGTTTGTGTACACAGCCATTCAAGTATCCATGCAGACGATTTATTTGTGAAAAAAAAAATAATAATAAACTGTGTAATCTGCAAAAACTTTTAAACGTATTGAAATCCCAGTTGTATGACGTCATTTTCTCTCTGAAATAGGTAATTTTGTCGCGCAAATGATTCACTTTTTTGACTCTCGGAAATAAAATTGGTGCTAAAAAGAGAGAAAACTCACTTAAAAATGAGGGAACGGGTAGATTTTCAAAATAGCGCAGATTATTTTCTATATTTTTATACATAATTATGAAAAATTTCAAGCGGATCGTACAAACGATTAAGAAGTAATTAGGCTTTTTGTCCTTGTAATAGTTTTTGCAGTAATGGCGGAAAAGGTTTTATCTTGAAGTGAGGGATCAGCGCAAATATTATAGTAGGATGATCCGATTTAAAGAATAACTTCTCATAGAGCGCAATATATTGGGAATGTTTTGAGTACTACTGTAGAAAAACTATAAATGCCACATAGATCATTTTCAATAGGGTACATAGTACTGTAGATAAAAATAACATATATAAATTTCGTAGAAATCGATGCATATTTACGAGAGCATGGACGGACAGACAGACAAACGGAAATCATAAACACTTTTAGCCTTGTTGAAAAGTGTTAAAAAATCCTTATATCTAATCTTTATAATTAAAAATATTATTTTTGGAGTCAATATATTATTTTTATTTTTTACTTATTTATTTTTCAATGGAATTAAATTACAATTACATAAAACTGTTTTCTTTTTCAGCCACATTATTATGAAATTTTTCCCAAGCACTCGAAAAATACGAAAAGCAAGGGAGCTTTTCAGGAAAATTATCAACGACATAATCAGTGAGCACATTATAACAATTGATCAGAATAATCTGCGTGATTACATAGACGGTTACTTGCACCAAGCTTACGAACTTGACAGAAGTGGGCAGGAGCATTCTTTTACATGTAAGATTAAAGAAAATGGTCAGATATACTGCAATCTATGCAAAAGATATGCATAAGCATAAAAAAAAATTATCCATTTCTCTTTTATAAAACAAGCTTTTAGTGAAACACTAAAAAAATTGTTTAAACATTTGATGTGAAATCATCCTCATCACTTTCTATATTTCTTAGTAGATGACGCAGGTGAAAAATGTATTTCTCACATTACTTTTTGAAACAGTTGTTCTCATTCTTGTCATCCTTGAGCATTCGGTGGAAGAAATTTTTTTGCCCATAAACATTGTTGACTGTTTGTGTATTTTTGCAGCCAGAAGTCAAAATTTTAGAATTATCTCCCCAACAATGCTACTGTTTGTCAAATGTTTAAGCGCTGTAAAAGTATTTAATGCGCTGTATTGTGAGACCATAGTACCCTATCTGCTTCTGAACCTAGGTTCATTTGCAAACTCATCAAATATCACCTTGTACACTCAGCGAATGATCATGTTAAATTCGTCCAGTCGTATATTTTCTGAGTCGGTTTTGGTGTAGACAAAGGTTGTGGAGTCTCCCCCCCTTTCTAGTACTCATATGGAACGAGAAAAATACGCAAAAGAGATATCATTTCATAAAATATATTTTTGAGGTTACGAGACTTTAAATAAGACGACTTGTACGAGAATGTACAATACTATTTGCATAATATTTTATTTATGACAGACTTTGAAGTAAGAGCTTTCTTATTTTATACTGAAAAATTTCTGTGTATTCATTAAAGAATCCTAAAACAAGTTGGGATATAATTAGAATAACAACTTCACCGTCCTTCGAACACAGGAAAGAAAACAACAGAATGTTTCCACCTCCACCCCGCAGCAATTCCCCGTAAATCTGAGTAATAAGACGTTGCACTGTAATTATGTGTTTCTATTTATTTCTAATCCTACGAATAACAACTCTTGAAGTTTTTAGCAACTCGCTTAAGGTATCCGTACACCTCAGAAACGTAATTTTCGGTCAAAAAATCGATTTTCCAATTTTGATGAAATAATAAAATTTGATCTTTCAAAAACCACTTGAATTTTTATTGCATCTCAAGTAGAAGCAGAGATATAGCAGTTTGAAAATTAGTAGCTCTAAGCTAAATAAAGTGTATATGAAAGTTGTTTTTAGCGTTTTCTCAAAAGGAAGTTTTTTGACGATTTATTGATCGCAAAACATCATAACTTAAAAAACAATGCATTGAATGGGATGGATTTTTGTTCGCATGTTGTTTATATATTATTATAAAGGGAATAGACTATGCTCATTAACATAAACTAATAATATTTCATTTTATGGCTGTTTGTATTTAAAGTTTTTGGCTGTTTTCGCATTTGTTACCATATTCATACAGATTTACTGTACAAACTTCTTGATAATAGTCTATTCCCTAGATTATATTATCATTAATCTTATGCATTTTACAGATTTTGAATATGTAAGTATTTTTCCGAGTTATAGTGTTTTGCGGAAATGCAAAAATTTTGATATTTTTTTGTTTTTTCCTGCCCCAATTTTTTTTTTCCAGATATTTCATAACTTTGTTTTAAATGATTATCTCATTTTTTTCTTCCATTTAATGATAAAATATTGTTTTAAGTGTAAAAATTTTAAAATTTCAAAAAAAAGTCTCCAAAGGTGTACGGATACCTTAAGCACAGCTTCTTCCGACTGTAGACTCATCTTGACGCATCACGTCTTTTTGAGTGACTTTCTCTGTGTTTCCAACGGCTAGGTAGTTAACTATGTTTTGTTTACCACTACCTAGGCCTCCGAAATTTTTGAAATGCCCCGGACATTTTCAGAAACTACTCATAAAATTTGGTTAAATTGAAACTGTATAGACAAAGAAATTTAAAAGCATTAAAAAAAAAGAAAACAAAGAAAGAAAATGTTAAATGAGTGAGTCTCGACCTTTTGCCGCCCTGGTGGTGCAATGGCTTAAGAATAGTTCTATCACGCTTTCAGTCCGGTTTCAAATCCCGGCTTGGGCTTGGATGTTAACTTGCCCGTCCCCCGTGTAGGGGAATAACGCTGGCTGCCTACAGGGTGCTCCCATAAAAAAATGGCCCCAATACCTTCGGATAGTTGTAGTGGACAATACCTAATCGGCAAATGCCCACCCGTTAAAAAAATTATCGACGTTTGAAGAAAAAAAAAATATTTTTTAAACATAAGTAGATTATCTATAGTAATCTTCGCTGTAGATGCAAATGTTTCTTTCTTTCTTTTTTTTTCAGTAGAGAGATTGCGATCTATTTCTTTCAATATGTTGATGGAAGGAACGGAATCAGTAAGTGGTACAATTTGTGGACTTTTGAATGTAGCAGTTCAACATCCAGAAGAACAAAAATTTGTTCAAGAGGAGCTAGATTCCGTTGTAGGCCGTGAACGACTGCCTTCATGGTTGGACAGACCAAAGCTACCTTACCTCGAAGCCTTCATCCAAGAGCTATACAGACACAATTTGCCCTTTAATATATCAACTCTTTATAGCAACTTTAGTAATTATGTTATGTTCTCTTCAAATAATATGTTTAACATACTAAAAGTTAGTTACTTTAGAATTACATTTTCAGGATATATCTCTATTCCGTATTTAAAAAACCTATCAAAAATTTTTCATGCTCCTAAGTTACTGTTAAGGTTGCATATTTGTAAACGCATCAAACAGCTGAAAAGCTGCTTGAAAGAAATAGCTGTGCCACTTAACATTTAGAATCAAACAATTCATTACACTTTAAACCCACTGTTTCCTAACCTTTTATACTTGCAGTTTGGAACAAAAATAAGAAAAAATATTTCGAGGATTAGCAATATCCAAAAATAAGGAACAATGTAAAAAGTAGAACATTTTTGTCTAGATGAAGCACTGTAATACGTATACAATTGATTTAATTGTTTGATTTTTATTCCTACTTATTCGATTTTTTTTCTTTATAAATAGGAAGTTGAAAATCTCCCAAAAATTTATGCATACATGACGTTCAGGTACTTACTTTTATATTTGTGGAAAGTAGTGAGAGGTTCACATAAAAATGAAATGAAACTTTACACTTGTAAATGAAATTGAAATTTTTAATATTTTAAGAACTGGCAGCAAAGTTTCAAGGGCAAGTGATTGGGAAACACTGCTATAGATAATTAAACATTTTCATACTTAAAAACGAACGATTGAAATTGTTAACTTTCTTTCGATCAAACTGTTTTGAAATTATTACTACAGTAACTTGATACTTAATTTTACAAATTAACAAAACTGTGTGAATCGAAGATCATCATGGTAGGTCTTTAGTCTCCTCTAGGAAAAAATTAGATTTTTATTGCAAAATTGGAGGGGAACAGAGATCTTCAGAGAACTCTAGTGCATCCCTTTGTTAAATAATAATAATAATAATAATAGTAGTAAAACAAAGTTTCAAAATCACCTGCGACGTCAATGATGTTACAGCTACTAAATATTATTTATATATGAAACTCTATTAAAGTTTCTAATACATTCATATTTAAAATTTGTTCCACTTTACATAATATTTGATACAGATTATATAAAAACAGACTTTAAAAATTTCTATTCACAAAATCTAACGCAGGAGCATTCCTCTAAATATACTTTAATTCATGCAAGTGTTTTTATTAAAATTTCATGCAAGATGCAGTTATTGTACATTCAAATAGCACAAGTACATGATATACAATATTTTATTTATTATTAATGTAGAAAAGTAATAAATTAACACTAATAACTTGTTAATATCATTTGTTTTACAGAGGAAACAACGATTCAGGGATACCAAATTCCCCGCAGGTCGATCTTAATTGCAAACCTGAACACGATCAATATTGATCCTCTCTTGTATCCAGATCCGTCAAGGTTTGATCCCAAAAGATTCATTGATGGAAGTGGAAAGAAAATGAAAACAGAAGGGCCTTATGCATTTGGAATCGGTATTTTAACCCTTATCTCAATTGTAAACAGTGCTGTACGTAAATCTTTACAAAGAAAAACATGATGACTTTTGAAAAGTTTACCCTCTCTCTTGTCCTCCAATTAAAATTCATTGAAATATCTTCGAAAAAACTGGCTGACATTAAAGTTCGAATGAGCAATTTCTTTGTAACTAAAAATATTACTTTCTCGAGGGATTTTATATTTATCATAATAATCTGAAGTTCATTTTTACTATAAAATTTGATTGACAGTAAATTTTACTTTAAACATCTGCAAAAATTTTTAATAGCACTTGTAAACTGTCCTTGTTACATACTGAGTTACAAAATTTACAAAATTAATATAGTTTTTTTAAATGTTAATATAAAATTTTCAAATTTTATAAAATTTAAATCCTTTTTACCGTGTACTATTTTGAGCGATGGATTCAAAATGTAAATATTTGGCTATAATTAGCGTTTGTGCGTAGACTAAAGGGGGTGGGAGAGTCCAGACCCCGTAATCCCCTTCCCCCTTATATACGTCTGTGGCTGTGTTTAAACTTCCTTGAACCCTAACATTTTTTCTGAAATTTTTAAACTTTTAAGCTAGTGTTGTTTATGTCTCGTAGAAATATGTGTTATTCGTTTAGCACACTACGTTTATATTGCATTTTAGGAAAAAGGACATGCATAGGTGAATCACTTGCACAGATGGAAGTCTTCCTCGTCATAGCATCACTTTTACAAAATTTTACCCTGTACCCGGCAAAGCAAAATGGTTATTTGAAAGCTATACCAAGAGAATAAAATATTCGAAAACATGCAAAGAGGAGCGTCGTATTCTGACTACAAAGATGAAGAATTTTCAGCGGAACTGACACTGTCTTTCACCGGTTTTTGTATTACGTCACAATTAACCCCAACTCATTTTGCAATAATGTAAATCTAACTCTTTGTAAGTGTATTCAATGTGAACTTAGGATTCCTACTATTTTATTTTTATTAATTTGTGTAATGTGAATTTTGGAGTATGACAATTTCTTATTAAATTTCGAATTCATATCTGATATTATTAACTAGTTAATTCCCTGAGTTTTAGTTAAGGGAATGTTCTTTTCGTATGTGAGCTGCAGCTTCTAAGAAGAAGTCTGTTTTTCGCCTGACTGTTATACAGTGAATTACTATTTGCAAAATCATGTGAATTGTACTACGAAAGTTGCTCGACAAATTTTTAGAAGCAATAACATTTGTGTTTCGTTCTGACTACTCGACTGGTTCCTGGAACATTCTAAACAATGTGAACTTTCAAGTTCGACACACGAAACTGTCAGTTTATCATCCTACACGTATTACATTTCTTTCAAATACTGGATTTCTAAGATAAACGATTTTTTCATCTGTACAGTCATTAAATTTTAAATACGCCAGATAAAAAGAATCGAATTATTTTTTTAATTCGCTGCTTTATCTCTAGCCTAAAAAATTTATTGAGCTGCGGATACAAAAATAAATAAATAAATAAATAAATAAAAGTTTAAACTCATTGCTCAATGGTCTCAGGTTCATGGTTAAAGAAAAAGAACAGAAAAAGAAAGAATACTTAATGGATAAATTCAGCATCAATTTTTTCAAGTAGAAAAAAGCATCAATTTTTTCAAGTAGAAAGCATAGTTTAATATTTTTACCACGTGAATAAAAATATGATAATGTGGAATGAAATGTAAATTTATTATGAATTACGCGGCATGTAACTTGTACAGATCACAATAAAACACAGCACTACACTAATAAAAGCATGTATCTCAGAAAAACCATATTTGACATGCACTGCACATTCCTAACAAAAATACATTATTGAATTAAATTGTATAAATTCTTGGATCAATGCAACCTGCGCATTTCCCCCCCCCCAAAAAAAAAGTTTATTAACCATCATAATGCATTTTAATTCAACGTACGATAAGACCACTATAGAAAACATACTGTAACAGAAATGAAGTGTTAGAAATTACATTAAGTAAGTCCGACTGAGAAATTTCTTCAAAATCAATTTCTACTGCTTCCGGGGATTCGCACACACATCCATTACTCCGTCGATGAAAAACGACTTAACGTATCCCTCAGGTCGCTGAAGATGGAAATTCCTGACAATGGCAGTCAGAAACAAAAATACTTGCATCATTGTGAAAGATTCTCCTGCACAAGATCTTTTACCTGTAAAAGAAGAAGCATATAAAGTTTTGTTTTCAAGGGTGGGTGGGATGCAGTTCATCACATATTCTAATTAATTTGAGTTTTGCTTTTCTATTCTAAATTTAATATGCAGGGTGGCCGAAAAGTCCTTGACACATTTCAAAAATTCACAAAAAAATAACCAATTGTTGTATGAATATGCGGTTCGCACAATAATGCTTCACGGAATCAAGAATTTATTTTTCCATCTTAAAACGAATTACTTCAAACATGTGTTCATAGATAGCGCTGCATGTCCAGTTTTCAAGAATGAGAGCCAATAGGGATTTTTCGCGAGTTTCAAACGGCATCGACGGTGAGGGAATATTCACTCTAGCTATGGAGACTGCGACTGAGAAAGCTTACTGCGTAGGTTGGTATTTCGAGTCACAATCCGCAATTACAGTTCAGAGAAAGTTTCGTAACATGGTTAAGAAAAACACTCCAAGTCAAAACAGCATTTTGGCCTGGCATGAAAAGGTTTTAGAGACTGGAAACGTTTTAGATAGGGAAGGAAGTGGTCGGCCACGAAGTTTGGATGTGACTCTACAAGACATGGACTGGACATGGGTAACTTGAGTATATGGGATGAACTTGAGATTAACTACCATCTAACTATCGTTTAGATGTGGTTTGAGTAATAAAAGGTGCACACACTGAACTCTGGTAACGAAAGGGATTGCTTTCTACTTAATAAAATGATTATACACCTCACATTACGTTTGTTTTCCTTACTGTGACGGTACAGCGCCACCTATGGACACAATTTAGAAGTAATTTTTTTACAATGTCAAAAATAAATTCGAGAACCTGAGAAGTATTATTGTGCAAACCGCATATTTATACGACAATTTTCTATGAATTTTTTAAATGTGTCAAGGACTTTTCGGACACCCTGTATTTCAAAATTTTTAAATATCTAAATTATTCCCTTATTGCTTCCGTTTTAAAAGAGTTTATTTCGTTAAGCCTGGTGGTACAATAATTTATTTAGCCGAAGCATATTAATATATGCCTCTTACCTGGCCGCCAGCCCCCATTACGCACCAATAGTTAATTAGTAATTCTTTGTATTTATAATAAAAACTTTTAAAATATTATTTTGTCTCATGCACTGTTCCGTTCCTGGATTATTGGAACGCTTTTGTACTTAACCACCACTGTGATCATTAATAATAATTCAATTTTAACTCTACAGAAACCCGCTCCATAGTGGGCACTTGTGCACCGCGAAGGCTTTTACTACTACAAAGGCCGTGAAGTATTGTAATCTTTATTACGGTGGCACCTAACATGTGGGCCACCGACGAAGCCCCAGGATCTCTTAATTTTGAGCCAATTCCACATGAGAAACCTGCACCTGGGTTGGCATCACCAGAGGTATTAATAATTCCTTACCTTCTTCTAAAACAACAGTTAAGTACCGTTCTCACTTACTGCTCTCACGTGTTCTCCATGTCATCCAGACGAGTTCATTGAAAAATATGTGGGTGGTCATAATGTAATGGCTCTTCGGTTATCGCCTCCGAAATTTTAACAGAAGGGATTACCCGAACGTGAGTTAACTGCAGTTATAGTAACTATACTCACCGATTCCAAACATAAGAGGTGACTCGAGTTTTGGCTTTCCCGGCACGCTGATGTACCTTGACGGATTGAATTCATCTGGGTTATCGAAAACACTGGGATCTCTGTTCGATGACCACATATTCATTAATGTTATCGCTCCTTTGGGTATCCTGTATCCATTCAGAGTTGTTTCCGCTGTAAGGGACACAAAAATTATTTTTGCCATTCAGGAATCATCTGTTTTTCAGGACGGGAGATATAAGCGAAACTTTAAAATGTTGTAATAGTCAAAAGCTGCACGATATTTAAGAAAATTGAAAAGAGATAATTAATTTTTTCAATTTTGCATTTTAAGGTACGAGACTACCCCCAAAATCCTGGCTTTGAAAATTTACGAATTTTTTTTTTATTTGCTTATTGAGCTTCGCTCGTTCACTTCGATTACTTCGCTCAGCTCTTACACTACACTCAGGTATTTCAATTTAACGCTTCTCCTCCTAAACTGCTTGACCGATTTAGTTCAAATTTGGCATGGTTATAGGTACCAATGGTGGCAAGGTATAAATCTGAAATCAAACTAATCGGGTTGACCACGGAGGAATAATCACCGAAAAACCTGATGCCATTAACTTTCAATGGAGATATTCGAAGAATTATTCTGTTCCTCAATTACTCGCTCCGCGCGATCATTGAACCTATGACATTGGTCAAGGTCACGATGCTGATCACTTAAAATAAAAGAAAATCTGAAATCGGACATGCCATGGAGAAATAATCACCAAAAAAAAAAATTCAACTTGAGGTAGAGTTAACTACACGAAATTCGCTCAGCTCAACATTGTATGCGCGATACGTCATGTCGACCTAGTTTTATAGGTCATGCAATTAGAATTCCAGAACCATTTTACTTTTGCTTCTGCGATAACTAGAAACTAAGTTATACAAGAAGTAATAAACCAGAAGGGTTATTACAATCTGCAGTATGGTGCAGTATTAAAATCTAAACTCGTTTTTTGGAAAAATGTGCTTTTTGTAAATTTTCTGTGCGATAAATGTGATATCTCATTATGTGTTTAAGAAGATATTGACTTCAAATTTTGCCAGGATATTTTCATGAGTGTTAGCTGTGTTAAGAAGAATATTATATTTGTGTTCTTATTTAATATTTTTATATTTATGTTCTTGAAAGAATGTTTTTTTTTTTTTACAAAAAAATACTGTATCATAGAAAAATTGTAATATTTTCATAACTATGAGAATTTTGCAAATCTTCTGGTTCATAACACAGATGAATATGTTAGTTATGAACTGCATAAATATCATTAAAAATATTCATTAGATTTGTTCACAGAAAATGTGGCATAAATGCAATTTTTTACCAAAATTTCACTTAAATCTGCCAACATTTCAAGTTTACATTGAATTTCATTAAAACTGCATTTAAATTGTTAGTTTTATACTCCCATTTTAAATAAAAACATCGTATTTTTCATTAAAATTTTACTTTTATTTAACTACTATCAAGGTAGGCTCATACCTTAAAAAATGTATCGAAAATCCTAAACCATCTCAAAAGAAATAAAAAGTCATTCTTCAAGAGGCTAACCAACGATGGACAAAATATCCGAAGAAAAAACTGATATAAGAAATCAATAACATTAATTCCAAACCAGAGAGGCATGACTACTTAGGACTTTTCAACCATTTGATGATTTTTTAAAAATATGTATAATGTAATTCTAACTCAATTTCAACATTGCTTCAATTCTGAGATACGAGTTTCTTTCTTTCCCTCCCCAGCACCTCCCCCCCTTTTTTTTGGTTGGTACTTGGGATGCATAGCAATCAAACTTTTTTATCACCAATGTGATAAAAATCAGCAAAAACATACACCTATTGAAAACTATTTTACCAACTTTAATTGTAACATGTCCTATATAGTGTGCATCGGGTGTTCAAGCAAATTTCCACTAATACCACTAAAAGACATGAACTGATTTAGCAACACAATTTAGCGGATTTCTTCTTGTAAATAACGCATTTTAAAGAAAACCGAAACCATATAATCTTTCAAGAAAATAATCTTACATTTTTCTCTTCAAATGACTGAATACATTAAAGCTGCATACCTTAAGGGAAACATGATTTTTTTTTTCTAAATGTGAACTACTGCCATTTATAGAGATTTATGATTTCTGTTTGTAGATTTAATTGTTTCTGAAAATCTGGTAAAGCGTTTAATTTTCCCAATTGCAATTTCAACAAAGATTTCAACTTGTATACGTATGCATTTTCAATTGATTAAAAGAAATTTTTTTTTAAATGTTGCGAATCCATTTATTTTTTAAAGTCAACATCATCAAAAAACAAAAACATCTAACTCAAATTTAGCATTCTTTCATTTATTTATTTAGAAGACTTTAAAACTACATCCCCATGATCTTGGATGAAGAAAAGAAAAGTCTCATAAGCAATTTATGTTATTACTTTGTTACTCTTAGGAATTAATGTAAAAATGTTTTTCTTCTGTTTGAATTTAATAGCATATTGCTAATGATAAATTCTAAACTTACTTGTGCAAACTAAGCTTGGAAAAACCGTCATGAAGTCCGTCGTTCTCAACACTTCTTGAATAAAGGCATTCGTGTAAGGGAGTTTACTCCTGTCTTCCAATGTTATTTGCCGATCTGTTCCTATTACATCTACCAGCTCTTTGTACATCTTTTCTTGTTCATCTGGATACTCTAAGAGTGCGTGTATAAAATAAGCAACGAAAATCGCAACAGCCAGAATTCCATCACCTATAAACTGAATCATGGAAGAGACGAGAGCTTCATCTGTAATGAAATAAAAGCAAAACGCATAACTTATATATACAGTGTGTCCGCTTCAGTCCGTTGTCACCCCAACAATTTCTCAACGGCAATAGTTATAAAAGTGGGGTCTAGGTATAGTCCAGCAGCCATGCATAACTAAATATAAATACAACCCCATTATTTATTCTTTCCCTTTTTAAGATATCTGTTTCTTGTCCTGTGTAATCTGTGTTCTGAATTTGTTCCATCTACGACGGACAATCTAACTGCCTTCAGCAAACAGACAGTCAACAAATCTCTTTTTCTTTCCGAACATCTAGCATGTGGAAAGTATTGTAATCATGAAAAAATTCGAATTCGAGATTTGGGTGTATTTACACGTTTTGAGATCTTCCGAATTCATTTATGCTATTTTTACGAGATGTATGTATGTGTCTCTTTGTGTGTATGTGTGTGTATATGTGCGTTTGTGTGTATGTGATTGAATACGATAGCTCCTAAACGGGGCATTCGATTGAGCTCAAATTGGATATATATGTCATAAACTACCGTCGCAAGACCGGTGTTGATTTTGGTGTGCATAAAACTTATAGTTTTTCTACAGGGCTACGACAAAGATTTCTTTTACATAATGGCCTATGGAGGGAAATTCTTGAAAGTGCGCTAGCGTTTAAACGATACATTCGATTGAGCTCAAATTGGGTATATATGTTCTGAACCACCATCGTAAGACCGGTATTGATTTTGGTGTGTATAGGACTTACAGTTTTTCTACAGGGCTACGACAAAGATTTCCTTTACATTATGGCCTATGGGGGGGAAATTCTTGAAAGTACACTTCGAAGTGTGTCCGGAGTGTTCCGAAAGTGTTCGAAAAGTCGACTGAAATCACTCCAGATTTTTTAAATAGTATGAAAAGAGGTTAATAACTGGCATTGTAAAGTAATACCGGTTTCTAAATATTTTCTTTCTTGCACCAAGAGGGAAAACGGACACTCTTTGTTATTAAATCGATGTCAGAGTGCACATGTAAAATTATAAAAGCTTGGAATTTTCACGAAGAAATGTGTATTTCCCCAGTGAGATAATGGCCTGAATGTATAGTATCACTACAGGCTTAATAGAAATTTGTTCACTTGCTCCATTGGCAGTGACATGAAATGATGCCCGTGCCGAAAATGTGCCCCGTGCATTAAAGATATGCATTACATAACCGTACATTACAAAATTTAAACCTTCCATCATAAAATGTATCAGAGATATATTTAAACAATGATGATCGAGGGTCCTGCATGAATTTAATGTAAATATTTATTGATAGAGTGAAAAAAATCTTCCGTAATTTTTGTAAAGGGTTTTCCATTAAAAAATATTAATTATTGAGTGAAGTACAATTAAAAAAAAATTAAAGCTTACATTCACCATTAAGTATGAAAATAATATCGTTCATGTGAGCACCACGACTTCTCTGTACATACCGCATTCTGTCAACCCAATTTTCCATCACTCTTTCACATAAATTTGTTGTTATTTCACGAATAACACGTTCAATGTTGGTATTTAATTGCTCAGTTGTTATTGGATTATCAGCATAAACTTGTGACTTAACATATCGCCACAAAGAGAGAAACCAGAAGGTGTTATATCACAAGAACTGAATTATGTCGTCCATGAATTCTTCTCAAATTTCTATCAATATTCACATGTGAACACTAATTTTGATGAAGCAATTTAATAATTTCGAAACGTTGTTCAAGCGCGTAACGTTCCATGATTAAATGGCAAAGCATACTAAACACAATTGGCACAAGAAATGTCAAAAACAATACGCAGTGTGGCGATTCTAACAATTTAAAATTGCATCATCCCTATTGGAAAACTCTTTACAACCGGTGAAATGCGATCACACGATGTTTCCTACGTTCTGCATTTTCCCTTCTAGAGGCACTGAAAAGTGTTTTAAGTCAACTACTATTTATCTTCATACATCTGACAGTGTTTACGATATAATTCTCGTATTTTATGCATCATCTCATTAGTATGTGGGACCCATTTTATTAACTGTGATTTTTTATGTACGGAGGTAGTATACAAATTTAAAAGTATCACTTTTTATAAATGAACGAGAGAATTTTTTTCTTAACGAGGTCTCATTTCCGAACTTAGTCAATTTACATTGTCCACATATCTCTAATAGATAAAGAATTAAAGCCCTTTACCACCTTTTTGGGACACCCTGTATACTTTGAACAAAACAAATTTTAATTTTCAAAGTTTACCTGAAAAGAAATTCCCAGTTGGATCTCCTCTTTGAAGTCTCACGTTTCTCTCCTTTATGAAACTGTCGATGATATCTCTAATGTTCTCTTCGTTGTAAGTTTCATGATGTCGTTTTACAATTTTTCTAAGAATTTCTTGCATTGTTTTATGAGCCACCACAGCTGATTGGTAGTTTTCAACTCTTGGAATTAAAAAATGCCTAAAGTAAAGTTTAAGGATATTACTAAGTGTGTGTGGTGAGCTACATATGAATCCAAATATGAAAGTTCTGGAGCCATAAAATTATTTTAGGCATTTCTTGTACCAGGTTGTTTAATCGAACAACTGTTCTCTGTAGTCTAATCTTAAGATAATGAGTAGTCATCAGTGGCTTAGCCAGAAATTTTTCATGGGGGGGGGTGACGACTACTGCAAATCACATATATGTATACATGTATGTGATAAGGGAGTGAAGAATATACATTTTGTAAATCAAAAAATTGCTCATGGTGCGGGGGGTGGGCTTATGACCCCCTATCCCCCCTCATTGTTACTTAATTATTATATATGGAAACAATTGAAAGAGAAATTATTAATTACATATTATGCTGCATCTTCAGTTGGACAGACAAAGGAAATTACAGAGCTTATACTGTGGACATCCACCTTCTCCACTACCGTATACATATTCATATATGTAACTACGCACAGAGGTATGTAATGTATGTAATAATATGTGTTTATGTATGCAAGATTCCTACAAAAGATGGTATATCAACAATATGTTTTCTTTCCGCAGTCTTGTATACTCATAGTTAATTTCAGAGAAAATGGGATATTAATTTCTCAAAAAATGTCATATCTTCTCAATGTCAACTCTCAATCAACAAGTGTTTTAAAGTAAAATTTAGTGATAAACTTAAGTTTTTGAAGTGTATACATATTATTTGATTTTTATCCGTTTCTTAATTTAATCCCATTATATCTTCGGCACTTTGATTAAAACATTTGTGATTTTGTGTGTTGTGTAAGTATTATTGATTATTTCAAAAATATTTTTTAATTACCGTGATTATGAAAGATATTTATTCTATCAAAATTTAATTAAAGATATTTTCCCTATTGATATTTATATATTTCAATACATAAATAACTATTTTTTATTTTCATATTAAAGGTTTTCGATTTAGTAATCTGTTCTAACTGATATTATTTATAAGGAACTATACGTTAAAAAATATCTAACTATTTAATTAACCCATTTTAAATAACGATTTGCATTTACCTAATTTTACGACAAAAATCTTTTTCCCATATGAGTGATGTGGTAACGAATGTTTGTAAACATTTCTAAAGTGATATCAGTTTCAATATTTTTTTATGGAAAAATAAAGTAAACATTAAATAAGCAGATAATTTTATAAGTTATAGGAAGACTTACCTTGCAAATTCTCCAAACAGAAGCAAATTTTTGCTTTTAAAGATATCAAGAACTTTCTGATAGACTTCTAATAAACTTTTCAATTCTTCATCTGTGATTTGATCATCATTAAACAGCATACGACGAAGAATTCCCGAAGATCTTACATTTATAACATCAATAATGTTGAATGCGGATCCTTTGGTGTCCTTCAAATTTTCTGTAATCGCATTCACGGATTCATAAATAGGACCGGCCATGTAATCTTTCACAGAGCTCAATCCATATTCTCTAAATGACTGTACGAAAAATTTTCGAAGCGCCGCCCATTCTTCTCCATTAGCCATTATCACACCTATAAATGAAGAAATATTTAATTTAAGCTTTTCAGAAAGGGAGGAGTTTTTATCTTATTACCTATAAAGGCCGGGAAATCCAACAGGTGCTTTTTCTCTCATTCGCTCTGCGTTGAAAAACGGTACTTTATTTGAAATAGATAATGAATAACAATAAACGCCAGAGCATATTGACTTTAACATCTCTGGCCTACTCTCCTTTAACTTAGGAAACAGGTTAAAAGTAACTACAGCTTGATTCAAAATTAGTGTGACCAATTTTAAAAGCATATAACTATTTATGGTAAATTTTAGTCGCTTTATCACCAGTTTTATTTTAAAAATGAGACGTTTAAATTACCAACTGAACTATTTTTATTACTGGGAGTAAATTATGGCTCCGAAATTAGACCCTCAAATCCAAAACGAATTTTTAAAGCTTTTGAAGGATGGTTGCTCTTATTCTGTTATAAATAAAGCATTTAAAAATCAGAAAAGATATTTTTCTAATTTATTATTATCTGAATTTCGAAAAGGAATAAAATTTGACTGGTAAAAAAAAAAAAAGCTCCATGGAAAAAATATAGATGAAAGGAGTCCTTGGTTAAAAAGAAAAAGAGAAGCTAAAAAGACTTACCGCTGTAGATAACCCTCTTCCTTAAAGAACTTAGAAGAGAAATTACAGGCATAGCAATCGGGAGTTTGTCGTTAGATAAAGAAAATTGGCTATAAAACAAAATGAAGAAATCAAACCATCATCAAATGTTTACAAAGACCGTAGAAAACGAAGAAAACGTTCTAGACCTCTGTATTTAATGTTACGCAAAGGTAGATACAAAACATGAATAACTTCGGATGAAGTACTGTTTCGTCTGTAATTCACAACAAAATGAAGGTACAATATGCTTGTATTTCGCGCGAACAGTGTCGATAAGATGTAGCTATTTTGGAAAAGGCAAGTCGGCCGTCAGGTGTTATGGTATGAATGGGAATGGCCCCCCAAGGCTTAAATAAACCATTTTTTGTACAACCAAGGGCTAAAATTGATGCTAAATACTATCAGAAAGTTTTGAAGCACATGATCAAAGAAAGTGAACGTCTTTACCCTCGAGGAAATTTTGTTACCAAGATTCTGCACTTACTGCAAAATCAACTATAAAATGTCTGAAAGGTAAAAAAGAATATTTTTTTTCTTCCTGAGAAATCCCTATCATCATCCCCGGACTGTGCTGTTTGCGATTACTTTTATGAGAATACTTAAAAAAGCATATTAATAGACGTAAAATAAGAAAGCTTCAAGGACTTCAAAAAGCAATCAAAGAGGAAGTTGGAAAAATGCCCCCTAAATGGTCGTAAAAGCTCTTTTGACTTGGCCTAAACGTTTACGTAAAGTGGACTATGTTAAAGAAAACCGCATTGACAATTTCATGTAAATAACCTAATTCAATAAAAATTTATGGTGCTCTGAAATTGGTCACATTATTTTTGAATCAACCTGTAAGTAAGGAAGGCACTGCTCGTTTGACATATAAACCAAGCCCGTCCTTTTAGATCTCTTAGCTGGTTTAAGAATCAAGTACCTGTCTTCGAAAGGTTAAAATGCTCAGAATGCTTTTTTTTAATTAAAGTTTTTTTAAAAATGTATACAGTGCAGTAATTATTATTGATTCTCATCTAACAGATGAAGTCGAGTTTTCACATTCTATAATCTACAGAAGTAGAGTTTTCCCATTCTATAGTTGTATAATTTTAAACAAGTCAAAATAAAATGTATAAAAATGTGTCCAAATCAAAAAAGAAAAATGCTAACAACGCAACTACTGTATAAACTATTTAAAGGTACTCTGGACATTTACCCCGGGTACCGACCGAAAGCAAATTGATGAATGAAATGTAAATAACAATAAAGGTATTTGTTATTTTATATTTGGACATTCAATGAAATACTGCATTTTTAAATCCGATTTTTTCTCTTTAAAATGTAAATCAATGATGTATGTATTCCCATAAAATTTATTTACAATTTGTTACTCTACTTTGCAAATGCAAGCTATTTTTTCTAACCATTAGTTGAATATCACATATCTGGTAAATATATTTACATAGCAGATTCAAAAGTAATCTGTATTAAACAGAAAGCTGTGTAAACTGAAAAAAACCGCAGAGAAAGTTTCCTTTGTTAAATTGTATTTTTTAATTCTTTTTTATTGTACGTAAATCTTGAAAATGCTCTTAATATTAAGTAGTTTACGTTTCAATAATTTCAGTAAAAAGGAAAAGGAATAAAAAAGAACCTAAACTATATTATTTTTTTACTTATATATTTTTCTTGGGGAGGGAAGGGTTCATCTACATCTCAAAACAGAACCCAATTATCGATAGTTGTTCAGTGGCAACCCTATTTTTTTGCTTGATATGTGGATTCGGGTATGTCTCGAAGAGAGATTTTTTTTTTAATAAATTCGTTATAAAAAACAAATTTACAATTAACAGTTATAGTATATTTTTAATGAATTCATTTTTTAAATAAATTAAGTTAATATAATTAACATTCGTGAAAAACGAAAGTAAACTAGAACTAAAAATAACTTAGCAATATTGAGGAAGTAACTACTTATAGTCTTAAAAATGGTTATTTTAGCTTAAATGTATGTGGTGCCGCCGCAGGAAGCCGCACATTAGTTTTGGTAAATAGGAAAATCATCAGTAGATTATAACTTTATATTTTCTAATTATCTAGCTCTAAAATTATAAAAAACTTTTTAAAATACTTTTTCAGTTTAGATAAGAAGGATCTAAACAACTTAAAAACAACAACAAAAGTAATTTGCAGGAGTTAATTACGCTATCAAAACCTGAAAAATATATACCTTTTTCAAATAGCAATGTCATCATACTATAGTCCGAAAATCGCTCCGCAAAGCAACTTGATTTGGCACTGTGGGCTTCTTTGATACTTTTAATGCTTCCTAGGTGAATGAACAATCTTCCGGACACGGTAAAACTGTAAACGTCGCCGTACTTCTTTTTCATCTCAGTCATTTGTAAATGAGTGCCTTCATTCTTGATAAAGGGCCAGTAGCCTAGGTATGGAAGTCCTGTAGGCCCTGGAGGCAAGTCTCTGTCTTTCAGATAGTAGTATAGGATGCCCAATATGAGTACCGCAAGAGTTGAAAGGACGGATATTGGAGTCGCACTTATTAGCTCTATTAAATTGCCAAAGTTCATTTTTTTCCCTGGGAAAGACAAAAACAATGTACGTAAATGGTAATGCCGTGGTGCATGGATATCTTCACATTATAGTAATGTACAAAAATACGGTAAATTGGAAATTTTCAGAATACTTTTAGTTTGTTCTGTCAGTCGGAAACAATAAATGAGAAAGGCATTTATACTGAAAAAAAAAATGTTTTGTTGAATCAACAATTTTTTTTTTTAAATCAACAAAAATATCTGGTTGAAATAACGCCAACGGAATTCTTTTAATTAAAAGTACTAACACAATATACAATGTATAAAATGTAAAAAAAGTATCGGCAAACAACACAACACAATGTATAAAATATTGCCAAAGATAAAAATTCATTCTTTAAATATATTTTGTAAAAGACAAAGTCACATAAATTCAAAAGAGCTAATGAAATTGCCTGAATTGTATAAATGTGTTTTTAAATGCATAATCATAGTTATACAAAATATCTAACGTTTCTAGAAATGAAACTTTTAAGTAGGAGGAGTTGATGATCTTCCCTTTATCATTATTTTATTCATTAAATCGATGCAATATTAATAATTAATACAATATTTAAAATAGTTGATTTGTTGTTTAATTTTTCTAAAATATTAATATCACTTTTTTTTACAATGAAAATAATAAATAACTAATAAAATGTATTTCATAGCTCAATAATTTTTTTTCAGAATTTTAATGTTAAACAAATTGCATAATGGAAAAAGTAATTATAATCCTATGCTAAACATATAGCATGATTTAGCATGAAAATTAAGATTGAGAAATTAATTCAGCATAGAAAGCATACACGATTGACTCAATCTTAACACAATCGCAGTTATAATTTAAATCAAGGTGATAAAAAAGCAATTTATGTCATCTATTATGTAATCTATTTCGACATTCCAATTATTTTAGAGCGTTTTAATCACCAACTTGAAATTAACTGAATTATTTTTTGTGTACCCGCCCTCCTTGGAAACCTAATGTATGCCGGAGGTAGTCCATGAAGGTTTTAATGATAACTGATTTACTTCAAATTGATTTGGTATCAGAACAAACATACGATTGTTTCCTTTTAAATTATTATATCATAAACAACAATCACTTAAAATCTATACTAAAAATGTTTCGCAGATGAATTTTTCAATAAGTATACAAAACTGTATACAAAGAAGTGATTACAGAGATGCACCGTAATAAATATATACACACACTGTTTTCTTTTATTTCATGATACATATAACAAACAATCCTAATTATTTGTACAAAAATAAGTATTATTCACAAAACAGAAAAATAATAGCTTTGTTCATATTACTGCAATTTCTAAAGGATTTAATTTACTACAGAGAACCTAAAAGTAATACAGGTCTAACCACAAATATAATGCATTACCTGCAGTTGGACTTGATTTGAGTAAGAATCTTATGAAAAACCACAAGTTAATTTTAAGATAAAATTCTAATAACTATTCATTCTCCTGCGATATACACTTAAATTTTATAAATACAGTGATTTTTTTTTTCAATCTAGGATTTGTCAGAGCAAACTCCATGAACTATGCAAGTAACTTATAAATATATGTTTTTATATACATTTCAATCAATAACTCTTATAAACAAAATCTATAAATTATTTACCGTTTATGCAATTCTCGCACGCGCTTCCAGCTGGTTCAAAAATGTAAACAAATAACAAGGGAACGTTTCAGTTTCACCCGGTTTAACCTCAGCACGTTTCAACTGCGCCCTAAGTAAACCGTCGAGTAAATATTATTTACTTGCAGACAGACCATTTTGTGAATCTGCGTGGGTTGTCCGAACTCACTGAGTCACTCAACCAGAGCAATAGCGGCTGGAAATTTACTCTGGAAGGATGGACGGAGTCTGCGACCTTAAATAGCTATGACAAGCCCTTATTTATAAAGACATATTTATTCAGTTGCTTTGGGATTTCTTTTCTTTTTGCCACGAGCGGCTATTTTAGTTTAGCAACGCCTATTTCCGTTTCTGAACAAAGTACAATGTGGGAGGCAGCAGGGCGTCTCTCGTAATAATTTTATATACTTTGCTGGATTCATCTGGGGGAAAGTTCTCAAACATAAATTAATTTATATAATTATACAGGGTGTCCCAAAAAGGTGGCAACACGCTTTAATTCTTTATCTATTAGAGATAGGTGAGCAATGCAAATTGAAAACATGTTCAAAAAAAGGTAGGGGGAAAGACTATGCGTTAAGAAAAAATTCCAGTCTTTAACTTTTAAAAAGTTACGCTTTCTATGTTTGTGTACGACTCCCATACAAGTAATTTTGCCAAGTGTACCAGAAACAGAAAGTAAATTATCACTTTCGTTAAACTTTTTTCACCAATTTTGTCAACTAGGTTTGCCAAGTTTAATAGAATTTTGCCAGCGTTAGGGGAAGGGGAGACTCGCACCTACCCTCCCTTTAGCAAGGGCCCTAAATGCGCATCCATCTATGTAACAAAATCTAGTTATCTTTCATCTGAAGTCCAACTTCCTTCAAACCAGATTACCACACCATGCTTAAAAATCTATCTAGATCGGGAGATCTTAAATTTTCATGTCTAAGCCAGGAGTTAGAGTGTCTGAATATTTCTTCTCCCACCCCCCACCTAGAAATTTTCCCAATTTTTAGCATAAATCTTTATTTGATGCAAAATTTACACTCATTCATTAGCGATTTATGTCACATCCCTTCCCCAATATTTTTCTGGTTACGTCCCTGATTTACATAAAGCAAGCCCTTCCAAAGAATATTCGTGACGGGCTCGGGCTCTGTAATTCACGATTGTGTTCGGGCTCGGGCTCTTGAGAAATTTCTCCTGTATTGAACATACTACTTGTAAGCAGATTTTAAAAAGTGATTTATGAGGAAAAAATAAACTAATTATTATTATTTGATAAATTTAATTAGAAAGAGTTAGAAAGTACATTAAGAGTTTGCTACTACTATATCTGTTTTTAATTTGCACAAACGACAAAACTTATTATATTCTATCATTGAAGTAATTGACTATTATTTAACTATTAGCTGAAATTTCAGCCTCGGACTCTAGGCCCGACTTAAATAATATCGCTCGGGCTTGGGCGGGCTCCAATTAAAAGTCTCCGGGCTTGGGCTTTAAAAAATGAGCCCGAACTCATCTGTAGTAGGCATCTTTTTAATGGTATCAGCAGACAGGCCGCAATTGTCACTGAGTTTTCTATTAGGGATGGACGCGAGACGACTTTTTTGCGAGACGAGACAGAGGTTTACAGCTTTTTTGCGAGACGAGACACACATTTTTAACATTACGATATAGGGATTTTTGCGAGACGAGACAAAGCTTTTAGGCTATTTTGCGAGACGCGAGACTCCTATTTTCTGTCTCGCGTCCATCCCTAATTTTCTATCTCTCTTTTTGTAATTTAATAGTTTTCATTTAAATTTTAAAGTCATTTTGCCGTCCTATATTGCATAGTAGTTAACACATCACTCTCGGTGATTATGAGCTCGGTCTGGACTAAGACTTGTGCTTGGCTGTTAATGTTTCAGTTCCTTCATAGGGGTTAACGCTTAAAACACCCATTTCTTATTTGAATTGTATTTCAGTACTTAGTTTTTTTTTGTATAAATGGATGGAATATAACTAATTCCGATCAGTTTCGTAAACCTCCCCAACGCCTAAAATATCTTGAGTAAAGTCCTGACTACAATGTGGCCTGCCGCTAAACAGATATATTCAACAACGGCCCTCGATCTCTAGTAATTTGGAAACCCTTGATCTAATGACTATCATACACACACTTTTTAAACGTAAAAGGTGCACCTCCCAAATAATAATAATAATAAAAATATTCAAACAAGCATCAGGAATTCTGCTTATATTTATTTACATACATGCTTATAAAGCAGTTCTACATAATTCGTTCAATAGAATGTTTGAACTATTCATTCTGACAGAAAAATATGATTCCTGCGAATGCTCAGGTATTCCCTCAACTGGACTTAAAAAATTCCTTGTACAAATTTCGGTCTTTACTATCTTCTCTATTTCGTCAATCCTAACTCCAAACACAACTTCGCATCAGGGCTTAAACTGCATAGGTGCTCAGCTCCTGTACTTTTTTTTTCGGGGTGAATTTTTCCATACTAGGCGAAACCCAGCGGAGCTCGTAAATATTGCGCTCCGGAGCCCACCAGTACATTAACTCGAAATATCCCCCGTTTGGGGCCATCTGGATTCTAGCGGGCCTGCTTGTGCACTTCGATGAGTCATCGAAAGAGGCCCGCGGATGCTCACTTATTGGTTCCAGCCCTTAGATACGTCATCTAACGGCCAATGAGACGGCCATCTAACCAATGAGGAAACGTCCGTAGGCTTCTTTCGGAGTGCACAAGCAGGCCCGGTAGAATCACGATGGCCCCGCCCCGTTTTACACACGAACCGATTTTAACGGACAGACTAATCAGGATTCGTTTCACCATGAACCGGTATGGGAGCTCTGAAACAAACAGATTTTGGGTCTTCTACTGTATATTGTTTAGATTTCTTCTTGTTAATTTCAGACTATTTCATTTTATTTCACTGTTTCGTAAAATAATAAAAAAATGTCCAATATTACTACATTGGAAAGCCTTTGAATTATCATTATTTTAATAAAATGTACTACCCACAAACTTTGTAGGGGTTGCAGGCAGGCGCGTAGCCAGAAAATTTTTTCGGGGGGGGGGGGGGGATATGAACTTATATGTGAACAAATAGACGGAATTTCATCCCTAATCTAAAGAATTTCGGGGGGGAATATATCCCGATACCCCCCCTGGCTACGCCCCTGGTTGCAGGGGTTTACAGAATGCCACAGAGATGAACATCAACTCTAGAGAATATTAGGGCTCCGGCACTTTTTTTGCTAGAAATTAAGACCTGCTTCACATGAGAAAGTCATGCTGCACTCAGCTCTCATCAACAGGATGTGAAATGATTTAGCTTAATGGCGTACTTAAAAGCTAACTGATTTAGCTGAATAGCGCAACCGAAGTAAATTTAATATTTTCATTTGAGCGTTAATGAAGCAACAATTTTAAAATCTAAAATTTTATCTTATTCGTAAATGCAATAAAGTGTCAAATAGTCTAAGTGCACGTATAAAGATATGAAATAATTTTAAAAATTGCAGAAAATTGTCGAATCTTGTTTCACTATGAATATAAATTAATAAATCGTCAATAAAAGATTTTTCAACGAAGAGTAAATAATATTTTATGAAAAAGATAAACTAATTTTATGATAAATATTTTTATTTTTATCTTGAATTTAAGTAAAACTAAAACTAATAATGTTTACTGGATATTTCATAGACGTTCAAATTCAAACTACATATTTGTTGAAACATTGACCTTTTTATGTAGACGCCACAGTTTAACCTTTTACAGACCGCATTGAGATCCAGACATAAATAAGTCTTTTGCATACTTTGTTATGTAATGTGTTAGTTAACAGATTTTGGGTCTTCTACTGTATATTGTTTGGATTTTTTCTGTCTGTTGTCGGATTGTTTAGTCATTTAAATAGGAAAAAAAGAATATTTAATACAATTTTCACTGTGTTTTAAACTGGGGGCACGTGTCACTTCTGACTATAATTTACATTGGCTTCAAAAACTCAATGTAATGATAGGTAGTTTAAATAATAAATAAAATATTAAGAATTAATAGAAGATTTATTTTTAAATTTAAGTGAAAATATGGATTAAGTTTGAAAGGGGGGGGGGTTCAAGATAACTGTTGAAAAATTTATGAAAATTTCTAATTTCATGATTTTTTTCCAGTTTCCCAATAATGATGGAAATCCAAATTCTCTTTCAAAAAATCAAGTGATCTTTTAACATTATCTGCTCATTTTTTCACGTCGATATTGATAAAATTTCATTTTTGAATAAATTTTTAATTCTATGTTCCCTATTGAAAACATTGGCCTATAAAAGGTTAAAACATTTGACCTTTTGAATCCAGCGTCTGTTAGAAAAAGTCTCATTTAAACTTACAACTAATTTAAAATATTATCACCTACTGTTTTTTATGTGAATCGCTGCCAATGGAGACGAGAGACTTCAGACTACATAAAAAAGTAGTTATCTTGACATGGAATTCAGTAAGTGTTTTTTTTAAATGTCAGTTGAATTCTGTCCTCCAGAAGTGTTTTATCTTACTTCTGATAATTCGAGCCAAACTTTATCGAAAAATAACTTCTGTCAACCCGTCAAGAGGCTTAAAATAAAACTGATATTACAGATATATTTATATCATACAGCCTGTTTCAAAGTTACAAAAATACGAAACTTTGAGTGTTTAGTTAACTGATTAAACAGTTTAATAAAAAAAACTCAGCTCTTTTCCATATACAGGGTGTCCCAAAAAGGCGGTAACGGCTTTAATTCATTATCTATTAGAGATAAGTGGGCAGTGTAAATTCAAAAAATGTTCGAAATAAGGTCGAAAATAAGCCTCAGTTAAGAAAAAAATTCATCTCGTTCATTTTCAAAAAGTGACACTTTTTAAATTTGTATATGACCCCCCGTACAAAACAACTTCCAATTAGTAAAATGTGCCCCATACACTCATAAGTTGACTTACAAAATTTGAGAATTATACCTTAAAAATTGTCAGAGATATGAAGATAAATATAACGCTGACTTAAACCGTTTTTTCAATGTTTCATGAAGGGAGAAAATCTCGTCGAATGATGACATTTCAGGGATCGTACAGAGAATACGAAAGAAAATCTTTTTTTTCCACTCTGGTACATAATAAACGTTTATGTATTCAAAATCACGATTAGCCCCCGATTTATCTTTCTTTAAAGATATCTCTGCGACGTTGTGTGAGGAAATACTCAAATTTGGTTCATTACCTCATTAGTGTGTGTGGCACATTTTACTAATTGGATTAAATTAATTTTTACAGGGGTCGTATACTAATTAAAAAGTGTAGCTTTTGAATATTAACGAGAGGAATTTTTTTCTTATCGGAGCCTTATTTCGGACATTTTTTCAATTTACATTGCTCACTTATCTCTAATAGATTAAGAATTAAAGTCCGTTACAACCTTTTTGGTACACCCCGTATAAAGTTTTATCCTAAATTCAGCGGATTGCTTGCAAGAAATTCATTTTGCAAAAATATAACAATTAAAAATAAAGTGCAGAAAATGTGTCGCCAACATGATTATTAACACATACAGTGAACTTTAGAGAAATCGTAAGATCGGGGACGCCATTCAAATTTTTCAAATTAAAAATGCACATTAGATTAACTTTGTCACTTACATGATTTTTTCTATATTCGGTTAAACATCATGTATAAATAAAATCATTTCTGAAAGCAACATCCTTCAACACACAAACTGACTCTGAATTTTCTTCGCATTCCTCCAATATTTATCATGTGAAGTCGGTATTAAAAAATTAAGAATTACCTTGGATGGTAAACAAAAAATGATTATGATAAAAGAATGGAAAAAATCTACACAAAGCCTTTTACCTAGTAATATGAACACTCAAAAACCTGGTGCTTAAAGGTTGAAACAATCAAGAACTTTGTATAATATAACATATATAAATATAAATATTACAGTACGATCGTTTCGGGTTGTACAGAAGGCCAACCTTTTCCCTGCTGCAAAAATTTCAACCATCCACACAGGGATTTGAATTGATAGTACACTGCTTCTCAGTATTCAGCTGCAAATTTTATCTAATATCGCCAATTTATCGGTAATAAATATTTTTAACTGACTGTTCAAATTAGAGACACTTGATTCGGATATACCCTATCAGAAATGGTGTATATTTCATGAAGATTTCATTTACAAGAGCTCATCAAAGAATCCTTATATATTATTGCAGAAAACTCTGCAGTTTCCTGCGTTCACCTTTCTAAAGACCAGTAGGTGTAGATAGTTCTAGTAAAGAGTCCACTTGTCAGGATGGTGCAAGAACAATCAGCTGTACAAAGTTTACAAGCACAATACATCAGTAATGTGCTTATTACTTTCACAAATGCTGTATTTCTCACACTCGCAAAAAATAGACTTCCACAGTGGAAACTTAAGAGAGAAATCGCACACAGTCCCTCATGACTCATCAATGAAGGATTTACACACAGCAGTCAAAATCAAAGCTTCTAACATGGCGTAAGACCGAGTAAAAGAGAGTTGAAGAAGGAGGAAGAGAAGAAAGAGACAGGAAAGTATGGAAGTCAAGAAGAAAAGAAAGAATTTCGCCATAGTGACCATGGTCTAGTATTCATTTAATTAATTACAACCGCGGTAAACGGCTAGCTGATCGTAATAAACGACTCTTGGTTCAAGTTAGGGGACTTACGAATCCGCATGATGACGTCTTCAGTCTGTTTAGGACTGTATAAGGACCGTCCCACGGTGATTGCAACTTGGGAGACAGACCTTTCTGTCGAGTAGAATTCCATAGCGAAACTCTGTCACTTGCTTTGTGTCCCGTAGCCTTTGTGTAGTAGCGAGTCTTCATCTTCTCTGTGTTTTGGTTGATCCGGTCCCGAGCAAAATGATGCACGTCTTCAAACAGTGCCCGAAGATTTTCCATGTACTCCTCTGGCGATGAAGGCGTATCTGGAGCTCGGCCAAACACTAGATTGGCGGGAAAACGAAATTCTCTTCGTAATAGGATCTGGGAAGGTGTGAAGTCGGTAGTCTCATGAATGGCACTTATATAATCCAGCAGGAAGAGGAGGAGTTTTTTTTATAGTCCTCTTGATTCCTAGACACTAGGCACGAGAGGTTGCTCAAAATAGTGCGATTGAACCTCTCCACCATGCCGTCGGATTGTGGGTGTAAAGGTGTAGCTCGGGTTTTGTCTATTCCAAGAAATTGACACAGTCCTTTAAAAGCAGCAGCGGTAAAGTTCGTTCCTTGGTCGGAATGAAGTTGCAGAAGGGCTCCATACCTGGAAATCCATTCTTGCACCAATACCTTTCCTACGGTTCTGTTTTCCTGATCGGGAATAGGCAACTTCACGAAGCACCTTCAGGCCATATTGTGAAATAGCCAGCTACAACTGGGATGTTGTTGTTGCCTTCCGAAGTTCGTGGACGAGGTCCCGGGATGTCGAGGGCAATTCTTTCACAAAAAGCGCTCTGACATTATAACGGTGAAGTTTTAGACGGCTTCGTTTCTTCGAGCCTTAACGGGCGGCACAGGGGTCACAAGCTTGACACTACTTTTCAACATTGTCTCGAGCCCTAGTCCACTAGAAGCGCTAACGACCTTCCTGCAGAGTCTTAATTATGCCAAAATGGCTCCCAAGCGATAATGCAGCTCTTCTAGAACCTTCGGAATCCTAAAACGAGGGAGTATTAACTGCCATCGAAGTATCTTGTTGCCGTCCGACTCCCATTTACGATATAGGACTCTGTTTCTCAGGCGAAGCGAATCCCACAAAGTCCAGTATTGCTACTTTGCTTCACTACATGATAATATTTCTTGCAAGTGGGCTTACTTCTTGATTTTTTTATTAATTCTAAAATAGGTTTGATGTTGCTATCAGCTAACTGGTCCGCCGGATTTGTTCCCCATTCCAGGGATTTTGAGATGGTGCCTTTGATGTAACTTTTCGGGCAAAACGATGTTTCAGATAATAATTTTTCTCTTACACTGGAGCAATAACGACAACTGTTTATGCAGGGCCTTCAAGACAAAGCATCGGCATTTCCATGAGATGCTCATTTCCGATGACGTATTTTTATGTCATATTCTTACAATCCATGTATCCACCTGGACATCTGGCCCTCCAGATTCCTAAAATTTAGAAGCCAAGCTTAATAGTAGCACTATATGCTAATGAGAAGTATGTATGTATGTATGCATGTTCACTATAGGCGGCTAGACCGTTCGTAGGATCTGGACCAAATTTGGCGCACTGGTTAAACAGGATAAGTCATGGCCGTTAAAAAATAGAATCTAATTCTTAGTTTTTTAGTTGTTTTATATGTTTTGTCCTGTTTTCGGCTACTGATCGCGCATTTTGCGTTATCGCGAGCTAAATTTTCTTTCAAAAACTATAATGTTTATGTCATCGCAAACTGCAGAGTATTATTTTTTAAATAAATTTTTTTTCAAAGTCTCATTGAAATTTGCATATTTTTATGATTTTTTAAAGGAAAGATCACTTTATGGGTAAATTTTCGCAATTTGAAATTGAAACGGTCGCTTGAAGAATTGAACAGGCAAAAATTTTCCTTTTCGATCATATTTTTACCATTGATAATTAACAAAATAATTCGCCCTCTTTTAAATTTTCAAACGTACAGAAATATTAATTTGACTAGCCGCCTCCCGCGACCAGTTTGTTCGTCATGTTAATAAATCTTGTTCGGAGAGAATCCTGTTTCTCACCGTCTTCCTTGCCAGTGAAATCTCTCTGATTCTGAATGCAATTTAAAATTAAGATGGTTATAAACAGGGGCGGCCCTAGGATAAGTTACGCCCCTTTTACTCTCTAATTAGTTTTTTAATTTGAAATGGTGCCCCTTCGAAGCCGGCTCCCCGATGCAATGCTTACCTTGCTTACCGTTTCGGTCCGCCCCTGGTTACAAAAATAAGATGGTTCAATGATAAAGAAATACGCACTTAATTGCAGGAACAGCTTTAGTATCGATCACCCGCTATTCTTGGCGTCTTTTTTTCCCCAAAAACTTCGCCAAGTGCCGTGTTTTGTAAAAGGTTTACCTTTCAGACTCTTGGTGCAACTCCTGAGTTTTAGAATGGCAGACATCTTGTTTCCAGACGCAAAAAACGTCTACAAAAAACATATTACGCTTTCATCTACTGTAACATCGATATTATGCCATAGCTTCATATTTTTTTTTATCTTTCGTTAATTTTATAAATATCACTTTCCCCTCCCCCTACAAGAACATTTTTATAACAACAATACAAAAGAAAAATTCTAGCAATCTCTAGTCAACGCAAAACTGCTTAAAGCTTAAAATTCTCCGAATGGATATCCCTTATTATCTCAAAAAATTCATTGCACAAATATATCCTATCGTAAAAAGCGTATTCAAAAAACTTAAATTCACAACAAACTACGGGTTTCTATCAATAAAAGGCAGCCATCTTGTTTCCAAAGACAATATCGTTGGGGAAAAAAAAACATATTTAAACAAAATTCCTCGTAAACGCATACATGAAATATCTATTTGTAACACCCCACTTTTCCACTAACTTGACTAAAGTTTGTAGTGACTGTTGTCACGCCGTTTTCTACCCAGATGGATCAGTTTGGGCGATGCTAATATAGTTTCTTTTATTTTTCCATGGGATGAATCAAAATTTAAATAATGTTATGTGTGATTTACAGACTCTACTAATAGGGAAATAAGCATAATATAAACTTAAAAGCAGGACACGTTTTAAAACTTTCAATATCGCAACACTCATATTGAGCAATACTGCTGGCCAAAATCAAGACAAACGACTGATTTTGAAATTAATTTCTTAGTATAATTGTATTTTATTTTTAAGAATTTCTTTATTTGGAAACATAGAATCTTTTTTTTTAATTCTATAGTCAAGTACATTTATGACTGATTAATTATTTTGTGGAGGCCGGATTGCACCTCATTCTACCACCCATAAAGTGAAGTATATTAACTAACTAAATAGTGTTAATTATATTAAAATTTATTTTTAGGGCTAATTAATTAGTTAATGGAATTACTAATCTTAATTAGATGTAAATAAAACTAAAACTCCCCTCGTGTTACACTTCAGAGGGACTTATCCCATTCATTCCTTCCCCTTGCGTGTTCTAATGTCCAGGTTTTGTGCGATAATAAAATAAAACACAACTTTTACGAACTTTTCTTTATTGAGCAAACTTGAGAAACGCTAGACAATTAATGTCCATTCTCTTTCACAGATGGCACCACCAACGCACGCTTTCGAAAGGGAAAATCAAGCTGTATTCCAGCTTGACAATTCAACTTGACTCCTGGAAGCTTGCTGCAAGCTTAAATTGAATTGAACTGTCAAGCTTGTATTTATACGTCAAATTCAAAGAAATGTCAAGCTTCATTTAAGCTTATGTGCTGTCTGGGATGGGAGGAAATTCTTGAAAGTGCGCTAGCGTTTAAACGGTACATTAGATTGAGCTCAAATTGGGTATATATGTTATAAACCACCATCGTTAGACCGGTATTGATTTTGATGTGTATAGGACTTATAGATTTTCTACAGGGCTACGACAAAAATTTCTTTTACATTATGGCCTATGGGAGGAAATTCTTGAAAGTGCGCAAACGTTTAAACGGTGCATTCGATTGAGCTTCAATTTGGTATATATGTTTGAATTATTCATCGATTAAAATTTATTTAAATGCTTGGTAATGATCTTAATCGTAAGTGTTCGGAAAGTCGAGCGGAGCCATTCCAGATATTTTTCTTTTCAGAAAAGATCGCGAATTAAAAGTCTCTATTTCGGAAAGAGAGTCGCATAGAGTAATTTTCTTTCCATACGTTTCACAGACAACTAGACAGGTGTTCTTTTTTGCCAAAGTAGGGGGGAGGGGAGACACTGACGGAATAGATTAAAGAACATCAGCAGTTATTTTTTAAGCGTACTACTCGGGTTTCTCGAGAATACAATTTTTCTGAAAGGCACTTTGCGACAATAGCACTTTTATGACAATTTTCAGCAAGTCATTTTGTTATTATTATTTATGGATTAGAAATAATGCTATGACTTATTTATTTATAAATTTTTAAACAGTGGAACTTTAAGACTTTTATTTTTATTTTTATTTTTTTTTTAATTTTAGGATAACAGGAAGTGGCAGTTTTCTTTTTTTAATTATTTTTTTTTATTAAACAGATATTAAAATACTAACTTTTAAACAGCAGAACTTGAAGATTTTATTTTTTTTATTATTGTTTAATTTTATGCTAACGGGACTTCACCATTTTTTTAGTAATTAATTTAAGAATTTGGTTTTTTTTTCTCCAAATTATTATTAGAGGATTAAACAATTTTTTTAACGTAACTGCGTCAGTGTTTGCAAAATTGCACGCATATGCAGACTAATGTTTTAAAATTCGTATTTACTTTATGCATTAATGGTTATAAAAATAATCCATAAGAATACATTAGCAGATACTTCTTTTTTTTTTTTTTTAAAGCCATACTCTTATACCTAACGCTCCCGGGGAAACTCTCGGCTATGCAGCTATATGTACTATAGATTTTTCTTCACACGTTTGCTTGTTTTGTCACAAAAACCGGACGTCGAATATTCCCTTTCTTGTTCATTGTTCCTTCCTAGCATTTCGATTATTTTCAGAACTTTTACATTTATTTATGCATTTTCTTTAAAGCTTTAATAGCCAAGGATCCCCAAAAATGTGGATGGAATAATAACTGAGCACAAACTTTACAAATCAGAATTTTTAATGGATTTCACTATATTTACAGACTAAAATTCTGATTTTCCAAAACTGCACAAGCTCAGTTTCGTACATTCAGGGACGATTCCCTCAGGACGATTAAGTCTGAAATTCTTGATGATGGCTGTCAGATTTAAAAACACCTACATCATTGTGAATGCCTCTCCTGCGCAGGATCTTCTACCTGTAGAAAATCAAAATTCGATTAAAATATGACATACTCTTCTTTATACGCAGTGCAGTGTTGACTAAATTTATGGATTCGTTAATGAAAATCGCGTTTCTTTGTTTTAAGAGTGTTTGTCATTAAATTTATTTGGGTTAGGGTTGTTATACATTTTCGGTGCCATCATAAAAGCTAATGTTGAAACAGCAAATAGCAAAAATGTGCTTTAGCCCAATGCATGGTAACATTTTTTAGATGGGAGATTAATACGCCAAGCATTGTAAATTCGATATTTTAAATCAGAACAGCGATTGACAACTAAAAGTAAAATGAATTTCATGCCTTCATATTTAGTTAATTTAATGAGAACAGGAAGCGATTTTAACTCTTTCGGTACGGAGGCCGACGGTTATTTATTCGTGGTACGAGGAAGTTTTCCACAAGAGTTGTTTCACTGTACGGAAGCGTAAACCGCGAAAACATGTTACGTGGCATCCATCGAAAAATAAAAAAAAATTGCTGTATTATTACAAAATTACTTATTACAAAAAGTAGATGATTATATTTAGGAACTGTTGACAGCTATAGTAATCACAGCCAAATAACGTTTGTGAATGTAGATTTTAGGAGTAGCGACTGTAGTACTCAATGAGCGTTTCATGGATACCGCCATAAGGCAGCAGTAGTATCCAGAGAACGTTTCGCGGATGCCGTCATTGGGCGGCGGTAGTACCCAAAGAACGTTTCAGGGCCGCTGCCAATGGGCGGCTGAAGTTACGAAAGGGTTAATAAATTTATTTCAATAATGATAATTTTTATTGGATTTTGTCATTTTTAAATAAATTTTTATCTATAAAATGACAAAAATTATTGAAAACTAACATTTTTCTTAACGGCTTGGATATAGCATACAAAACCTTAGGTCCTTTGATGCTATAACGGTTTTCAAATGTTCTTCTACAAAACAACTACACAAACATTTCCACACTTTCTTTTGAATTTTAGTGGGGTTCAGACAGAGAAAAAGTTTTGAACCACCGTTTTAATATAATTTCGACTTTTTGGTTTATATTATTATGTCCATGCGAAAATCAGAACCTGTGTAGACATTTGCTATTCTCGAGATGGACTATATAAAACGGGTATTTCTGGGGACCGACAATCGTATAGCTCTTCGTACCATAGAGTAATATTTATGATTTAAATGAATGTCACTGAATAGTGGTTATATCGTAAGTAGGTCTTGGTTCATGAGTCCATTTCTAGGCAGATGCTAATCATCTAAAAAAGTGTATTTAGTTAATATACATATAGTTATAGTTAGTTAATATCCACATCCGTTGGATCAAGAAATAGATGTCCAACATTTGTGTCGTTGCACGGCACTCGATGCTGGTGCGTTCTGCCAGAGAAATACTGGAAGGCGAGACACATGGATTATTTATAGACTATGCCGCATAATTTTGCTGTTCACTGATATTAGTTTCTAGTGTTCTTTGTCTGATTCTTATTCTACCTAAATCTACCATAGGAAAAAAATTCTTGATGGACTGGAAAATAAAATTGAAAAAGATAATGTTAAACTATTTTCTGTAAATGTAACTTTTCATATTTAAATCAATAAAAAAATATATGCTTATACATGACATTTAGCAAAAAGGAAAGTCATTCTATGGCAATAAAAAAAATGAGAGTGAAATAATTATTATTACCGATTATTTAAAACTGAAGTTAACCAATTTTTTCACTTTGCATGATGCATGATAGGGTCAAACAAATAAAGAAAAACATTATATTTCGGTGCATAATTAATACTAGTCATTTAAGAGCTGCGACTAACGTAACTTGTGCATATTGAAATGTTATGTTAGTCACATGAAAAATGTTGCATTAGTCAAATCAGAACTGACTCGTTTTTCAAATTCAAAATTAAACTAGTATATCCATATAATGATCTTATGATGCATAACTATAAAGCTAAGAAAAGATATCATAAATTTTAATAAATCGTTAACAAAATTTTCAGCTATAAATGTTATGTTAGTCACAATAGAATGACCTTTAATCATCACGTTTCTGTGGCTTGTAGCCAAATAGAAGTATGTATAGCCACTGCCATGTAGCCGCTGCCATGCTCAAAAATGTAAAATTTGCCCTCAGTTTTCTCCATGAAAATGGATACCTCATATTCCCTAAAAAATACATCAATTATTTGCTCCACATAGCCTGAATCTTAGTATCCCCAAGCAATTGATAAACAGCGTAAATAAATTTCGAAAGAACTGTTTTTTTTTTTAACAACCCATGACAAGTAATGGCAATTTTTTTATCTTAATTTTTATTTAAAAGTAGTGCCAATTTTGCTTTTTTTAAAAAACATTTTTATAACTTACCGACTCCAAATAAGACTGATGTTTCCGCTTTTGTCTTTCCCGGTCCGCTGAGGTACCTTGATGGATTAAATTTATCCGGATCTTCGAAAACCTCGGGGTCCCGATGGGATGCCCATATGTTCATGAACGTTATTGCTCCTTTGGGTATTCTATATCCATTCAATGTTGTTTTCTCTGAAATGATCGGGAAAAATATCTGTGTGATTTAGCTTCAAATAAGTTTTACTGGACATAAGCAAAAGATGGCGTAGAAGAAATTGCAGTTGAACTAGTTTATAGTGACCTGGTTTATGATAAAAATTCACTTATAACGTCAGAATATTATGTACTACCATTCAATCACTCTCACATAGAACAAATAATCGCTTGGAGCGTTACACAGTTATTTTTGTCATAAATAATCTTACCCATTCACTGTCATTTCTAGTGATGGGCATGAATCAATGAAACTTTTCGAATTAATCAATTATTAAATGTATTTAAAATAATCGATTCTGAAAAATCCTTTCTAACGCTCAGCACAAAGCTTTCGAATAGCATTTGGCATTCCAAATTTCGAATACTATTCGGAGAGTAAAATCGCGAATATTATAAGAATAATGAAATCAAGAATACTATTCGCAAAGTGATAAACAATATTCGATTAATCGATTATTAATTCTAATTAAACAGAAGTAACCGATTATAGGAATCATACGAATGGCGCATTACCAGTCGTTTCAACAGAGTTCAACTGAGCATTTTATTTATGATACTTCAGTACTGCCATAGCAAAACACCTTCAAAGCACATTATTTACTTTCTCTTCCTGCTATGTATTGCTTATTTTGAAGATTTTTTTAACCCTTCCAGAATTGAGTAAAAATTATCTTTGAATCAAATAATAGGTTTCATATTTTTAATGTAGGTTAATACTTTTTTAATGTAAGTTAATATTTTTTAATGTACTTGAATATTTTTTAAGATTAATACTTTTTAATGATTTTAAAAGATTAATACTTTTTAATGAATGCTAACACTTTTTTAATACAGGTTAAATTTTAAATAAAATAAATATTCCTGATTATCAAATGTTCGAGGAAAATCAGATTTTTTTTATGTGCACACATTAATATATCCCTCCTGCTCGATAGTATAGGGAAAATATAGGTAATTTTGGTATCCTCCATTGTGGACCCAAGATCTGAAAGGGTTAACACGATTATGTTTCGACATTTTCATCGACCAAGTGTCAAACTTACTTGTGCAAACCAATCCTGGGAAAATTGTCAAGAAGCCCGTCATTCTCAATCCTTCTTGAATAAAGGCATTCGTGTAAGGGAGTTTGTTCCTATCGTCTAAAGTTACTTGGCGGTCAGCTCCAATCACATCTTGCAGTTCTTTGTAGATTTTTTCTTGTTCCTCTGGATAGTCCAAAAGGGCTTGTATGTAGTAAGCAGTGAGTTCAGAGACTGAGAGAATTCCGTCACCAGCAAACTGAATCATAGAAGACACGAGAGCTTTATCTAAAACGAAATTACAAAAAAAAAATCAAAAATATAAATTTTCCGAACATTATTGCATGCGACAAGAAATAAGACTACTGTGTAGGGATTTTGCAAGACAAAACAAAGCTTTGCAGTTCTTTTGCGAGGCGAGACTGACTTATTTTCCGCCTCTTCGTCCATCCCTAGATATTATCACTTTTCCGAAAATTCACTGTCCTCATGAGTTAAAAAAACACGCTATGATCCTTTAAAGGTAGAGTTTTGTCACCCTGTCTGCAAGAGTGAAATTAATATATCACTCTGATATTAATGATGAAAGTCCAGAGAAGAATAATTACGACTCTTTGCACGCGGCCATTGTTCAACGAAACGAGTGTTCCCAATATGTTCACTGTTAATAAAAGTGGATGTATGAGAGAGCAGCTTCTTTTCGCAACGTAACTGAAACATAGGGCCATTTTGCCAGGGACGCAGCTGCTAGCCATGCAGGAATACTTAGATTCCACAAAAAGTAAATAAAAACTATAACATTTATGTTGTATTATGAACCATTTCTTAGTAATTACAGATAGGGCAGCTAAGTAGCTGAAGAAGCCTACCTGCTCAGCAAAGTTTCTGCAGCCTTAGTCATAATCAAACATATCACATCATCATCAACAACAACGGTTACAGCTTGTTTCCTACCACGATAAAATCTTTTACTATGCATTAAGATAAGACTTAAAAATAACTTTCCAGCAAACACAGCCCTATCAGGTACATGAAGGGCCGATACCTCTAACGGTTCAGCGTCGGTATTGGTAAGGTGGTGATTGGAGCGATGTTGGTTCTGCACCGGCATTCCAACGTGGCTGAATCAAAAGAAAATTTGTTTTGGGACTCAACGGTCCAACATCAGCTATTTTTTAGGCTTAGCCGGGTTAGCAAACAATGTCGAGAAGGGACTGTTCCGAAAGGTGAAACCGATACTGGTATAGAAATATGGTTTATGAACTAATCTGTCTAAAACTTTCAAAATAGCCCATGTTACTGATACTCATTATAATTAATATTGTTTTTTATTTAACTAGCATTTACAATGTTATACCTATTATTTACAGTTACATAAGAAACTAAAATATACATCAACAATAAAAAAAATTTTTTTTAGTTAATTCATTTATTTTACCCCACCCTCTTGTGGCAGATACAGAAAATTCGTTGCCTACGAAGGATAAGACACTCAACATTGTATATGGCCATAGTGAAAACGTAAAGGGTTCTGGCCTACCGAGCGGCTGTCGATTTAATGGTCTGGAGTTTGGGGCGTTTTTCTCCCGATGTAACGTAAATACACGTTAGAACATAAAAATTTCTCCGCCCAAGGCATCCCCCATTTAGGCAGATAAAAATAGCAAAAATAGCAAATTTTAACATCCCACACAATATATCTTTGGATTACGATTGCAATAAGAAAGATAACCGTAAACACAATTCCTTAAAATTTTCAGGACTTGTTCATAATACTGATATGCATATTAGATATAATTATAAAAAAGATAGAAAAAAAATTTATAAACAAGAAAAGCCCAAAAATTTTTGTTTTTTCCTAATTAAAACAATATTTAATTAAAAATATCTTAATGATTGCAGTACATATCATTAGTGGGAGTATTTTCTTTAATTTCACGTGAAATTTGTTAAAAAATATTGAAAAGATTTGTTGTTATTCAGCTCGGAGTTCATTATAGTAACTTTGAAGACCTAAAATTTTGTATCATATTTTGTTTTTTTGAGAAATAAATAAATTTGTATTTTATTTATTCAATTTAGTTTTATTATACAAAACTGCATCGACTGCAATCACCCTGCAAAAATCATTTTAATACCTATAATAGTTTTTTCGTCAAAGATTTCTGAAGACGAAGCACTTTTTAGGGATTTCAGGCCTTGACAAAAACCACCCCATTTGCTCTATATTCGCAAAGTGGAATCGTCCGTTCCACGGAATAGTTTCGTAGACGTCGGCATGTGAATTGGATAATGTAGCGTACACTTAAGTGTCATCGTGGTACTGTCAAGGATGCACAGATCGCTTTCTGAACCCACGTAAGCAGCTGCCCTAATTTTCTCAGAATTTTTGCCGGAAGGCTGTTGCCCGTAGATATTTTTGGTGTAATGCGTATTCAGAGTTCAAAGCTCCATCGGGAAGTTTTGTCAATATAAAATAAGAGCTTTACTTGAAATTTCAATTTTTTCTAATAAAAAACAACATATTATATGATATATATATATATATATATATATATATATATATATATATATATTATTTATCTATTTATTTTACTCTTTTTGGGGAAGGCGAATTATCATAAAATAAAATATAAAAATTCAGTAATATAAAATAAACTATTTACATGAAATAAGTACTTTTATTATAATAAACATAGTTTTATTAATAATTAATTCCATGATTAGTTCTCTAGGGCAACAATCAACGTATTAATAATGATCCTAAATTATTATTATTATTATTATTATATAAATGCCTTTGCACCATTGGCACTTACTTTGTTAAAAATACTTAGTTAAGTCAATAAAGTAATAAGTTTGTTTTTAGGAAAATGTCTGATTAAATTAAAAAGGAAAGCTTCTTGTGAAATTAACCGAATTATTTGTTGAATCAACCAGTGTTTTAGTTTCTCTTAAAGTATAATGTTGTTTACATTAAAAGAATATTTAGAAATACAAGTCAACTTTATTTGGTAGTATAACATAGCTTACAACAAAATGGATTAAAACACTTAAAATGGTTTTATAAATTTAATGTTTATTCCTTTTTAGAATGTATGATCGTTTATTTAGATTCTTAGGTTCTGAAAAAAAATATTAATTTTTTCAGCTTCTAAAATATATTTGAAAAAAAAAAATCATCTAAAATACGGATACAAACATTGTTCAGTGAACCGAATATTTTGTTAAAAATAAGTATTTGGTCTGATAAACATAATACTTTAAAACGAGTTAAAATATTTGTTGATCCGTAAAATTATACGGTTAGTTTTACAAAAAGCTTTCCTTTTAAAATTAATCAGGCATTTTCCTAAAAAACAAGCAAATAACTTTGCTGACTTAACTGAGAATTTTAAAGAAAATTAGTCATAGTGGTCTAAAGTCATTTATATAATAATAATTATTATTATTACTTTAATGGGTCGATAATTTCTTTGGAGAACTAATTATGAAACTAATTACGGTATTTTGGAAATCAAGAAGGTTCTGGCCGGTTTTCGATAGTTTGTCGTTGGCGATACCACTCCTAAAACGTAATGGTTTTGGTTAAGAGTTGGAAAAAGGCTGTACCGGTGCAGATGTCCTTTTAGCTGACTGCGGTCCAAAGCCACCCTGTACTTATGGCCCATTGCTTCTTCGAGCGGATATGAAATTGTCGTTTTCGGGGAAGTATGACCGATGACAGACCGGAGCGTGCTACGTCGGCATACGGGTGTCGGTCCAAAACTTATCCGATAGGGCTGTGTTTGCTGGGTTACGCACAAAAACTCTAATAAAATAGCTCTTTTAAGAAACATATTCTCATTTAAAGTATTGCTTTTCGGTGAATTTCTAGACTTCTACTGTCACTTATTTTGCATAACCTAGATCATAAAGGGTTAGTTCCAACTCATGATAGCGCTGATATTTTTTAGAAGTAATTTTGTTACTGTATAACTTATTTATTTAATTTGTGTATGAGTTTGTTTTAAAACTTTCTTATTGCAATCGTACTTCATCAAACACATTTTTAAAGCTTACCTGTAAAGTGTTTGGCAGATGGGTCTCCTTTTTCACGTCTCTTATTTCTCTCTCTTATGTAGCTATCAATGATATCTTTAACATAATTCTTCACTGTAAGCCTCAGAATGTCTTCTTACAATTTTCATAAGGCAATCTTCCATTTTTTTTGTGATTTTCAACGACGGTCTTATAATCCTTCATTCTTGGAAATATAAAATACCTGCAGTACAACGGTGGGGCGAGTTATTTTAAAACAGAATAGAATAACTAAATTTCAAAAACAAGATGAAACTAATTTTTATAGCACTTTACAAAGGTGTGTTGTTAGTCTAACATCACTAACAACAAACTTTTTACCACTCCCAATATTCTTAAATATTGTCACACAAACGCCTCGTTTAAATAATTTTCTAAGGTATGGTCTTACATTACGAATTTTGAAGAATATTCGTCACTAGTGTCTATATACTTACTTTTCACACACTTTTCAAATGTATTGCCAAATTTCTTAAAGTTGAACTGAAATTTTGATTCCAATTAAGTGCAAAACAAGTGATAGAAAATATTTGAAGACAAGTTTCCGTTTATAATATTTATACCTGTAAAGATAAACAAAGCTCAAATGTAAGTAGAAATTCAAAATTTTATATAACACACATAAAATTAAACTTATCAACAACTAGTAGTGAAGACTTTTCATTCTTCTGAATTCTTGAACTGAATAAGAACACGCCTTTTGTGTTGCTCGAAGTGATCATTTTGTTGAAAAGTATCATTTTTTTGTGTGTTACTATACAAAGTTTTCATTAATTTTACATTCTAACGCCAGTTTTTGTTGTGTTCTTCTTAAGTGCAAATTCATCCTCCACTAAAGAATACGGTTATTCTTATAATGTACTGTTATTAATAAACTCGAAACTAGTGTATGTATTAATCGGAGTGAAACAATTCAACACTACGAATTGCACTGTAGCCGAACAAAAATTTACAGCGTCTGCCCTCTACATTACAGATTTCTTGTCAAAATACGTGATAGATTCTACACTTCCTGCAGTATTTGTACATTAAAGTAGCAATAAGTACAGAGGAGCTTCAGTATTAGTTGTAATTTTTGCACTGCAAATCCAGCAAGCATAGAATTCAAGCATTTTGCTGTATTTAGTGTGCTATTACATAATACCATGATACTACTAAGCCTAGATATTGATCAACGACCATGATTTGCTGAAATACCGGTTCTCGTTTAGATCACCAATTCAGAAGCTAATGATATTGAGATGATTGAAAACCAGCTGAATTTCGTTCGTAACACTTGAATGTTTCATTACTGTCATATTTTATTTATTTATTATTTTGTCTTTTTACTTACTTTATTTCTGTCTTCTGATATTTTTGTGCGTTTTCTTCAAATATGGAATAGTGTTAAGAAATAAAATCGAATTTATTTAAATTACATAAACATAAGACATAAAATCATAGTTGTTTAACATAATAGTTTGTATCTATATTGAAACTGAAAATTAAAAAATAAATAATTTTTTAAATGAAAACTTGATATTTTTTGAAAAAAATAGGCCTTCTATTCTTTTACTTAAAATATGCCGTGCGCATTCCAAATTAATAAAAATCTATAATTTTTTAAGTATGCACTTTCACTATCTAAATGAGCATATATGTGCGTTCATTTTTATGTGCGACAAGGGTAAGAATTATAGAAATATTAAATTCATGTGTGAAATATAGCTTTCTTTTTCAATTTACATCCTATTGTTACATTTAAATTCCTATATCTCTATTAATTTTTTTTTTGATAATTTAATGCACGATTATGTTCGTATATGCATTAAAAGTATACTCTTAAAAATTAAAGCTTTTTATTAATTTCGAATGCGCATGGGATATTTTGAAAAAAAATATTGAATGCGAATTTTTTTCGAAAAGATATTAATATATTTTTAAAATAAGATTTATTTTTTTATTTTCAGTGTTAATGTAAATAAAAACCTTTGTGTTAAACAAATTTAAGTATGATTTGAGACAAAAAATTAAGAAATGACAGTTTTCAGTTTTAACGTCTCTTGTCCCCTTAAAAGTTTGAAGGTTTTGTCCAATTGGTAAATAAGAATGCGCAGCTTGCTGCAAAATGAATTCCTGGTTACGGATGTTGAGAATGACGAATTAATGCGCTTTTGTGGGTGGGCTCGTCTAGTTAGAAGATTCACATACACATCCACTTTATGCAAGTAAAATAGGATCTTTAAATTTTTCTCGGAAAGGGAAGTCACCCGCTCCGCCCTTCCCCTTTAATCCGTCCTCGGATGTTAGACGACCGATTTGATTCGTTTGCTCTCTGTAAAACTGCGGGGAAATTTTCTCCACATACCTGCAATTATTTAATAAAAAAGGATACTGTAGATTGATCAGCAGACAATTTTCAACGTTGAAATATTTTAATTTTGTGCATAATGATTCAAACCAGAATTAAATATCAGTTAAAATTTTGAAAAATCAGACAATCCCAGATGTGAATAAACAAAAAAAACTTATAAATTCAAAAAAATTTAGAATTAAAAAATTTCTAATAGGAAATTGTCTGTGCTAAACAACCTAGATACTACTTTTTAATTGAAATAAATGGAAGTACACTATTATGGAGGGAGAGGTTAACAAGATGCGATGGTCAACAGCTTTAAGAGTTCTGTTAATAATCGAGGCTATCACATTTTTGTTCAAAGCCCTGTAATTTTAGAACATTTAGTGGTTATTTTACATAGTGGATTTAATAATAAGTGTCTATTAATTTATAATGTCATGTCGTAAATTTAGAACAAAATGTGCTTTTGCGCCACTGCATGCCAAAATGCCACATAATGTGTTATAATATTTGTAACTCTATGCAACCAAAAATGAAGTGCTTGAAACTAGAGTTACATTTTTAACCTTGTGCGGTGGTTATTTATTTATTTATTTTTCAATATAATTTAAATTTCGGAGTAGTTGTTCACCTTTTACATTTCAAGTGAAAAGTGGGTAATTAGATATTCCTTACTAAAATATAAAAAATAATATAGTGAATTTAAAAACAACTAATGTTAAATAACCAACCTTGCAAATTCTCCATTCAGAAGACCGTTCCTGCTTGTAAATAATAGGAGAACCTTCCGAAAAGCATCTTTTAAACTTTTCAATTCTTCATCCGTAATCTGGTCGTCATTAAACAACATACGGCGGATAATGCCAGCTGACCTTACATTCAAAATATCGATAATGTTGCATGATGATCCCTTTGTGCTCTTCAAATTTTCAACAATTGCATTTACGGAATCATAAATAGGTCCTGCCATATAGTCTTTTACAGAGCTCAGTCCATATTCCCTAAATGCCTGGACGAAAAATTTTCGGAGATCTCTCCATTCTTCACCGTTGGCTACCACCACGCCTGCAAAAGAACAAAAGCATCTTAAAGTGTTACGGTCAGTACGAGACATTATGTAGTAGTTATGGATGGTTTTGGTGATACTATTGGACTAGAAATCACAGCTTCGGTGATTAAAAGTGTTCAAGAAATTCATAGTGACATTGATAAAGAAGTCGACAAAGTTCTACCACTAACAGTATGAGGTTCAATGTGTTGAGATATATTCATCGACATAGTGGTTTTTTTCCCATATTATTATATTACTAAAGAAAAATCAACAATTTCTGTAACAAATTGAAGAAATTTTTAATTATATATATACTCCCAGAAAAAAAAAACGCATTCCTGATATTATTAATTAAAATTTAATTCAACAGATCAGATTTTAAATTGTACGGTCAATTGAAAAATTATCTCTCTATTCTAAAAAAAAAGTAACGGCCGCAATCAAGAGCTTGTTCGGCTATCTTTTCTTAAACCGTGGAGATTTGAATTTCGAGAAACATGTCCAGGGATTCGGAAAATTCTGAGGAACCTGATAAGCTGACTTAAATTTCGAAAATCGAATTATTTTAGAAGATATTAATAAAAAACTGAAAAAAATAAAACATAATGGTTGACAGATTTGGCTTAAAATCATTTATTCCTTTGCAACAAAGTTATTCCAAGTACCTTGAATCGCGTGAAATGGACAAACACGAAGTAGAATTACACCCATTTTACGCCAAATTAAAAAGCATATGAAATAAGTAACTCAAAAGGGTTACACAAAGTTGACAATTTTCAAATAGTAAGTTCGCTTAGACAACAGGAGTTTAGAATTAGCGATTATTGGTTTTTCCAAAACAGAATAACTAATTCTAATTGATTTTAAAAGCGCCATTATGGCATTAGGTACGATCTGGCAAAATGGTATCTTTCCAAGAAGGGTGAATCTAAAGCGCGAGTTCAAAAATGTTAGAACCCAATATCTTGAAAATGAAAAATAATTAAAATGCAAATTAATTTAAAGCCGGTTCGGTCCAGCTGGAGTATTTGCTACCAGTAGAAATATTTGGTGGCGTTAACTATGCCATTATAGCAGTTATAACGCTTAAATCAAACGAGCGAAATTCGATCAGTCGGAGCAAAAAGTGAGCCAGTTTTCAAAAGAGAGCTTCTCCTTTAGGTGCGTTTTTCGATCACAAGAGCTAAGCGGAATATAACAATGAGCGAGCACGGAAATTCTCGGAAAAAAACAGGAAGGGAGGAAAGGCGTTCTCAGAAAGAAGACTACTTAAAGAGCACTTTCGCGGAAAAACCGGTAAGTTTCCATGGAAACGGATCGCTCCGCAATGTATCGTTTTTTTTTTTTTTTTTTTTTTTTTTTGGGTTTAAGCGTGTAACTCGCGGTGCTAAATACGCCAATCTGCAAAGGATATATATATGAAAATATGGATAACGGTTTTCCGTGAACCTTAAATGAGCAGTAATTATAGGTTGTGAGCATGTGTAAATCGACAAATAATGAAAAGTCGCCATTGATGGCAAGCTATCCTATCTGTACACATAGTTAAAAAAGTGCGAAGTTTAAAATTTTTATTTCCAAGCAACATGCAAGAACCAAACAATGTGTAGCTCGGTAACATTCTATCTTATCCAACCTTTGGGTTTTGTTTATTGAAATTATGTTTTTTTTATGAATAAGCCTTATTAGGGGCCGAATGCCGAAAGCCATACGAAAAGCGAGCGTAGTGAGTCTAGGAACCATGTTCCCTAGTGCAATAAAAAATAAACTTGATATAAAAGTACCACAAAGGAAAATCTTGATAAATTGAATTATGGTCATGAATGATTTATCATCTTGCATTAACAATATTGTCCAATTTAATTCATTTTTTATTAAAATTATTCTTAATCAACAAAAACGTATTTTAGCCTATAATTGTGATCCATTTAATTTTTCTTAAAACACTGAATTTTATAAATTCGACTATCTGCGTGCCCGTTCTTCGCAAGGTAGGAGACGAATATTTTCCTAAAATATAATCGTAACTGTGCGAAAACAAAATGTAAAAAAAAAAGTTCATGTAGTCCCTTTTTTGAAACAACCGAGGGATATATTAAAGCAAGGTAGGTTTATAGTTTAATTAATTTTAAGTCGAACGCGCGCATTGAAAAATGATGAATAGAACACTTTTAATTTCGCGAAATATTTATTATCGTTATATACAGTTCTTTAATCCATATTAACCTACTATGAATATGAATTATATTACTATGAGTTATGTTAATTAGTATTTTCCACCTTTAGGCGACATTCGAATTTTTCACTCTTTTGGAAAACGCAAGTTTCCTTGTTTTTACGTAAAAACTTTTTAATTAAGCCTGGGATACAGACTCTATTTACCGTCATAGAAAGCAGTTTATTGACGGATTCTAGTTTTATTATTGGTTTAAAAACTGGATTCGTCAATAAAACTCGTTTATAATGACGGTCAGTAGAGGTCTGCATCCCAGCCCTAATTGGATTTCTAACTCATTTTTAAACTCATGATGTCAAAATGACATCATTCTCAGTTACGATATCCAACATAGATTAGTGAATGAAGAAGAAAAAAGAATGCACGTTGTTTTACTTTTCTAGATCATCTGATAAGTTGGAAGTTTATTATTTCACTTGTGGTAAAATCTTTTGTTAAAGATTGCCAACCTAATTAGGATTTCAAATGCATTTTTACACTCGTGACATCAAAATCACGTCAATCTCACATGAATTATTGCAGGCACTAAATCAGTAAATCTTATTTTGTCAAATATGTTCACTAATGTGCTCAAATCGGACAGTTGGGCCACTTTCTATCCTGAAAATTGCAAAAAATCGTTAAAAATTAGGGAACAGGTGGATTTTCAGAATGTTAAAGATAATTACAGACTATTCTATGTCGTTTTACGTGTATGTGCAAAATTTCAAGCCGATCGGTCGAACGGTGTGGAAGGAGTTCCTGAAAAAACAAACAAAAAAACTTTCACATTTATACAATAGATTCGAGGCCTTTGTTTTATAGCAATGAAATATTTGCATTGAATAATACGGACGGCGAATGTAGCCTTGAGAATAGATCTTTCGAAGAGTTCACTATATTGAAGATAGCTATGCTCTTGCTTATGTAATTTTTGAGCACTAATGCGCGACATTGCACGAAGAAAAAAGCATCGTAATTTTAATTTTTTGAGCAGCGGAGACTTTGAAATATTTTATAATTCAACATCGTGACAAATCTACACAATTATACGCAAAGAAAAATAAATAGTAACCGTTAAGACAAACAGTATAGTAACATTGAATACCAATAAAATTGTAAATGGCACACTGCAAATAATTTCGTAATTTTCACCGCACGTTCTGAAGTAGTTTATAGTAGGCGCAATGTGAGGGTAAAATATAATACTTATCACGCTGCAATTTCAAGTAACTACAGCACAATGGGCAGATAAAGGTAATGCAATTTTTTTCAGTGCATGAAAGAAGCCTTTAGTGTAAAGGAAATTAAATAACTTAAATAGTAACATTGTTGCATTCATACCAACTTGCTCAACTCAGGAAGAGGCTCGAAATGAATATAAGATAATATGATTTTTAAGATTTTATTTACAATTTCGAAAATATATTTGAGAATGAGAATTAACCACATAAATGAAAAAAGCACTGAATATAAAAGTAAGTCATCTTCAAAATGTAAGACAAAATTTATGGCTGTCTCTTTTAAGGGTTAGATTTTTGTTGTCCATAATAACAGACAATTTAAAACTCGAACTCAAAGAATGTGCACGTAGGGAAATATTTCGTTGAATTCAACAAAAATTTGTTTGCAGTATTTTAATTAAACAATATTATTAAATCAGTTTTTTTTAATTTAATTTTTTTTTCGTCTAATAAAATTTTGTTCATGCAAGAAAATATTTTGTTGATTCAACAAAATTATTTAGTTTGAATAGCGCAATCAAAGTTTTGTTAAATTCGACAAAATAGATTTTTTTCCTTCAGTGCCCTATTAACCACTAAACAGTTTCTTTTCCTTGTCATACTGTGTTCAAATATAAGCATATTTTTGATAAACAATTTTGCATTCTAATTGATTACTTAAATTCATATCAGCAATCATAACTTTTATAATTATTGAATTTAATTATTTATAATGATTTTTAATTATTACAAAAAATACACTATTTTTACTTTAAAGTTGGCTTTCCCCCGAAGAGCTAACTGAACTGTATGAACGCTTTACAGGAATGGAGGAGATGGATTATTAGCATCAATTTCACAAAATTTCCGAACAGTAGTTAGATCCAAACTTTCCGCTTCATCGTCGCTGGAGAATTCTGATAATAAAAATAAATTCAGAACTTCCAGATTCGTTTAGAGAAATTTCCGATTCACCATCGGATTCAAAATCAGAGTTATATTCGGTTATAAGCTGATCACTGTCGCTCATCATTTAATTTTATCACCAAATTGGAAAGAAATATTACTCGTGAAGTAAGACAGACTGAATGTGTGGGAACAAATTTTCCATTTTCCCGCGCAGTCAGAAAACAATAAACCTGTTCGGAAACAGCTGAGCACGTGTTTTTCTCTCAAATCTTTATAGGACTACTGTAGTTATAGTGTGTATAGGACTACTGTTAGAAATATTACAAAGTACTGAAAGTGAAAAAGTCTGGAAAATCAGCAGCTAAGCGTGGAAAATGAACTGACCGACCGGCACACGGGCAAATCAGGGGAGTCAACTTTCCTGTGACCCGACCGGCAGTCGTATAAATCAGTCATGGGGGTCAATATACAATGATGACATGAAACTAAAAAGAAAAAAAACTGAAAATACCTTTATCCAAAATCTGCACTTCTTTCCGAAAAACAATTCGTTTTGGTGACGTGGGCTTCTTTGATACTTTTTATACTTCCTAAATGGATTAATAATCTCCCAGTAACGATGAAGCTAAAGACATCCCCATACTTACGATGAAGCTAAAGACATCCCCATACTTCTTTTTCATTTCGGTCATTTGTAAATGAATAGTTTCATCTTCTAAGAAGGTCCAGTATCCTAGGTAAGGAAGTCCTGTAGGCCCTGGAGGTAAATCTCTATTTCTCAGGAAAAAATATATGACACCAAGAATAAGTACTACACATGTTGAAAGGACAGGTATTGGAGTGTCACTTATTAGTTCTTTTAAATGGTTAAATTCCATTTCTTACCTGTAAAATTGAAAAAAATAGACAAAAATGTCAAAGTGATATTTTAATTTCGTAATATAACAACTTCAGAATAAAGCATAAAAAAGTTAGACAACTTTAAAAATTCGCATTTTTAAAGTGTTTTCTAATACTGGGTTTTATAATAATATCTTTTTCTTTTAATTATATAATTTTTATTTTTATTTTTATTTTTACGATATTAAAGTATGAAATGAGAAAAAAAAATGTCATTGCTTGCAAATGTTAAACCAAAATTTTGGAAGTACATTATAAAAATGAAAATTGGTCCATTCGTGCATTTTTATTGATTTTTACTCTTCCAAATTTTCAAATATCTCCAACGCAATGTGGTCGATTTGAAATTTTCTTCAGATGAACAGAAAAAAAAACAGTATAGAGCATCGGATGCTACAAAAATATACAAACCCATCTATTTTCCAGGTTTTTTTTTCAGCACTAAGGTGCTAGGTGGGAGAGATTAAAATGTTGAAAGTCACACAAGGTTTGCAATTTTTGATAATTGATCGACAAGTTTGCTGCCAAAAAATAACTTCAAAACCGAACAAAGTTTCGCGATATCTTCCGAATTTGGCTAGAAAATAGAAAAGTATAGTTAGAATATGCCTCGCGAAAACTGTAAAATAGTGTTAATAGGCGATTTTAATGTAGATTTCAATTCCATATATGAGTTTCATAGGACAAGAAAGAATTGATTCCTACTTTTAAATCCCTCACTCGCGTTAACCTAAAATAAATCGCCGCACTTTGGCGAGCTTTGTAGTCATGGGTCTCAAGGAGTTATGTACAGCTGCAGAAAAAAAATGTCCTACTTGCTCTTTATTTCGCCTTTATTCGTCGTACAGCAAAGTTATATATACCATTCGTTTGCAAATAACGTATACTTTAATTTACTATTAATTTAATTTGCATAAGGGGCCGTCTTCATATTTAATTCTGCATGAACTTCGTTTTTCTCAATGGCAACACTGCATTTTGACTTTATTAAACGAAAGAAAACCTTCAAATTACCCTAAATATAAATTTTCACCAATTTTCTGCGATAATTTCCGGAGGTACTGCACATTCTTTTTTGCGCGATTTTAACGGACTTTCTGCAAATTGAAAAACGCTCTTTGTAGGTTCCGAACTTTTCGCCTTTCATTCATTTCGCTTGCGAGAGTTAAAAGAAATAAATATTATTTTCAAGGGAAACCAGTGGCGGCTCGTCATTAGGGGCCAGAGGGGAATGGCTCCACCTGATATTTCAAAAGCTTTTTTAACTATAATGCAAAATTTGTATTCTTTTAAAATCAGTTTACTTTAATAGTGTCTCCGTGTATTTTATTCTATTTTGATTTAAGTTGGAATATCTAAAGGAGCATTTTTTACACCAGCTTTGTCCCTTAATCCAATTATGTAAAGCGAGCCATCATTCAAATCCTACGGCCGCGCCGCGGCATCTCCAATGTATTCCCCATTGAAGCACTCTGGGGGCCGAGAAATGAAGCCCTAATATATTTGCGCCAAGCACAGCAAAGTAGTGTTAGTACCATTGATCATTTCTCAAAAGATGAACATATTTGGCTGGTTATCACAAAAAAGAATGCGAAAGCACAGTTAATTTAGCACCAATTTAGGGCCCCTTAGCATTGGCCCGATAGGAGAAATAAAAGTGTTTCCATGGAAACAGCTCTATTTGGCGAGTTTTATTCTTTTGGTCGAAAAAAGGGTGCTGATAGTGATTTTTGTTCTTATTGCTGATCATCTTTAAGAATTAGGAATTTTTATTTATCTCATTTAAAACAGACTTAATTTTACTATTTTTCGGTTTCAAATATAGTGAAAGTATTAATTGAGTGAGAAATGGTCGTAGATTAAAATATTTTGTCAAATTATAAATATATTTAACGACTATGAATTCTGTTGACAGTTTATTACAAGTTCCTTTCAGCAGATTAAACATAGCAGAAAAGCTTGAAATAAAACCCGTGGGACCCTATCAACCAAAATATTTTGTCCTTAGACAAAAAGATGGCAAAAGGACACGATCATTTCAACTAGAATGGTAAAGTAAAGCACCATGACTTTCAGTAAGTGAAGCAAAAGATTCGTTTTTTTTTTTTTTTCCTTTTATTGTTTGCTATTTGGAGGTGAAACATTATGGGCCAATTTCAACATGTACACATGCAATTGTTGAATTTAATATTGTATTCAAGAAAATCATACTTTTTTGATATTGTATTTTTTTTTTAAATGATACTGTACCTTTTTTGAAAGAAAAATGGAGGAAAGGGTTTTTTAAGTGCAAAATAAATCTGCTGTCTTTAAATGAAAACTTAAAGGAGAAATCAATACGCCTTTCATAACTTGTTATTCGAAAGTTTTTATGTATTCACACTGTTTACAAAAACGATTCATATATTTTACCTTTTCGAGCTTAAAAAAAAGCCCCTCCAGTGAAAAGGTAACGATCCGCCACAGCTCTATGTATATGTATTTTCCCGATTTGAACTGGCACTATTTTTTTTGGGCCCACAACTGAAGCAGGTCACGAGCCGCCACTGAGGGAAACACTGTTTCTATTCTTTAAATTTCTTTGTGCTGAGAATATCAGGGGTAGAAATTAGATTATTTAGTCAGTGGTCCAAATGATCCGTGAGTCCATTAATCCTTGGTTCGTACACATAATTTAAAAGGGAAAAAAATGCAAAATGAATGCTTACTATTTTGAAAATCTTTCTAATTTTGAAATTGTTATTGAGTATTTCTCTTGAAGGTTCGCTTAGACAGGATGACTGTTGCCAGGAGTGAGAGGCTCGAAGAATGGTTTCATGAATGAAAATTTATTTGTTTGAATTGCATGTAAAAAACGCAATTACTTTTTTGCCGACCCAATATTATCATAGTGTTTGTTATTTCGCTTCCTTCATTTAATATTATCGTCTGCAATGTGCAATATTCTTATAAGACTGTTGGCGGTATTTTAATTCATAGTCAGATGAAAATTTGGACAGAAAAACGTGATTTTGAATGTTTGCTGAATGTTTGATAAAGTATGTGGAAGTCCAAAGACCTGATATTTCCAATATTAAAAAATCTGATGTGTCCAACACATGACTTCCTTGCACGTCTATTAAATCAAAAATGTTTTTTACGCACTTCCTCTAAACTTATTTGTTTGAAAGATATAAAATATCAATAATAGTAAGATATAGCGATTTCTAGCCAAACATTTCGATATCGCCAAGCTGAGTTCAATTTGAAAGATTTCTTTCTGACACTTTATTTGGCGATATTTCACCAAAAGCCGACAAACTTGAAATAGTTTGCGAGATTTTGGGGATAGCCAAAGTAGTCATTGACCACAGACTTTCAATGAATTGAATGCATCCATACACCTTAATGTATTTAAAGTCATTTGGCTCACCCTGTAAATAAATTCCCAGTCGATTGCTGTCAAAAAAGATATTGAAAACCGTTAGATATTATAATATAGTTCTAAATACAAAAGTTCAAAATTCTACGGGTTAAAGTTTTAGAGTTATACAAAATACGAAATAATTTTTGGCGCCAAATTTGGCGATATTTCGGCGAAACTCGTCAATGTCGACGACATTTGGCGAGATATTAAGCATGGACAGACAATGACAGATTATCGCCAAATTTGGCGATATTTCGACAGAACTCGCCAAGAACGATGACAAATGGCGATACTTTGGGCATGGACCAAATGACTGACTATCGCCAAATTTGGCGACATTTAAGCAAAACTCGCTAAGGTCGAGGACAGACGGCGAGATTTTGGGCATGTACCAAACAATGACTGTCTACAATTGTATTATATTGAAGATGTCCATAGACATTAAAGTACTGAAATTCTTTTCGGTGGTCCTAATTTACGTTTACTTTACGCAATTTTCAAAAAATTGTCACTAAATAAATTTATATATGGTCCCTTAATTCATGAAAATAATACATTTTAATTAATATAAATTAAACTACTGAACATAAAAATTTGAAATTTTGCACAGCCACGTAATATTGTTTTCCGCATTTATTTCCATCAAAATTTGGCTAGGTTGCTATTCATAATATTTTTAATATTAATTTAATAATTCATAATTCATATTAATATTTTATTAAAAATTATAATAATAGTAAATTATGTTTGGGTCGTTTAGTTCTAATAGTACGAATAAAAGTCAGCTTCTTATTACCAATATTATATGATATATGAATTAAAGTATGAAAAAATATTTTAACATAGGGGGAGGGGGATTTTGGCTGCTCATAACACACTCATTTTCAGTTCAAATTTAATGAAAATTGGTATCCGGGGTTAAAATGAGCTAAATGTTTGAAATATGAAGTGAAATCTAGGGGTTGCTATTGGGAAGAAAAAGTTGGTGGGAATTTTAATATGGAGACGGTCCCTTATGCAATTTTTATGTATAGCAAATTAAAGTGTACGTCAATCGTAAACGATTGGTATATGTTACTTTGCTGAACGACGAACGACGGCTGAATAAAGTACAAGTGGGACATCTTTTTTTCCGCAGCTGTACATGTTTCAACTATCACAAAGGAACTAGGTGAAAACGAAAGTGAACAAATTAGCGATAAACGCACCAGGTAAGGAATTTGAAAACAGTCAATTATTAAAACTACATTAACTGCAACCCAAATAAATAAATAAACGAATAAGTAAGAATGTACTTACATGTTTTTCCAAACCGCTATTTTAAAACTGTGATTGCCACATAAATACAAAAAATCGTCATGTTAACTGAATACGTATAGTTATCGACATCCTGCCGACAGTGGGAGAGGGGGGGAGATCAACCAACTAAAGTGAAAAAATTAGTGATAAACGCACCAGTTAAGGAATTTGAAGACAATTATTAAAATTACATTAACTGGCAATCCAAAATAAATAAATACGTAAGGGAATGATGTAGTTATATGTTGTTCCAAATCGTCATCCTAATTTTAAATTGCGGTTGCCACATAAAGACAAAAAGTTGTCGTATTGACTGCATATGTTTAATTATCGCCACATTGGCGAGAGTCGGGGCGTTAAAGTAGAAATCAAACCAAGAAAGACAAATACGGCACACCCAAGGATTTCGATGCACATTCCAAATAGTATTTAAAGCGGTAAAGTACAGTTGGAATATGCTTGCCAAAGATTGTAAAACAGTTTTAGTAGGCGATTTTAAGATAGATTTCGATTCCAAAGAAATGTTCTATGTAAAAAGGGAGAAAAATACGGCACACTCATGAATAATGATACCGTTTCCAGCTTAATGGAATAAGGGAAGAAAATAGGGAGGACGCATTTAATATGAGACGCTTTTAATATATAGCACTTTAGTACGTATTTAAAATCTGAAAGTGTTTCAGATTTTCTTACATTTTTAAGATCTACTCCGAAAGAAAGCATCTCATCGTGGGATCAATTATCGGCCAGAAGACTTGTGAAGATTTTCAGAAAAATACAAAGTAAATATTCCCTCCCCCCACTCTGTATTAGTTATAAAAATAAGCTCGTTGCAACGCGAAGAACCGATACCGCCCCCTCCACCATGGCCGATTGGATAAAGCCACTGAACATGGTAGACGGCTGAAGTGTGAAGTTACCGTGCACATCGATCTAATGATCCTGAGATTTGATCGGTTTTCTCCAGATGTAACGTGTGCGTTAGAATCTCTGAAAAGGACTCTGACTAAGGCACTCCCCCCATAGGCTAATGCCCTCATTCGGGCTTGCCATAACGCAAACAAACGAAGAACAGGTATTCCAAATAAAAAGTATTTTGTTTAACTATATAAGATTTCAAATTTTTTTCAATACACATTGTTAAATTTTATATTTTCAATGAAAAAAAATTTGAAAATATCACTCAGAAAACTATAGTTATATTTAAATGATAATTACATTTGCTTAAAACATTAACCAAACAATGAACTACTATATTTTCCATTCTTCACTCATTATAAAAGACTTCTGATATTCACTAGTGACTAAATAAGAGAGTAAAAGTCTATTAAAAGTTTTTAATTTTCAAATACCAAACATAAAATTTTTATCAGTTACATTATCTTCCTTGATTTCCTTAAGGATACAGTTTGTTCCTTAAAAAGCATTAATCAAAATTAAATTTTACACTTCAAGCATCTTTTTAGACAAACATTTTCAGAGAATATTATTCTGTAATTCGCGATGTTTAATTCAGAATGTTCGCTAAGTTTCAAATCTTTATTGTTTGTTTACAAACACAACGGGAATGTGTATGTATGTTAATGATGAAAATATGTAGATAATATCAAATTGAAATTAGAATTAACATTTTTTGAAACATAAAACCACGTTTAAATGGAGTTTAAATGCAAATATATTTTAAAAATAGGATTTTTAAATTTTAAAATTTTATGTTATGCTGGGAAAAAGCAGCATTTGTCCAAACTGGGTTAAATAAGTACAGTTACATTTTAAGAAATACAAAAACTATCACTCTGTCAAAAACAAAAATGCAAATTTCTTAAATACACAGACCAAGTTGAAACTTAAATTATAAATTAAATTAAACGTATTTTAGATGAGATGAAAAAACGTGATCAGTGGATAACTTCGTTTTTGAGATTATACGTAATAACAGCAATAAAAAATATCACCCGTCATAATTTTCAGGAAAAAATCGGAAGTATTTACCAATCAAGGAACGCTCATAACTATACAGGATATTAACTACTCACCCTTTTTTTAATACTAAATGTCAACTTAAAAGGTTTCCAAGAAACACTTGCCTAAGTGGCACTCAATAACACTTTTTTTTATACGCGTGTGATAAAAAGTTTTCAGAATACCTCAAAGTTCACTATGCCTTCAACCTATCTAACCTAATCTTTATTTAGTACTAGCCGCCTCCGACGACTATTTGGTTCGCCATTTTAATAATTCTTGTTCGGAGAGAATCTTATTCCATACCGGCATCCTTGGCACTGAAATCTCTCACATTCTGAACGTAATTTAAAATTAAGATGGTTACAAACAGGAGCGGCCCTACGGTAAGTGTCGCCTCCTGTTAATATAAAAAAGACGCCCCTTTTATGCTCTACTTAGTTTTTGAGTTCGAAATCAAGCCCCTTCGAAGCCGGCGCCCAGATGCGATGCCTACTATGTCGAGCCGCCCCTGGTTACAAAAATACATGGTTAAATGATAAATACCTACAAAAAGGTACAAATTATTTTCGTCCTATATTAATTCTGAAGAGTTTCTGGATATACTGGGCTTTATAAAAAATGGAAAGGAAGAAACACATTCAGATTTTAAATCCGCACTAAAGTGCTATATATTAAAAGCGTATTATAATCATCCATGGGTCTTCCCTGTTTTCGTTCCTTATTTCATTAAGTTGGAAAGTATATCATTATTCATGAATGTGATTATAAAAAAAAAATAAAAATTGATATTTCTAACATCCTCTTTCTGGGTGTAATACAATAGAAATAGATGGGGAAAAGCTAAATGCACTATTCCAAATGAATGAAAATTTTAAAAACTTATTCTCAGGTGTATTCATAATCTAAGTAGCAGACGATGAAATTGCGATAAATTGCGCCAAGCGTTAGAATCATCTCCTCAAAATCGCACATCAACCATTTTATTTTTCGCCAAATTAAAAAGTTTCACATTTTAGCCTCGGAAATTTTCCAAATCCTATTTTCGTTTGAGTATAAAATATTTTCTTCCTGCTCTCTGATTTCACGTGGACACGATATTTTAATTAAAAAACAACCTTACAAATAATCTAAACAAAAAAAATCGTTATTCTTTTATTTTTACTTCAAGAGTCTGAATCATTTAATAAACTCTCCAAATATGGCAACCTAGATATGCTATATTCTCTCTTTTTTCCACTGCGGGGTTACAATTGCGAAATGGCAGAGCAAAAGTTAGCTTTTTGCGACATGTTTTTTATCGGTATCTCCTAAAATAATTCGAATTTCGAAAAAAATCGCTTCGCGGTATATCGGGACGTCCTGGAGAATTTCCATACAAAATTTGGTATACCTAGGATCACCCGTCTACGAACTACGCGAGACACAGACAAACTAACTAAGTAACTAACATTTTACAGTTTGTTTTATTTATATAGATTTTAAATTTATTTCGAGCACCATCTACACTTTTTTGCTTAACTGAATTAATTGAAATCATATCACTCGGCCAAAGATGTCAAAGCGCTTATTCAAATATCGGGAAGAAATTTTATTACAAACGAAAATATGTTGTAATTTATTATATCAAATGTTCTTTTTAAATATTAAACGGAATTTATAGAACGGAATATATATATATATATATATATATATATATATAGTTCGGTTAAACAAATATATGGATTAGGTTTCAAAGGTGGCGGGGGTATCAAGATAGCTGTGTAAAAATTTATAAAAACGTCTATTTTCATGATTTTTTTTCTAGTTTCCCATTTATGATGGAATGCAACTTCTCTTTCAAAAAATCAAGTCATGTTTTAACTTTATCTGCTAATTTTTTCTCGTCGATATTGATAAAATTTCATATGTGAATTAATTTTGAACTATGTTCCCAATTTAGAACACTGTCCTATACAAGGTTAAAACATTTGGCCTTCTGAATCCAGCTGGTGCTAGAAAAGTCTCATTTAAACTCTTAATTTAAGCTTACAAGTGTTTTAAAATATTATCACCTACTATTTTTAATATGAATCGCTGCCGATGGAGACCAGAGACTTCATACTACATCACACATACACAAAAGAAGTATTTTCATCTTGATGTAAAATTGAGTAAACGTTTTTTTTTTTTTATGTCAGTTGAATTTTGTCCTCCAGAACTGTTTTATCTTACTTCTGATATTTCCAGCCAAACTTCATAGAAAAATGTCTTCTGTCAACCAGTCAAGATTCTTAAAATAAAACCGATATTACAGAAAGATTTATACTGCACAGCCTGTTACAAAGATGCAAAAATACGAAACTTTGACTGTTTAGTTAACTAATAAAATAGATTAATCAAATAAAACTCAGCTCTTTTCAATATACAGGGTGTGAAATCTAAAGATTAGCAAATGAACTTGCTGTCTCCCAAAATTGGTGGCAACAAAAAAAAACTTGGTTGTTATGGGGACGATTTAAGAAAAAGAGGATGCATTAAATAAAAGTTTGTGTGGAGGTGGAGAATTAGGTAAAAAGAAATAAAAGAAAAGCGAAAGAGTTCGGAGACTGTATACAGATTTAACTATATATAATATTATTTAGCAATTAAAGAAGTTATAGGGGTAAGTACCCCATTAGAAATCGTGTTTTTTTATTTCGGTGAAAATTTATTGAACCTGGGCACATTTTCAGAACGGTGTTCCGGAGCTATGTGTGCGTTAGAACCACGGAGATATATTATAGGAGTGGACACTCTCCATAGCTGTTATGCCTGATTTTTGGTACCCCAAATAAGTTTCAATTATGTAAACATTGGAAATCTAGTGACGTGTAGCGATCCTAGCGGCAAAATAATAAAGCATTTCCCGTGCTGATTAATAACTAATTTTATTTGTTTTTAATTTTCCGACCAAGCATGTGAACGAGATTATTAACGCGAACACTCAATTTTAATTATTTTTTTTCACTTTTGCGAAATGAATAAAAAAAGACAAAAAATGTTCTATCTTAAAATTATTAAAATATTGAGTTTATATTTGTTAACGAGTGCGCATATCGTGGCTGACAAAAAAGAAGTTTTCGTCTGCCAGGGTATATATTTACATTAGAAAATGGCTTTGAATTCATTACTGGCGTGAGTTTTTTATGTAACATGAATTTAATATTTTAATATGAGTTTTTTAGAGCTGTGTTATAATTTGTCACAGCATGAAATAAATGTAAACTGCTTGTTTGGGTAGGATCATCATTATAGATAAACACTTTTTAAATATTGCATTCTCATACTACATAATACTAAATTTACTACTATTTCTTAAAATACAGCTTTGGGGCAAAATAATAACACGACATTACATGCATAGTATTACTTCGCTTCGAAACTATTGCCCATATTAATTACGAAATTGTATTCTCGGACAATTATGTAATTAAAACACATCTGAAGCAATAAATTATAATATATCGCGTTCATAAGTCTATGTATTTAATTTTTTGATGTTCTGCTGATTCAACAATCTCCATTCACTTCGCCTCGATGGAAATATAAACAACCTGAGATGCGCAGTTACCCAGTGTGTGTAGCGCCAACTGTTTGCAACAACGGCGTTATCCAACTTTCTAAGAGAAGTGTCCTCTCCTATAAATTTCCTTCGTGGTTAGAACTCACACAGGATGTCCCAAAAAAGTTGTAACGGGCTTTAATTCATTATCTATTAGAGATAAGTGGGCAGTGTAAATTGAAAAAATGTTCAAAATAAAGTCGGAAATAAGACTCAGATAAGAATAAATCCCCCTCGTTCATTTTCAAAAAGTTACACTTTTTAAATTTGTATATGACCCCCGTAGGAAACATCTTCCAATTAGTAAAATGTGCCCCATACACTCATAGGTGACTTACAAAATTTGAGAATTATACCTTAAAAATAATCAGAGACATGAAGATAAATATAACGCTAAATTAAACCATTTTTTGAATGTTTCATGAAGGGAGAAAATCCCGTCGAATGATGGCATTTCAGGGATCGTACAGAGGTTTACGAAAGAAAATCTTTTTTCCCACTGTTGGCGATTGCCAATTGAATTAAAGCCAAATCATTTAACTGATTTTTAATTTTATTCACCAGATGACGCTGCGTGCCTGTAAAGGGGTTTCAATTAGCTTACTGTCCCTTACGAGGGGCCTCTTGAGAGAACGGGGGCCTCCCTGCGAGCGATGCAATAAACAAATTGAGGTAGAGGTTCTTTGGATACTGAGAAAAGAAGTTATGTTGAGAAAGAAAGGATAATTTTATGGGCTTTGTCCCAGTTAAAAAGAATTGCTGCGTATTAAGTAAAATTGAAAGATGGTTTTTAATGCCAACTATTTCAAAAAGGGCATTTATATTTCCTGTGTTTATATCTTGTAAAAGGATAGAAAATTTTTAACGAAATTCACTGCTCGCTCAACAGGTTTGGATTTATTCTGAGTACGTAGGATTAAATTACGCTGCGTCACAGTGCGTTTTGAGTAAGTTAAAATTGATTGGATTGCTAGACATGATTATTTCCCTGTATATAATTTATATAGATTATATTTAGCTGTGTGTCTTCTAAATTTAAGTATAAGCATTGTATTTTAAGTGTTCATTAAAAGTAATGTTAATTAGTTTTGAGTTTTGGTTTAAATTTGATGTTTTGTTTTCTCTTGATTATTAATTTTTTGCGTTAGCTGCCCTGCGAGCGCGTCATCGCAGATTAGCAGCAAATTTTCTGTGTCAGAACTTTTTTGAAGTTTTCTTTTTGCGAATTCTGAGAGCAATTTAAATGCGATGTATTTTTTTTTTTCATTTTGTACTGCGTTTGAGTTCTGACATAGAAAAATGGCGAGCCTGCCAGGATACGTTTAATTTGGTTTTGTATCAGGGAAATGATCATACTAATTGAGAACTGTTTGTGCGTTAGGAAAATAAAATTTATGTATGAGGATTATATGTATTTAAATAGGTTTCGATTTCATATTTGTATTAAATGTTATGAGTATTTGTGAATTCATTTACTGTATTTAGAGAGAATATTAATTCTGCGATTATAAAACTAATATATAGGACTTATAGGCCTTTGTAGGGGGCCTTTGTTAGGATTATAAATTGAGATTTAAAGAGTTAAGTAAAAAATGAGTCTTGAGGCTTTAAAGAAAAAACGATCTGCTACTCGTAGCAGTTTTACTAGAACGGCTAAAGTTTTAAAAGATGAACCGGATAGGTCCGTTTTAGACGATAAATTCATTAAATTACAAACAATAAGTGCAGAATTAAAAGTTCAGGATTCTGAATTCTTAGATTTAATGATAGCAGCTAAGAATACGGAAGAAGTTATCGATAACGTAGTTATAAGCTGCGAGGAATATTTGGATGAATTTATTACTCTTAGTCGTCGAATAAAAGAAAAAACTAATATTTCAGACGTGAAAATTAATATGAGTTCTAAAGTTGATGGTATTATAAATACATGTAATGAAAAACGGTATAAATTGCCGAAAATTCAAATAAAAAAGTTTGATGGGCAACTATTGAGTTATCTTTCGTTCTGGGGCCAGTTTAAAAAGATCCATGAAGATAGTAATCTGGATGATGTTGACAAATTCCATTATTTGGCGCAATCAATGGTACCCGGGACCCGTGCTTATGAGTTAATTGAGAGCTATCCCTTAACTTCAGAAAATTATCCGAAGGCTATTTCTGCGTTTGAGGAGCGATTTGGCACTAAGGAAATTTTAACTCAGATTTATGTGAGAGAATTGTTAAAATTAATTATCCAAAATGTACACTCACAAGGTAAAGATAAATTACCACTAGTGTCGTTGTTTGATAAAATTGAGTCCTATCTCAGAGCGCTTGAGTCTTTAGGTGTGAACCAAGACTCCAACACCGCCTGGCTATATCCGATGGTGGAGTCATGCTTATCATTTGAGTTGATTAGGGTCTGGCAGAGAAGCTTACTATCTAGTGCCAAGGGACCACGTCTTTCAAATCTTTTGGAATTTTTGCGAAAAGAGGTTGAGGGAGAGCAGAGGGTGAAACTTGCACGGTCAGGGTTTGAAATTTCTTCGCCCTCGCGGGAAGAGCGCCCTAAGGAGAACAAGGTTTTCAAAAATAAAAAATCTTTCGCGAGCGCCGCAAGTTTGGTAGCTACGAAAGAGTTAAAGTGTGTTTTTTGCGGGAAAGGTCATGAAAGTAAGGAATGTTTTTCGGCTCGGTCTTGGCCCCTAAAGGAAAGATTAGACAAATTAAGAGAATTAAAGTGTTGTCTCCGCTGTCTTAAGCCTGGACATTTTGCGAGGGACTGCAAACAATTTATTCAATGCCATGTGTGCAAACGATCGCATCCCATAATATTATGCCCCGAGATTCAAGAAAAAAGGTGCGAAAACGCAGAGTATGCAAAAGTGCCGACTGCGGTACAAACTACTATGTCTACCCCTTCGTGTATGAAGGAAGTTATTCTCATGACCAGGGGCGTAGCCAGAAATTTTTTATGGGGGGGGGGGGGTTACGACTACTACAACTCATATTTATGTATACGTGGGTGTGATAATGTAGTGAAGAATATACATTTTGTATGGCAAAAAATTGCTCATGGGGGGTGGTTATGACCCTTATAACCCCCCCCCGTGGCTACGCCCCTGCTCATGATATTAATGGTTGAGGTAGTGTCGGGGGATATAAGGAAAAGGGTAAGGTGTCTTTTGGATTGTGGATCGCAGAGATCTTACGCTCTAAAATCTACAGCTGAAGCCCTAAATTTAAAAGGCCTTTCTTCTGAAAAATTAACTCATACGCTGTTTGTGGGGACGAAAACTGAGGCTAAAGATCACAAACGATATTCTATGAGATTGAGACCTGTTGGAAAAGGTACCGAATATCAGTTCTGTTTTTTGGATCAGGATACTATTTGTGGTGGTATACCACGCATCCCTAAGGGTCCGTTATTAAAGGAATTAAAAAGCCACCGAATTTGGATTTCAGATGTGGGCAACGATTATTCTGAGATAGAAATTTTAATTGGTAGCGATATTTATGGGCAAATTATTACAGGTGATGTAATTCAACTTAAGGAGGGTTTGACCGCTATTAATACTAAGTTGGGATGGACTCTGTGTGGAGAACCAAAAGGAGAAAGTGTTAAAAATTTTGAGGGTACCCAGTCCATGTTGGTAACTAATTTCCATGTTCAAAATATGAAAGTTTCCGATATGTGGGATTTCGAAAAAATTGGTATTGCCGATGAAGCGCAAACCTTTTCTAAAGCGATTGAAGACCAATTAGCTCAGGAACAATTTTTGAAGGGGCTTTGTAGAAACGAAGATGGTAGATATTGCGTGAGCTTGCCGTGGGTTCAAAATTTTCCACCTAACATTGCCTCTAATCGGCATATTGCGGAAAAAAGGCTCTTTGCCACTACACGAAAATTGAAGAAATTAAATTACTTTGATGAGTACGATAAGGTATTTAAGGAATGGCTGTCTGAGGATGTTGTGGAACTGATTCCAGAATCAGAAGAGAAAGCGAAGGGACACTATTTGCCACATCATCCAGTTATAAAATTAGATAGTCTAACTAGTAAAATTAGGCCCGTTTTCGATGCTTCGTGCAAATCAGATAATTCATTTCCCCTAAATGATTATTTGACAAAGGGTCCAAATCTTGTGGAAGAAATCCCTGCGATTTTAATGCGGTTTAGGGATAAAGCGATTGGCGTAACTTCTGAAATCAGGCGAGCCTTTTTGCAGATTGGCATAAAGCGAGAAGATCAAAATTATCTGAAATTTCTTTGGTGGGAAAATAACAAAATTGTAGAGTTCCGCCATGAAAGGGTTGTATTTGGGGTTAAAAGTAGTCCATATCTGTTGGCGGCAGTGATCTCATTTCACCTTAGTAATGTGCATAGAAATTTTGAAGGTGTTGCCCAGAAACTTTCAAAATCCTTTTACGTTGACAACTGCGTCACATCCGTTGATATGAAAGCAGAGCTTGAAATTTTTATGAATCAAGCAACAAACATTATGGCAGAGGCCAAAATGGAACTGCGGATGTGGACATTTGGTCCAGATAATGAAGTCACTGCGATGAATGAGTTTGGAGCTGTAATATCCGAAGACTTTTGTGATTTAATCATCGAAAGTTGCTTGAAGGTAGCGATACCAAAACAGAGTAAACTGTTAGAATCTTTCCAGAAAGAAATAAGCGCAGCTGAAAATTTTTCCAATAACCTTCAAGCAATGGGGTTTTTTTAACACTCGAATAATCGTCTCATGAGTTTTATCGGGATGTTGGCGTTTTGCCTGTAAATAAAATGGCACAAGACATTTTGAGTAGAGCTCGCTCCTTGATGCAAAAAAGCTTGCACCAGACTGTGGCAATCGGTGTCGAGTCCACACCTCCTATAGAATCCGAGAATCCTCTGGAGCTGAATGACGTATCTCGAGCAAAAGGCAGCCTTAGTAAATCGACATTCCAGTTCCCAAGATGCCAAATAAGTGTCTTAGTTAGAGACATAGTGGAATTGATTCATGAAGTTAAAGAAGAAGCAAAAAATATTGGCCCTACTCATTCTCCCCGATTGTATTATGTTGCTAAGAGTATATGTGAATTATACTGTGCGGTAGTTCCAACATTTCATAAAGAAGAAATTCAAAACATTCCACAACAGACAGACAGTGCACTTAAACGGATAGATTGGAAGAAAATATCGGAAGATGAGGTTTATCCAATCAAATGGAAGTTCATTCCCCCTACTGCTGCCTGGTGGGGGGGGGGGGATGGTGGGAGCGTCTCATTCGTTCCGTCAAGACATTGCTTGTGCGCATTTTAGGAAGATCCACTGTGAATTTTGAAGAGCTTCTAACAAGCCTTTGTGATGTTGAAGCCACAATAAACAGTCGTCCACTGACTTATATATCAGACGATGCTGATACACTCATACCTCTGACACCCTCCTTGTTCTTGCAAGATATAAAACAAGTGGGAGTACCCGATTTAGATTCCATTGACTCAGATAAACTGAATGTGCGCGTGAAGTATTGCAACACTCTGCGACAAGAACTGAGAAGTCGTTTCCGTAAGGAATATTTGGGACAACTCGTACAGAAGGCCAAAGTTAAGTGCCAAGAGCTTAAAGTGGGGGACGTTGTCCTCATCGAACTTGAGAATAAAAAACGTGTAATCTGGCCTATGGGCAAAATTGAGAAAATCTACAATAGTAGAGATGGTGCTTACAGAGTAGTGCAGGTAAAAACAAACAGTGGACATTTGACACGACCAATTCAAAAACTTTATCCACTAGAGGTTTCAACTGCTGGAGATCCTGTACTCACCCTGACAGCCGAAAACAGATCCAGATATGGAAGATTGATTAAACCATGCAAAAAATAGTGTTTAGAACTGTGAATGGAACTATTTTTATTTTATTTGCTTAATTTAGTTTTAACCAAAAAATTTAAATATTGTGTTTCATTTATATATCCTTATTTTGTTTTTGCATATTTTTTATATAATCTAGTGTGTTCAATTTTATTTTTATTTCCAATGTTAAGAACTGTTTACCAATAGTGAAGAAATTCATTTTAAGAAAATTTTTGTGTTTAATTTCGGCTCTCGCCTAAATTAAAGGTGGGAGGATGTTGGCGATTGCCAATTGAATTAAAGCCAAAGCATTTAACTGATTTTTAATTTTATTCACCAGATGACGCTGCGTGTCTATAAAGGGGTTTCAATTAGCTTACTGCCCCTTACGAGGGGCCTCTTGAGAGAACGGGGGCCTCCCTGCGAGCGATGCAATAAACAAATTGAGGTAGAGGTTCTTTGGATATTGAGAAAAGAAGTTATGTTGAGAAAGAAAGGATAATTTTATGGGCTTTGTCCCAGTTAAAAAGAATTGCTGCGTATTAAGTAAAATTGAAAGATGGTTTTTAATGCCAACTATTTCAAAAAGGGCATTTATATTGCCTGTGTTTATATCTTGTAAAAGGATAGAAAATTTTTAACGAAATTCACTGCTTGCTCAACAGGTTTGGATTTATTCTGAGTACGTAGGATTAAATTACGCTGCGTCACAGTGCGTTTTGAGTAAGTTAAAATTGATTGGATTGCTAGACATGATTATTTCCCTGTATATAATGTATATAGATTATATTTAGCTGTGTGTCTTCTAAATTTAAGTATAAGCATTGTATTTTAAGTGTTCATTAAAAGTAATGTTAATTAGTTTTAAGTTTATGTTTAAATTTGATGTTTTGTTTTCTCTTGATTATTAATGTTTTGCGTTAGCTGCCCTGCGAGCGCGTCATCGCAGATTATCAGCAAATTTTCTGTGTCAGATCTTTTTTGAAGTTTTTTTTTTGCGAATTCTGAGAACAATTTAAATGCGATGTATTTTTTTCATTTTGTACTGCGTTTGAGTTCTGACACCCACTATGGTACATAATAAACGTGTATGTGTTCAAAATCACGCTTAGTCCCCGAATATCTTTCTTTAAAGATATCTCTGCGACGTTGTTTGACGAAATACTCAAATTTGGTACATTACCTTATTAGTGTGTGATTAGTACCTCATTTTACTAACTGGATTATATTAATTTGTACGGGGTTGTATACTAACTAAAATATTGTAGCTTTCTGAAAATTAACGAGAAGAATTCTTTCTTAACGAAGCCTTATTTCGAATATTTTTTTCAATTTACATTGCCCACTTATCTCTAACAGATTAAGAATTAAATTCCGTTATCAGATTTTTGGGACACCCCGTATAAAGTTTTATCCAAAATTTAGTGGATTGCTTGCAAGAAATTCATTTTGCAAAATATAACAACAATTAAAGTACAGAAAGTGTGTCACCAACATAATTATGAACTCATTCCGTGAACTTTACAGAAATCCTAAAAAGATAGAGGAGGTCATTCAAATTTTTCAAATTAAAATGCACATTAGATTAACTTTGTCATTTTCATTATTTTTTTTCTATATTCAGTTAAACATCGTGTATAAATAACAACATATCTTAAAACAACATCCTTCAATATAGAAACTGACTTAATTTTTTTTTTTCGAATTACTCCAAAATTGATCATGTGAAATCGGTATTAAAAATCTGATGTGGACAACACATGACTTCCTTGATGTCTATTAAATCAAAAATATTTTCGGCACACTTCATCTAAACTTATTTTGTTCTGAAAGAGATAAAATATCAGTAATAGTAAGGTTTAGCGATCTCTTGCCAAATATTTCGATATCGCCAAGCTGTGTTCAGTTTAAAAGATTTCCTTCTGACACTTTATTTGGCGATATTTCACCAAAAGCCGACAAGCTTGAGATAGTTTGCGAGATTTTGCGGATAGCCAAAGTAGTCATTGACCACAGACTTTCAATGAATTGAATGCATCCATGCGCTTTAATGTATTTAAGTCATTTGGCTGACCCTGTAAATAAATTACCCAGTCGATTGCAGTCAAAAAATATATTGAAAACAGTTACATATTACAATAGTTCAAAATACAAAAGTTCAAAATTCCACGGGTTAAAGTTTCAGAGTTATACAAAATACGAAATAATTTTTGGCGCCAAATTTGGCAATATTTCTGCGAAACCCGCCAAGGTCAACGACAAATGGCGATATTTTGGGCATGGACGTAATGACTGAATATCGCCAAATTTGGCAATATTTCGAAAAATACTCGCCAAGGTCGACGACAGACGGCGAGATTTTGGGCATGGACCAAACAATGACTGTCTACAGTTGTATTATATTGAAGATATCCATAGACATTAAAGTAATGAAATTCTTTTCGGTGGCCCTGTAAATAAACTCTCCTGTAGATTAGAACCAAAAATCGAGATGCTCAACTAGATATACAACAATCTTATGTATGAAATTTCAACATTCTACGACTGATAGTTTTTGAGATTTGAGAGTTAAATACATACACACGTACACCAAAAGTCCCAAGCTTGGAGACTAATGGCGTAGTTGCTGAGGGAGGCACGTGACCGTGGTCGGACCATTACCTAACTTATATGATAGGACGGTATTATGCTTGAAATGTATAAATGACCCTAAAATTTCTATTGGCCGCAATGTGTTTGAAATCTTTTGAGTGTTTCTGTAGCAGAACTATAAATGATAAAGACATTTTTTTTTTTTTTAATGGAGAAATTCATTTGTAACTCTTAACATTATATATCACTTCTGAGTCGTTTGAAATTGTCCAATACCTTTAAAATACGCTTTAATGAATTTCGGCCCAGAGAGGTAATGCATTTAGAATCTCTTGGGCGGCTCTGTAGATAAACTATCCAGTCGAATGGAACCGAAAGGGAAGGTGCAAAAATAGATGTTACAACAATCCTAAATATAAAGTTTCAACATTCTTAGACCAATAGTTTTTGAGATATTCGAGTTTAATGAATTTCGGCCTATAGAGCGTAATGTATTTCGAATCTTTTGGGCGGTCCTGTACATAAACTATCCATTCGATTGAGACCAAAAGTGGAGATGAACAACTAGATGTTAGAACAATCCTAAATATAAAGCTTCAACATTCTACGATAAACCGTTTTTGAGATATGCGAGTTACATACATACGTAGGTACGTATGTACAGACGGTGTGGAAAAACTGGTCAAAATAGACTGGCCGCTGGTCAAAATGAGTTGCAGACAAGCTTATATGATCATGTATGGTAGCTTATGATGAGATGAATCGAAAAAATTCTTAAAAGTAAATTTAGAGGTAATCAAAATCGGTTTTTTTCATCGAAATTTGGCGCCCGAATGTTTTCGAGATCACGTTACTCCTTATACTCCGTACAAAGAAGTAAAAATTACGAATTACCTTGGATGGTAAAAAAAAATATGATTATGGTAAATGAATGGAAAAAATCTACACAAAACATTTTGTCTAGTAATATGAACACTCAAAAAACTGGTGCTTAAAAGTTGAAATTAATAAGGAACTTTGTAAAATAGCATATAAATCTTTAATAATATAAAATGAAGTCGCTTCCGCTCGATGTTCGCTTAGATCTTCTCAACTACTCAACGGATTTTAATGCAGTTTCCAGCAATAGACAGAGTGTGATTCAAGAGGAAGGTTTATATGTACAATACATCGCGGTACGACAATAATATACACATGTGTCGAAGAAAAAGACAATATTTACGCCTTCGCAATAAGGTTTTCAGGTTAAACCACACGAATTTGTATATAATTGTAATAAGCGATTTTATTTCACGTGATCAGATTATCAAATCTGTAATTTAAAGAGTCACGTGACTCACCATCTACATATGAAAGTGTTTATCCTTATAAATAAAAATGAAATTCTGTTTGTCAGTTTGCACAAATTTTGCACAGATAAGTAAAATATAGAATAAATGACAGTCCACTTTAAAACTTTGAAAGTCTACCCGTTCCCGGAATTTAAGAGATTCTCCACGCAGATAACTTTCCGTAATCGTAACCCCTGTAGTGAAAAAAGTGTAAAATAAGCATCGTGGTTGCCATGTGTGACGATTTTGCCGAATAAAATGTTTTAAATTCTTAAAGTAAAAATAAAAGAATAATAATGATTTTTTTTTGTTAGTTTATATTCGTAAGGTTATTTTTTTTTAAATTATAATATCGTGTGCATGGGAAATCAGAGCAGGAATGAAATGTTTTATACGCAAAACAATAAGAATTGAAGATTTCCGCGCTAATATGCTAATATGTAAAATTATTTAGTTTGGCGAAAAATAAAATGGCTGATATGCCGATTTTGAGAAAGTGAGTTCTAGCAGTTTGCACAGTTTTCGGCTTGGTGCAATTTACTGAGAGCTTAAGGAAATAGATTTTTGAAAACAAGTGCATAGGTTTTTATTAGAATACAGCGTTAAATTTTAATAATCTGTGCAGAAATAATGCAGTTATTAAGAGATTTCAAGCGATCTAGCTTCATAATTCTCGTCAATTGAGTACATTGATTTAAGTTGGGGGAATTCCGCCAAATTTCAGAAAATTGAAATCTTCGCATTTAGTACATCGGAGTAACGATGAATAAAACACGTTATAGTTGATAATTTAAAAACTGCGGCTGTATTAAGGGATTCCACTTTTCAAATAAATGCCTACTTTACTTTTTGGCGGTCGAACCATTTCCCATTTTGATTGCTGTTAAGTCAATGCTTCGAATGATTCCCTGAAAAAATACTTGCAAAATGGCCTATGTTGGCACTTTGGCGAGGCTTAGATTTGAAACTGGATTTTATTTGAGACTGGTATATATAATAACACTGGTTATAGATAAAAATGAATGTTAGTATGTGTGTATGAGGTTGAAAAACTCCAGCACCGTTTGACCGAACACCATGAAATTTGGTTCACCTAAGTCTTTTATCATGGAGAAGGTTTTTATGCTATCCGTTTTCCTCTAACTTGCCACTAGGGGGCGCAGCAGAACGTCGAATTCTATTCCGTTTAGGCGTTTGCTATGCGAATATCGTCCAACCGATTTCGATGAAATTTGGTACACGCGGATATTAGAACACGGAGAATATTTTTCACTATCCATTTTGCTGTAACTTGCCTTTAAATGGCGCTGCAACGCATCAACTTCTATACCGTTCGACCGACCGGCATAAAATTTTTTATATTTACACATTTGAGCACGAAGAATATATTCTGTGTTCCTTTTTATGTTACTCACCACTAGATGGCACTGCAATGCATTATTATTTTAATTCGCCACTGATGACGCGCAGCAGGCCAAATTCTTGATCATTCAAACGGTCGCTATGAAAATCAGTATGCATAGTTTGAACAATGAGAATATTTCTGCGTTATCCATTTTGCTATAACTCGCCACTTCACGGCGCTGTAGCAAATCATTACTTTAATTAACCAATAGATGGCGCTGCAGTGTATCACTTCTTAACTGTGCAACTGATCCCTATGAAAATAGGTATACATAGATATTTGAACACGGGGAAGAGTTTGGCACTATCCGTTTTCCTATAACTTGCCACTAGATGTCGCGTCAACACATCAACTTCAGGACTATCCAGCCGACCGTCATGAAAATTCTTATACATAAATATCTGAATGCGAAGAATATTTTCGCCGTATCCGTTTTGCTAAAACTCGCCACTGGATTGCGCTACACCGCATCACCTTCTTCACCGTACAAACGTTTGCCTTGAAATTCGGTATGCATGATTATTGAACACAATATAACGCGATATCCATTTTGCTATATCTCTTTATTACAATAAATAGTAATCAAAACAAATCGTTATATCAAAAAATCAAAGAATGGGAGAAGACAAGAAAAGAAAGAATTACGCCATAGTGACCATGGTCTGATGTTCAAATAATTAATTACGACCGCGATAAATGGTTAGCCGATCGTAATGGAAGACCCTTGATTTCGAGTTAGGTGACTTACGGATCCGTACAACGACATCGTTTAGTCTGTTTAGGACTGTGTAAGGGCCGTCCCACGGCGATTGCAACTAGGGAAACAGGCCTTTCCGTCGAGTAGGATTCCATAGCCAAACTTTGTCACCTGCGTTGAATTCGTGTCCCGTAGCTTTCGTGTCGTTGCGAGTCTTCATCTTCTCCGTGTTCAGGTTAATCCGCTCTCGAGCAAAATAATGCACGTCTTCAAACGCTGCCTGGAGATTTCCGTTTACTCCTCTGGTGATGGAGGCGTATCTGCTGGCGACCAAACACTAGATCGGCGGGCAGACGAAGATCTTTTCCGAATAGCGTCTGGGAAGGTGTGATGCCGGTAGTCTCATGGACGGCACTTCTATAGACCAGCAGGAAGAGGGGAGTTTCTTGTCCCAGTGTTCTTGATTCCTAGACACAAGGAGCGAGTGTTTGCTCAGAATAGTGCGATTAAACCTCTCCACCATGCCGTCGGATTGTGGGTGTAAAGGCGTAGTCTGGGTTTTGTCGAATCCGAGAAATTGACATAGTCCTTTAAAAACTGCAGAGGTAAAGTTCGTTGTTTGGTCGGAATGAAGTTGCAGAGGGGCTCCATACCTGGAAATCTATTCTTGCACCAATACTTCTGTTGCTGTCGTAGCTTCCTGATCGGGAATAGGATACGCTTCCGACCATTTTAAGAAATAGTCAATGACAACTAGGATGTTGTTTTTGCCGTCCGAAGTTCGTGGACGAGGTCCCAGGATGTCGAGGGCAATTCTTCCACAAAATGCGCTCCTACATTATGACAGTGAAATTTTTCACGGCTTCGTTTCTTCGGGCCTTTACGGGCGGCACAGGTGTCAGAAGCTTGACACTACTCTTCAACATTGTCTCGTGCCCTACTCCACTAGAAGCGCTTCCGAACTTTCTGCAGAGTCTTAATTATGCCAAAATGGCAATCAGTTAAGGCATTATTCAGCTCTTCTAGAATCTTTGGGAACCATGCCCAAAATATCGAATCGAAAACTAGGGAGTACTAACTGCCATCGAATATCTTGCTGCCGTCCGACTCCCATTTACGATATAGGTCTCCGTTTCTCAGGCCAAGCGAATCCCACAAAGTCCAGTATTGCTTCGTTGCTGGACTACCTGATGATATTTCTTGCCAACTGGGCTTAGCCCTTGATTTTTCTATTAATCAGTGGTGGCGCTAGACTTTCCCCCACGAGGGGGGGCACAAATATACAGTACATATGCTCAGTGGCGTATCCAAGCGGGGCATTAAATGTATTGTGAAATAGTTCCAGGAATCGGATCGACATACATAATCTCATACCCAGGCCCCGGATATTTTAAAAAACCACTGCACAATCTTCCTTAGTAGATTATTTTTTAGACTGATCCTAATTAACGTATCTCAAACTCCTTTTACATTACACAAATATTTCCCCAAGGCCTCAGCAAGCGAAAACTGTCGGGGTGGAGGGGATCTGTAGTGCTAAAATGAAATTAACTGATCTCTAGAATCAACGCAAATAAACTATTGTTACGAATTTTCGGGGCAACCCGCTGCTCTGGGGTTTAGAATGGTTTAAAATTCGTATTCTACGCTTCAAATAGATAAATTTTGCTTTTTGTTGCATCAAAATCGGCCAATTAGAACCGGAGATACGGAGGTTTCGCTTTCCCATATGTTTTTCTATGGGCTTCTAGAAATCTCGAGAAATATTAGTCCTAGAGCTTAGATCTCTTCACTTTTGAGGACTTATTTTTGGCGCCAAATTTGGCGATATTTCGCCAAAAGTCGCCAAGCTTGGCGACTTTTTGGTCATTTGGCGCGATTTTCCCAATGGGGCCTGGAAGTTGTTTTTCCTGCATTAAAAACGCATAATAACCTAACATTACTCTGCTACTCCTGGGGTTCGTCGTTCTAAAGTCCAGTGGTGTAAAAAGTTCAAGTAAAAAGTCACTTGTCAGGATGGAACACAAACTTTATTTCTTCTAGAACTTCGTAGAACAATCAACTGCACACAATTCACAAGCACAATCTAGCAGTAACGTGCTTTTAACAATCCGCTTGGATCAGAAGCTCTCACAAATGCTGTATTTCTCACACAAAATAAGTCACTTTTACAGGCTAAAATTCCGTGGAAATATTCAAGGGATATAGTACACTGTCCCTTAAGACACACCAATGAAGAATTTACACACAGCACTTTAAAAACAGCTTCAGAAAGCAAGCTAAAACACAGCTTCTATAGCACTATCAGTTCACACAAAACAAGCGTACTCAGAGCTCTTCGCACATTGAATGTTCAACTCGCAACTGACTCTCGGGGCGACGCGCTCTTCTATAAATAGCCGGCGCAGGAGGTACAAGAGGTTTCCAGAAAAGTCAATTTCTCGAGGGTTCTACATAAAGCGTGAATTTTGATTACGTCATAGAAGAGAAATGTTAGGTTATTATGCGTTTTTAATGCAGGAAAAACAACTTCCAGGCCCCATTGGGAAAATCGCGCCAAATGACCAAAAAGTCGCCAAGCTTGGCGACTTTTGGCGAAATATCGCCAAATTTGGCGCCAAAAATAAGTCCTCAAAAGTGAAGAGATCTAAGCTCTAGGACTAATATTTCTCGAGATTTCTAGAAGCCCATAGAAAAACATATGGGAAAGCGAAACCTCCGTATCTCCGGTTCTAATTGGCCGATTTTGATGCAACAAAAAGCAAAATTTATCTATTTGAAGCGTAGAATACGAATTTTAAACCATTCTAAGCCCCAGAGCAGCGGGTTGCCCCGAAAATTCGTAACATTGCCCCCTTCCCAAGGACTGCACGTCCCGGGCAGTACAATCCCTAGTTAGGAGGTCACACAGGTACCTACACTGTATAACACTTAACAAGATCTTAACAACATAATTCAAGCAAGTAATCAATAGCACAATAAGCAAATACACATTAATAATCATCCTAATAAACAATTACACTGTAATAAGTAATCAATGTAATAACAAATACACATTAATAAAATCCAATATATTACAAATATGTACACTAAACATGGCGTAAGTGGTGAGAGAAAGAGAGTTGAAGAAAGAGGAAGAGAAGGGAAAGACAGGAAAGAAATGAGAGTTGAAAGAAAAGAGGAATTACGCCATAGTGACCATGGTCTGAGCTAATTACAACCGCGGTAGATGGCAAGCCGATCGTAATGTACAACTCTTGGCTTCGAGTTTGGTGACTTACGAATCCGTACGATGACGTCATTCAGCCGGTTTAGGACTGTGTAAGGACCGTCCCACGGCGATTGCAGCTTGGGAGACAGGCCTTTCCGTCGAGTAGGATTCCATAGCCAAACTTTGTCACCTGCGTTGAACTCGTGTCCCGTAGCCTTCGTGTCGTAGCGAGTCTTCATCTTTTCCGTGTTCAAGTTGATCCGCTCCCGAGCAAAATGATGTACATCGTCAAACCGTGCCCGAAGGTTTTCCACGTACTCCTCTGGCGATGAAGGCGCATCTGGAGGGCGGCCGAACACTAGATCGGCGGGAAGACATAGATCTCTGCCGAACAGCATCTGGGAAGGTGTGAAGCCGGTAGTCTCATGAACGGCGCTCCTATAGGCCAGCAGGAAGAGGGGGAGTTTCTTGTCCCAGTCCTCTTGATTCCTAGATACCAGGAGCGAGAGGTTGTTCAAAATTGTGCGATTGAACCTCTCCACCATGCCGTCGGATTGTGGGTGTAAAGGCGTAGTCTGGGTTTTGTCCATTCCGAGAAGTTGACATAGACCTTTAAAGACTGCAGAGGTAAAGTTCGTTCCTTGGTCAGAATGAAGTTGCAGAGGGGTTCCATATCTGGAAATCCATTCTTGCACCAGTTCCTCTGCTACGGTCGTAGCTTCTTGATCGGGAATAGGAAACGCTTCGGGCCATTTAGAGAAGTAGTCAATGACAACTAGGATGTATTTGTTGCCATCCGAAGTTCGCGGAAGAGGTCCCAGGATGTCGAGTGCAATCCTCTCAAAAGGCGCTCCTACATTATAACGATGTAGTCTTCCACGGCTTCGTTTCTGCGGGCCTTTAAGGGCAGCACAGGCGTCACAAGCTTGACACCACTTTTCGACGTCGCCTCGAGCCCTAACCCAGTAGAAGCGCTCGCGAACTTTCTGCAGGGTCTTCATCACGCCAAAATGGCCTCCAGTTAAGCCATTATGCAGCTCTTCTAGAACCTTCGGAATCCTCGAGCGAGGGAGTACTAACTGCCATCGGAGCATCTTGCCGTCGTCCGACTCCCATTTACGATACAGGACTCCATTCCTCAGGCGAAGCGAATCCCATAAAGCCCAGTACTGTTTTGTTGCCGGACTGTAAGATGATATTTCTTGCCAACTGGGCTTAGCGCTGGATTTTTCCATAAATTCCACAATAGGTTTGATGTCGCTGTCTGTTAATTGGTCCGCCCGAACATTTTCGTCACTCCAGGGATCTTGAGATGATGCCGATGATGTAACTTGGCGGACAGCGGGATGTTTCAGATGGTAATTTTTCTCTGCCCTGGAGCAATAGCGACAACTGTCTATGCAGGGCCTTCTCGACAAAGCATCTGCATTTCCATGAGATGACCCTTTCCGATGACGTATCTCGATGTCATATTCTTGTAGTCGCTGTATCCACCTGGCTATTTGGCCCTCCGGATTCTTGAAATTTAGAAGACAGGTTAAAGAGGCATGGTCCGTTCGGAGCAGGAAATTTCGGCCGTACAGGTAATGATGGAAGTGCTCCACGGCCTTAATGATAGCAAGGAGTTCCTTTCTCGTAACACAATAGTTACGTTCTGCCTTTGAAAGGCATTTGCTCCAGTAAGCAATGACGTGTTCTTGGCCATCTATCTCCTGGGACAAAACTGCTCCGACACTCTCCTTACTTGCGTCTGTGTCCAGGATAAATGGCTTGTCAGGGTGAGGATACGACAAGATCGGCGAAGATGTTAAAGCCGTCTTCAGTTCGTTGAATGCGTCCTCACATTCCTCAGTCCATAGAAATTTCTGTCCAGTCTCGGTCAATTTGTGAAGAGGTCTTGCAATTTGAGAAAAGCCCTTCACGAATTTTCGATAGTAAGTACACAGACCGAGAAAACTTCTTAAGTCGTGGATATTCTCGGGACGACTCCAGTTCTGGACTGCGGACGTCTTTTCGGGATCGGTTCGGACTCCGTGGGCGGATATTATGTGCCCGAGGTAACGTACTTCCCGACGAAACAAATTGCACTTCGATGGACTCAGTTTCAAGTTCGCCTCCTTTAATTTCTGCAGCACCTTTCGGATGTTCTCTAGATGCTCTTCAAAAGTCCTTCCGACGATGATGATATCGTCCAAATAAACGAGACATGCTTCGTAGGAAAGTCCTCTCAACACTGTCTCCATTAGTCGCTCGAATGTAGCAGGTGCGTTGCAGAGTCCAAAAGGCATAACTTTGAACTGCCATAATCCTTGTCCCGTGGTGAACGCAGTCTTTTCACGGTCGTCGGGATGAATTTCCACTTGCCAGTAACCACTTTTCAGATCCAGAGTGGAAAACCATTCGTTTCCCGATAAAGTGTCCAAAGTGTCGTCTATCCTGGGAAGAGGGTAGCTGTCTTTCTTGGTAATGTCATTCAGACGTCTATAGTCAACGCAGAACCGGGTGGAACCATCTTTCTTTCGGACCAAAACAATCGGCGAGGCCCACGGACTAGTCGATGGCTCGATGACGTCATCACGCTGCATCTCCTCTAAAAGTCTGCTCACCTCTTCTTGCTATTATGCGTTTTTAATGCAGGAAAAGCAACTTCCAGGCCCCATTGGGAAAATCGCGCCAAATGACCAAAAAGTCGCCAAGCTTGGCGACTTTTGGCGAAATATCGCCAAATTTGGCGCCAAAAATAAGTCCTCAAAAGTGAAGAGATCTAAGCTCTAGGACTAATATTTCTCGAGATTTCTAGAAGCCCATAGAAAAACATATGGGAAAGCGAAACCTGCGTATCTCCGGTTCTAATTGGCCGATTTTGATGCAACAAAAAGCAAAATTTATCTATTTGAAGCGTAGAATACGAATTTTAAACCATTCTAAGCCCCAGAGCAGCGGGTTGCCCCGAAAATTCGTAACACTATTAATGCATTTACTGAAATTTTGGAGCGGGGTCAAACCCATATGATCCTTCCTCCTGGTTACGGCCTTTCAGCACGTTTGTATAAAATATCGAAAGCCACTTTTAAGAGTTCTTCTGGTTAACGCTTAAAATAATTCATATGAATGAAATTCCTTGAAAAAAGTTCAGCTACGCATTTTTTTTCCGCAGAAAAAATATCAGAAACAAAAGTGTTTTGTGCAAGAATATTGCTGTAAATTCACTAAAAATTTATTTTATAAATTAAGCATGACTGAATTTGTACGCTTTTACACAAATTGCAGTTATTCTTATAAAATTAAGAGATATATGTAAATTTAATTACAATTTAACTTCGATATCTCGAACATCGAAATTCATGATATCTCGAAAAAATGTGTTTTCCCTTAAAAATTGACTCTCACCCCACCAGTGGCGTAGCGATAGTGCTTTGAACTGAGAGACGGAAGGCGCCTGGTCCGATGACTTAACCGTTCGGAGTTTTCCGTGGTTTTTTTCCCGAAATTTCGCGTAAATACGGGTTAGGATCCTTTAGAAAGTCCCCCACGGAGGACAATCCCACACCTAGCGTAGATAAATGGCCTACATTTCCATTTACAAACTGATTCCCTTTTATTTCAACTCGTTATCTCAAAATCTCCATGTTTTGAAATTTTCCAGTGTCTATTATGCTGTAATGCGTCCGTAAATTGCATATGCAAAAAACATATAACCTTGTTAAAAAAAAGCTGAAATAACCACTGCTCTTTTGAAGTGGAAGAAAATGCTTCTATGTCAAATTTATCGTATTAGTGAGATTTATTAAGTCAGCTGAGATATTTCTGTTGTTACTAATGTACCTTTTGAGTGAAGCCCAGGCCATTTCTATTGCATTGAAATCGTAATGATATGGCGATAATTTTACAGACAACAGAAGGAGAAAAGACAAAAGTGCTGTACTGTGCATGAAAAATAGTGCAATGACGAGGTGTGGACAACTAGGAAATCCCAACCCCACCGCCTCCCATCAAAAGCCAAAACCCACTCGTTCTTCAAAGAATATTTCTCATAAGCACATTACGTTTAAGTAGAAAAGGAACATTGTCCGGCGTAGAGAAAATATTCCCTTCGGACAGATTTCTCTTCTCCTACCGAGCCTATAGCCAGTACATTAGTACTCGGATCCCTTTAGGATCATCTGGAATCCGGCTGCTTTCCCTGGAAACCTTGCTAAGGAAACCACATTGCCCAAAGCAACCAAATCACCCCCACCCCTCTTTTCCCAGACTATTATTTTTACATAACTGAAATGTTAAATTGTTCGTTTCTTTCACCAACACTTCGTTTAAGTTCCGTATGTATAAATAATTCCATTATTATATTTTTTTATTTTCCGAAATTAATATAAAATTTTGACTGGGTCGTTCTGAAATTTTTTTTATCTTTAAATGTTCCCCGACGAATTAAGCAAATAGCCCCAAGGGGGGGACACAATTTCCCCGACGGGGGATCGCGTGCCCCCCTGGACCCCCACTAGCACCACCCTTGCTATTAATTCAAGAATAGGTTTGATGTCACTATCAGCTAACTGATCTGCCCGAACATTTTCGTCACTCCAGGGATTTTGAGATGGTGCCGATGATGTAACTTGGCGGACAATGGGGTGCTTCAGATGATAATTTTTCTCTGCCCTGGAGCAATAACGACAACTGTTTATGCAGGGCCTTCTCGACAAAGCATCAGCATTTCCATGAGATGCTCATTTGCGATGACGTATTTCTATGTCATATTCTTATAATCTATGTATTCACCTGGATATCTGGCGCTCCGGATTCTTGAAATTTAGAAGCCATGTTTAATCGTAGCACTATATACTAATGAGATGTATGTATTTATGTATGCATGTTCACTACAGGCGACTATACCGTTCGTCGGATCTGGACCAAATTTGACACACTGGTTAAACAGGATAAGGAAAAATCATGGCCATACGAAAATTGAATGTGATTTTTAGTTTTACATTTATTTTATGTTTTGTCCAGTTTTCGGCCATTTTTCGCGCATTTTGCGTTATCGCGAGATAAATTTTCTTTCAAAAACTATATTGTTTATGTCATCGCAAACTGCAGAGTATTGTTTTTCAAATAAGTTTTGTTTCAAAGTCTCACTTAAATTTGCAGGTTTTTTAAGCTTTTTTAAAGGAAAGATCACTTTTTGGGTAAATTTTTGCAATTTGAAATTGAAACGGTCGTATGAAAAATCGAACAGGTAAAAATTTTCAATTTTTTAATATTGATAAAACATTTATATTGCCCTCTTTTAAATTTTCAACTGTGGAGAAATATTAAGTAGATTTTTTCTGTGATTTTTTTTTTTTTTTTTTTTTCTGAAACGATCGCAAATTAAAAGTCTCTATTCCGGAAAGAAAGTGATATAGAGTAATTTCCTTTCTATGCTTTTCCAAGACAACTAGGCAGGTGTTTTTTAGGAAGAGATTAAACATCATCAGCAGATATTTTTTAAGCGTGCTACTAGGGATTTCGCAAGAATTTAATTTAATTTTTCTGAAAGGCATTTCGCGACAATAGCGCTTGTATGACAATTTCCAGCAAGTCATTTTATTATTATTATTATTATTCATGGATTAGAAATAATGCAATGACTTATTTATTTAAAAATTTTTAAACAGTGGAAATATAAGATTTTTATTATTTTTTTCATTTTAGGATAACAGGACGTGGCAGTTTTTTTTAAATTATTTTTTTAGTTAAACAGATATTAAATTACTAACTTTTAAACAGAACTACTGGAAGATTTTTATTTTTTTTTATTATTGTTCTACACTGCTGGCCATCGTAAATGCAACACCCTGAAGGAAGCATGCAAATAATATGAAATTTACAACATGCATTAGCTGAGGTGAGATATGCAAATGATTAGAATTTCAGCGCAGACGCACATCAAGCGCGCCTGTGGCGCCACCTCAAAGCGCTATTTAAGGCTTGGAGATTTCGACGGTTTCAAGTACAGCAATTGTGTTTTTCTTGCTTTTTTTTCAAAAAAACGATAAATTATGCCTCGTAGGAAACAACGATCATCTTTTGATCAAGTATCCGAGTTTGACAGAGGAAGGATAGTGGCATACCGAGATTGTGGGTTATCTTTCAGGGAAATCGGTCGTCGTATTGGACGAAACCAAACAACTGTGATGCGGATATGTGATCGTTGGGTGCAGGAGGGTACGACGGACAGACGTGATCGACCGCATCGACCTCAGTGCACCACGTCACGTGATGACAGGCAGATTGTACGCATGGCAGTGACGGACCGCTCAGTCACATCACGAACCATATCACAGCAGATTCAGTCTGTAACGCATCATCCAGTGTCTGCGCGTACCATTCGACGTCGTTTACAGCAGAATGGTCTGTCCGCAAGACGTCCGTTGCTTTGTCTACCTCTGACGCGGAACCACAGACGTCTCCGCCTCCAATGGTGCGATGAAAGAAGGATGTGGACGACAGAATGGAATGAAATTCTCTTTACTGACGAGTCACGCTTCTGTATGCAACACCACGACGGTCGGATTCGAGTCTGGAGACACCGTGGAGAGAGGATGCTGAACAGCTGCATTATGCACCGTCACACTGGTCCTGCACCGGGTATTATGGTATGGGGCGGTATCGGATATCTCTCTCGCACTCCTCTAGTACGCATTGCCGGTACTTTAACCAGCCAGCGCTACATCTCCGAGGTGTTGGAGCCAGTTGTCCTTTCTTACCTTCAGGGCTTGCCAACAGCCATATTTCAGCAGGATAATGCACGGCCACACGTGGCACGCATTGTCCAAGGGTTCTTCGTCAATCACCAGATTGAATTGCTTCCCTGGCCGGCGCGCTCTCCGGATCTTTCGCCGATAGAAAACATGTGGTCCATGGTTGCTCAACGACTGACCCAGAGTTCATCCCCAGCTGTCACACCAGATCAACTTTGGCAACGTGTGGAAGCTGCTTGGTCTGCTGTACCCCAAGAACACATTCAAAGTCTCTTTGAATCAATGCCGAGGCGTGTGGCAGCTGTGATCTCCAACAACGGCGGCTACTCTGGGTACTGATTTTGGCAGGAACCACGCTTCATAGAATGCTGTAAATTTAATCATTTGTTACTTGGTCAACATGTTATCTACACAATAAATTTTGTTGTGATATCTCTTGTTTTTCTTGGTGTTGCAATTTGGGTGGCCAGCAGTGTATTTTATGCTAACGGGATATGACGATTTTTTTAGTAATTAATCTAAGAATTTAGATTTTTTCCCCCTCCAAATTATTATTAGAGGATTAAACAATTTTTTAAACGTAACTGCGTCACATACAGTGTTTGAAGAATTGCATGCATATGCAGAAAAATTCTTATTCACTTTATGCATTAATGGTTATAAAAATAACCCATAAGAATTCATTAGCTAGCATGAGCAAATTTTTTTTTTTCTTTCTTTTTTTTTTTTTTTTTTTTTTTTTTTCGAAGCCATGCTTTTATACCTAACGCTCCCGGGAAACTCTGGGCTATGCAGCTAGTTGTACTATAGATTTACCTTAACTTGTTTGCTTCCTTTGTCCCAAAATCCGGACGTCAAATATTCCCTTTTCTGTTCATTGTTGCTTCCCGGCATTTCGTTTAATTTCAGAACTTTTACATTTATTTATGCATTATTTAAAAATTTTAATAGCCAAGGATCCCCAATAGTGGATAGAATAATAACTGAGCACAAATTTTACAAATCACAACTTTAATGAATTTCACTATATTTACAGACTAAAATTCTGAGTTAAAAATATTGCACAAGCTCAGCTACACACATTTATTTACTTTCGAGGAATGACACACACTTCCATCGATCCGTCATGGAAAATCTTCTTATCATAACCCTCAGGACGTTTAAGTCTGAAATTCCTGATGATGGCTGTTAGATTTAAAAACACCTGCAGTATTGTGAATGCCTCTCCTACGCAGGATCTTCTACCTGTAGAAAATTAAAATTCGAATCAAATCATAACGTATCCATACTTATCTGACCTTGAATGTTTAAAAACACTCTTTGAAACTAAAAGGATAACAGTGTGTTGAGAAAAAAAAAAAAAAAAAAAAAACATATTTTCTTATTATTTTCCTAATTGCGCAGCCATTTTTGCTCAGAAGCACCGTTGAAAACGTTAACAAATAACATTTCAATTCCACCATATAAAAATGCAATAAAACCTTATATCGAACCTAAACGGCCCAGTTTTTTAACATTCTTTCAAAGCCAAGATGTCTAATGGTGATTTTTCTGCTAATCCAAGGCTAATTCCCGAGGTGATGAAGATTTACTGGACTCCTAGAACTATACAAGGAAGAAAGGAAATACGTATGGCGATTCCGTACACAGGTCTTGGGGTTTAATAGTAGGGGGGCGGACATATTTTCCTTCAAATGGGTGGTTCCGGGCATCCCTTCGCTTTTCGCGTCTAGGTGTCATGAAGTGATCGTCATTTATCATTAATAGACATGAATGCTGCGAAGCGAAAATCACGTGACCTCGGTATGAGGGGAAAATACTGTGATTCTGTCTGTGACTGTATTCAGGGGAGAAGTGTCGATTTTACCTCTTACCTTCAAAGTTTACTGCTTTTTGTACTTGTTATAATCCCTAATATTATTATACTCTGCTGAAGGGATAGGTCTCAGAATTCCGGTCTAGGATCTTTTAGAACGGTTTTGTTCCCAAGTCACTTTTTAACATTTATGATCCTATAATAGAAGGCTCTCTCTCTCCCACAGAGAAACACACACTATGCTGCTACGAATGCTTTACACCATTAGTTCCAAACCTTCGATTTATCAGCCCTGTGCACATCAATAACTTCTAAAGTTCGCGAGATGTATAATAGGGTTCGTGAAAATAATCTACAGTCGAACCCCGTTATAACAAACCGACGGATATAACTAACTAAAACAGTAGTCCCGCTTATCCATCAAGTCAAGCGTAAAGCATTCTGCATTGAATTAACAGTAAATATCAGGAAAAAAAGTTCAAAATGGAGGTATAGCCAAGCTAATATGTGCCGGAAATCAGGGCCGTACCCAGAAAAAAAAATTTGGGGGGGGGCCCAAAAGGTGAAAAAGGCTTCATTATTATTGTTTTGTTAAGAAAATTTTAAAATTCGGGGTGGGGGACCGGACAATTGGGCACGGCCTTGTTGGAAGCAAAAACTATCAGAATCTACATTTGAAAGAACGAGGAAAACAGACAAAACATATTTTCTATTTACGAGAAAAATTAGAACTTCTAAAAAAACTTGAGAACAACTGAACTTCAAGAAGTGGAAGAGGCTTTGGTGTAGCATACAAATGCCGAACTGTTCTAAATTCTGGGCAAATGTTTCAGTTGAAGGCTAATGAATTTGTAGTAAACTAGGGGCCAAGGCCCCAGACTCGCTACGCTCGCTTTTCGTATGAGGCATTCGGCCCCTAATCAGGCTTATTCGTAAAAAATACATAATTTCAACAGACTAAACTCGAAGATTGGATCAGATAGAATGTTACTGAGCTACACATTGCTTGGTTCTTGCATCTTCATTGGTACATAAAAATTTAAACTTTACACTACAGTAGACCCCCTCCCCCTCATACCACGGAAGATATTTTGTTATGGGAATCCGTGTTGTACGGGTCCTGAGCTATACTCCACTTGGAGTGCAGACTCCGCTTATTATCGCTGGCAAAATTAAATGCACTCCTCAGAAACACAATGATATTTAATGTTGCCTTTCAAAAGTTATATTAATTAGGAGCTAAAGCGTAATAAAATCAGAACATATGTTTCAGCTGCATTTTTAATGATGTAAAACCTATTGGACACCTTGCGAATTAGCCACCCATGGCGATTTTTCATTATTTGGAGACTTGCGTACATATAAAGTTAATAAAAGCTACGGAACAGATAGAATAGCCTGCCACCAATTGCGACTTTTCATTATTTGGCGATTTACACCTGCTCACAACCTATATTTACTGTTCATTTAAGGTTACCGGAAAACCGTTATCCATATTTTCATTTACATAATCGTTTGCAGATTGGCGTACTTAACACCACGAATTATACCATCTCGTCGCGCTAGCAAATATCCAAAGTGTACTATAACTGCTATAATGGCATAGTTAACGCCGCCCAATATTTCTACTGGTAGCAAATAATCCAGCTGGACGAGAACCGGCTTTAAAATAATCTGCATTTTAATTATTTTTCATTTTCAAGATATTAGTTATTCTGTTTTGGAAAAACGAATAATCGCTAATTCCGAACTCCTGTTGTCTAAGCGCACTTACTATTTGAAAATTGTCAACTTTGTGTAACACATTTTGAGTTACTTATTTCATATAGTTTTTATTTTGGCTTAAAATGGGCGTAATTCTAACTCATGTTTGTAAATTTCACGCGATTCTAGATACTTGGAAACGCTTTGTTGCAAAGGAATGAATGATTTTATGCCAGATCTGGCAATCATTCGGTTTATATTTTCAGTTTTTTATTAATATCTTCTAAAATAATTCGATTTTCGAAATTTAAATCAGCTTAGCAGGTTCCTCGGAATTTTTTGAATCTGTAGGCACCTTAGTCGAAACTCAAATCCCTACGGTTTAGGAGGAGATAGGTCCACAAGCTTTGACAGCGCCAGCGCCGACAGCGGCCTTTACTTTTTTTTTTAGAATAAAGAGATTAGAAATACCATTTTCGTGTTTTAATGATTGCAGACAGATACAAAAGACAGAACAACATATCTTACGAAAAATTGGAGAATTGGGAGGTTTTTCGGCATCCGATATCCATCCATAGAATCCCAATTACAGTTTCAATCGACTGTAATTGTTACTCTTTCCAACGAATGCAACTTTTAGCCTATGGAATAGGGTGTCAATAGAAACTTTAAATGTCATTTAGGAAGCAACTCATTTTTGGAATTTCAGAATTATATCATTAAAATGTAAAATGTGAAGTTTCTCTTATATCGCTAATATCTTGATCGCCTATTGCGATGTAGATAGAAAAGCACATAATTTCATCATTCTAAGATTGTGTCAAGTAATTGTTCGAAACATGTGCAGTAGCGCCGACTACGTGGGTGCTCCGGGGCACAAGCACACAAAGGAAAAATTCTGTGGGTGCGGAGCACCCAGAAGAATTTGTGTTACAATTCATACTTTAAAGTTTATAGACAGGCCTGAGAAAAGACATTTATGTGAGTGCTTCGAATCTCAAAAGCTTACAAAAAAATTACTATGGGTGCTGAGCACCAGCAATGGCGTAAGAATAACCCCAAGTCTCAAACCGGTGACACACACAAGGAGGGGTTAAACTTGCCCCCCCCTCCATCCAATTACGCCAGTACGAAATATGAACATTTTTATAGCGTCCTGAACTTTTTGAATTATTTCAGTACTAAAATGTTTTATTTTTTTTTATTAGTTGTGTGATATTTTAGGTTTAAAAGAAAAACTTTATCGAGGCCAAAGCTCTGTGTGTGCTTCGGCATAGACGCACATATGGGTACTTTAAGGCATGGAAGGGAGGGGGGAGATTTTTTGCTTATGTAAGGGAAAGGGTTCATGTCATTTAACGCTTCAAACATTTCAGTACTGAAATAATGAAAAAAAAGTTCAGTATGCTGTAAAAATGTCCACTATACCGACGGCTTGAGGGAGAGGCCAGATCCCTGTATGAGCTCCCATGTCCTTTGGAATTCAAATGCGCATGACATTGGCTTCAATTGGCATGTAACATTGGGGGGGGGGAATGTTTTGGCATGTAGCACTGCGGTTGTAAAATGTTTCCTATTGTAGAAAATATTTTCAAATAGGCAGGGCCGTACCCAGAAAAAAATTTCGGAGGGGGGGGGGGTACCAAAAGCTGAAAAAGGCCAAATTTTTCACAAAAAGGCTCCATTATTATTGTTTTGTCAACAAAATTTTTTATTTCGGAGGGGGGGGGAACAGACACCCTGGATTTTTTTTTAATTTTCGTCCCCCATTACCCTTATTATACGCTTCCCCCCTATAATTTACCCTTCCCCCCCTCCAAGTAAATTACACCTATGGCTCATGAGGAACTACGATAATGAATTTTATTTTTTAAATATTTTTTATAACTTACCGACTCCAAATAAGTTACACCTATAATAAGGGTACACCTAAGTTACAGCTATAATTTAGCCTCCCCCCCCTCCTAGTAAGTTACACCTATGGCGCATGAGGAACTACGATGACAAGGATAATCAGTAGCGTAGTTATAGGACGGCAGAACGGGTAAAAGCCACGATCCACCGGCCGGAACAGGAGCCCTTCCCGAATAGAAAGGCTGAAGAAGGGAACTACAACGTGTGGGTTGAGCTTCTTTACATTGAGGAAGGACAACATCCAATGAATTTGCCACGAGAAAACGCCACGGGCAAATCCTCATAAATGTTAATAAATCCTCAGGAACATTTTCAGCTACAAATGTTATGTTAGTCACAACAAAATGACCTCTAATCATCACGATTGTGTGATTTGTGGCCAAATGTAAGATTTGCCTTCAGGTTTCTCCATGGAAATAGGATACCTCATATTCCCTAAAAAATACATCCCTTATTTGCTCCATATAGCCCGAATCTTAGTATCCCCAAGCAATTGATAAACAGCGTAAAAAATTTCGAAAGAATTCGGTTTTTTTAAACAATCCATGACAATTAAGAACAATTTTTTACCGCAATTTTTATTTAGAATTAGTGCCAATTTTGCTTTTATTTTTTAAATATTTTTATAACTTACCGACTCCAAATAAGACTGATGTTTCCACTTTTGTCTTTCCCGGGCCGCTGAGGTACCTTGATGGATTAAATTTATCCGGATCTTCGAAAGCCTCGGGGTCCCGATGAGATGCCCATATGTTCATGAACGTTATTGCTCCTTTGGGTATTCTATATCCATTCAATGTTGTTTCCTCTGAAATGATCGAGAAAATAATCTGTGTGATTTAGAGACTTTTTCAGTGCTTTAAGAAATATGAGAACGATTTTAAAAAAAAGACAGGTCCAGTCAAATCAAGTTTCACTGGACATAAACAAAAGATGACATAGAAGAAATTGCAGTTGAACTAGTTTATAGTGACCTGGTTTATGATTAAAATTCCCTTATAACGCCAAAATATTATGTAGCAGTCAATCATTCTCACATAGAACAAATAATCGATTGGAGCGTTACACAGTTGTTTTTGACATAAATCATCTTACCCATTCACTGTCATTTGTAGTGATGGGCATGAATGAATGAAACTTTTTGTATTAATCCATTATTAAATGTATTTGAAATAATCGATCCCGGAAAATCCTTTCGAACGCTCTGCACAAAGCTTTCGAATAGCATTTGGCCTTCGAAGTTTCGATTACTATTCGGATAGTAAAATCCCGAATACTAATCAGAAAGTGAAATCGCGAATACTACTCGAATAATGAAATCGCGAATACTATTTGAAAAGTGATAATAGCAAATACTCAATATTCGATTAATCGATTATTGACTCTATTTAAACAGAAGTAATCGATTATAGAAATCATTCGAATGGCACACCACCAGTCGTTTCAACAGAGTTCAACTGAGCATTTTATTTATGATACTTCAGTACTGCCATAGCAAAACACCTTCAACGAACACTATTTACTTCTCTTCTTACTATGTATTGCTTATTTTGAAGATTTTTTAACTCTTCCAGAACTGAGTAAAAATTATCTTTGAATCAAATAATAGGTTTCATATTGTTGCAGAATTACTCTGCTACTCCTGGGCTCGTCGTTCTAAAGTCCTGTTGGTGGAACACAAACTTTATTTCTTCTAGAACTTCGTAGAACAATCAGCTGTACACAATTCACAAGCACAATCTAGCAGTAACATGCTTTTAACAATCCGCTTGGATCTGAAGCTCTCACAAATGCTGTATTTCTCACACAAAATAAGTCACTTTTACAGGCAAAAATTCCGTGGAAATATTCAAGGGATATAGTACACTATCCCTTAAAAGCGCCGCACTTTCTTCCTACCTAGAAGCGGCAGCAGCAGTCAAATTGACTGCTCAAAGGATTTTGTAGATTTATTTTAAATACAAAAAGTTTATGGTATTTTAAAAAGCTTTTTTAAAGAATAAAATGTTAATTTTTGCTAAAATACATGCTACCAAAAATATTTTTACTTACTTTTTATTAAAACTCATATTTTAATGCTATTCGCAATTTTTACATATTAGAATTTTTTTAATGCTGGAAGTGCATTTACCACATATGAAATGTGAATATTTCTGGCACATATCACTTGTTTTGTCTTACAAAATCCAATTTGGCACTGACGTCTCTTTTTTGAGAGTTTTTTAGTAGTGTTCGAAATTCCTGAGGGTAGTTGTGCACTTGCGTTTTTCTTCAAATGACTCGCTCTCAATTCTTCTGCCAATTGAAAAAGAAAGTTATGTCTTCTTATAGACTTACCACTCATTTTTCGGTAGATAATGCAGGCATTAGTTCCTACCAAATCCAGCATATTATAGAAAATATGCACGGGGCATCTACGGGAAGCAGTCCGCACAGAATATTTACGTGTCATTTGGTCAATAACGTCAACTCCGCATTTGGTTTTGTTGTAGAATTCTACTGCTTCTGGAAGTTTTTTTCACAGTTTGCAACTCTACATTTACATCTGTATGTAAGGTACTTAGAAGCAGGACATTTTTATTCTTTTTACCCTGATAGACTGTCAGTGTAGTGTCTCCATTTTTCAGTAAAACTGTTTCGTGAAGCTGAGTTTTTGATTTCCCGATCTCAAGCGGAATTTCTTTTCTATGTCTTCTTAACTGTCCCCACAAAACTTATATTCTTCATTTTAAGTTTTTTAGCTAATGAAAGCGAGGAAAAATAGTTGTCCGCTGTCACATTTCTACCTGCATTCAGATAAGGGCTCATAAGGCGCATTACTATATTTTCAGGAAGGCTTTCATTTTCATTTCTTGCATTATCCTTTCCAAGGTATGGAAAAGCATTGCACATAAACTTTGAGTCAACATAGACTACCATCCAAAATTTTATACCAAATTTATCTGCTTTATTCGGAATACGTTGAATTAACTTGCACCTAACTTTGGATGCAAATAGTTGTTCATCAACCACCAGATTTTCTAGAAAGAGCTATAAGAGCTGGCTTATAAGAAAGAGCACAGTTTTCTATAAATTTGTTCCAGATGTCTGAAAACACAGCAAACTTATCAGTTTCTAAACATTGACTCCTGTTTGACTTCAAATCAAATCATAATTTTTCATGATATCTCGAAAACGATTATGGTACATTGTTTCTTTTTTTAAAAAAGGAGGACCCCAAGTATTGTTCCACAGAAAATCGTAATCCATATTATGGGAACCATATGCTCCTCTAGCATAAATAATAGCAATAAAAGCATCAAGCTCTTCTAAAGCTATTGACCAGTTCGCTTCATTGTTCAAAGCTGCCTCTGCCTCTGTATATTTTTACTTTCCGAACATGTACCATCCAAGGAAAGTATTGTAATCATGAAATAATTCAACTTCGAGATTTTGGTGTATTTACACATTTTGAGGTCTTCTGAATTCATTTATTCTATTTTTACGAGATGTATGTATGTATGTGTGTATGTGAATGAACATGATAGCTCCTAAACGGGGCATTTGATTGTGCTCAAATAGGGTATATATGTTATAAACAACCATCGTAAGACCGGTATTGATTTTGATGTGTATAGGACTTATAGTTTTTCTACAGGGATGCGACAAAGATTTCTTTTACATTATGGCATATGGGGAGAAATTCTTAAAAGTGCGAAAAGGGTAGCTTGGTAGGCAGGTGAAAGTCGGTGAAAGTTAGTGAAAGGAAATAGATAAAATGTTTTTGTTCTCACGAAAGGGGTGAACAAAAAACAGGAGTGGGAGGAGGGGGGGGGAGGGGTCGGAAGATGACAAGTATTTCATGGATTAGATAAATAGTAAATGAAAGGAATATGTAGGGAAAATGTTTCTTCATGATAAGATTTTTCTGTGTGATAGAGTACGATGAATAAACTCAATTTCACTAGCAGTCAATTTGACTGCTCGTGGCGCTTCTAGGTATACATAAAAATATTTCCATTAATTTTATTTTCATTCAATGCATATTTGGTGGCAATAATTTTCAAGGTTTTTTAGGAGAATTCAAAAAATTATGACTTCCTAAAATAAAGGGTCTTTTAGGAATCCAAGCTAAAATATCGAAAGCAGGCAAAATGACTGCTCTGGCGCTTCTAGTGTTAAGACACAGCAATGAAGAATTTACACACAGCACTTTAAAAACAGCTTCACAAAGCAAGCTAAAACACAGCTTCTATAGCACTATCAGATCACACAAAACAAGCGTACTGAGAGCTCTTCACACATTGAGTGCTCAACTCGCACTGAACTCTCGGGGCGACGCGCGCTTCCATAAATAGCCGACGCAGGAGGTACAAGAGGTTTCCAGAAGAGTCAATTTCACGAGGGTTCTACATAAAGCGTGAATTTTGATTACGTCATAGAAGAGAAATGTTAGGTTATTATGCGCTTTAATGCAGGAAAAACAACTTCCAGGCCCCATTGGGAAAATCGCGCCAAATGACCAAAAAGTCGCCAAGCTTGGCGACTTTTGGCGAAATATCGCCAAATTTGGCGCCAAAAATAAGTCCCCAAATGTGAAGAGATCTAAGCTCTTGGACTAATATTTCTCGAGTTTTCTAGAACCTCCATTGAAAAACAATGGCAAACCGAAACCTCCATATCTCCGGTTCTAATTGGCCGATTTTGATGCAACAAAAAGCAAACTTTATCTATTTGAAGCGTAGAATACGAATTTTAAACCATTTTAAGCCACAGAGCAGCGGGTTGCCCCGAAAATTCGTGACAATATTTTTAATGTAGGTTAATACTTTTTTAATGTAAGTTAATATTTTTCTAATGTACTTGAATATTTTTTAATATAGATTAATACTTTTTAATGAAGGCTAATACTTTTTTAATACAGGTTAAATTTTAGATAAAATAAATATTCCTGATTATTAAACGTTCCAGGAAAATCAGATTTTCTTTATATGCACACATTAAGATATCCATCTTGCTTGGTAGTATATAATGTAATTTTGCTATCCTCCATTGTGAACCCAGGGTCTGAAAGGGTTAACACGATAATGTTTCGACATTTTCATCGACCTCGTGTTAAACTTACTTGTGCAAACCAAGCCTGGGAAAATTGTCAAGAAGTCCGTCATTCTCAATCCTTCTTGAATAAAGGCATTCGTGTAAGGGAGTTTGTTCTTATCGTCTAAAGTTACTTGGCGGTCAGCTCCAATCACCTCTTGCAGTTCTTTGTAGATTTTTTCTTGTTCCTCTGGATAGTCCAAAAGGGCTTGTATGAAGTAAGCAGTGAGTACAGAGACTGAGAGAATTCCGTCACCAACAAACTGAATCATAGAAGAGACGAGAGCTTTATCTGAAACGAAATTAGAAAAAGAAATATCAAAAATATAAATTTTCCGAACATCATTGCATGTGACAGGAAATAAGTCTAATATGCAGGGATTTTGTAAGACGAAACAAAGCTTTGCAGTTCTTTTGCGAGACGAGACAGACCAATGTTTCGCCTCTTCGTACATATATTATCACTTTTCTGAAAATCCACTGTCCTCATGAGGAAGAAAACTACGCTATGATTCTTTAAAGATAGAGTTCTGTCACTCTGTCTGCAAGAGGGAAACTAATATATCACTCTGATGAAAGTCCAGATTAATGATGAAAGTCCAGAGAAGAATAATTTCGATTCTTTGCAACCGGCCACTGTTCTCCGATACGGGTGTTCCCATATGTTCACTGTTAATAAAAGTGGATGTATGCGAGAGAAGCTTCTTTTCGCAACGTAACTGAAACTTAGGTCGGCTATTTTTTCAGGGGCGCAGCTGCTAACCATGTTGGAATACGATTCCACAAAAAGTAAAAAATTATGACATGCCTGTTATATTAATATCCATTTCTCATTCTTAATTATTAAGAGATATGGCAGCTAAGTAGCTGGAAAAGCCTACCTGTTCAACAGATTTTCTGCAGCCTTAGTGATAGTGAATCATATCAAGTCATCATCATCATCATCATTAACGGTTACAGCTTGTTTGCTATGACTATAAAATCCTTTACTATGCATTAAGATACTTTTATATTGGTAATCGCGTGATATCTAAAATATTTCAAACCCTGATTAGACATAGAAAAGAATAACTTACGTACAAAAACTCTAATTAAATAACTCCAATTTTAAGAAACATTTTCACATTTAAAATATTGCTTTTTCGTCAATTTCAAGACTTTTACTGTCACTCATTTTTCATAACCTAGATCATAAACGGTTAGTTCTAATTTAAGATAACACTGATATTATTCTTTAGCTGTAATTTTGTTACTGTATAACTTCTTTCTTTATTTTTTTGTATGTCTTTGTTTTAAAACATTCTTATTGCAATCGTACTTCATCAAACAAATTTTTAAAGCTTACCTGTAAAGTGTTTGGCAGATGGGTCTCCTTTTTCACGTCTCTTATTTCTCTCTCTTATGTAGCTATCAATAATATCTTTAACATTTTCTTCACTGTAAGCCTCAGAATGTCTTCTTACAATTTTCATAAGGCAATCTTCCATTTTTTTATGATTTTCAACGACGGTCTTATATTCCTTCATTCTTGGAAATATAAAGTACCTGAAGTGCAACGTGTGGGGCGAGTTATTTTGAAACAGAATAGAATAACTAAATTCTTAAATCAAAAATAAGATGAAATTAATTTTTATAACACCTCACAAAGGTGTGTTGTTAGTCTACATCACTAACAACAATCTTTTTACCACTCCCAATATTCTTAAATATTGTCACACAAACGCCTCGTTTAAATAATTTTCAAAGGTATGGTCCGACATTACGAATTTTGAAGAATATTCGTCACTAGTGTCTATATACCTACTTTTCAAAAGTATTGCCAAATTTGTTAAGAGTTGAACAGAAATTTTGATTCCAATTAAGTGCAAAACAGTCGACAGAAAATATTTGAAGGTAAGTTTCTGTTTATAATATGTATGACTCTAAAGATAAACAAATCTCAAATTAAGTAGAAATTCAAAATTTTATAAAAAATTTATATCTTATAAATAAAAATGAAATTCTGTTTGTTTGTTTGTTTGTTGATTTGATTCGTATACAAATCCACAAAAATGGACCTATCGGCCTGAAATTTAGTACAGATATGTAAAATAATATAGAATAACTCATAGTCCACCCGTTCCCGGAATTTAAGAGATTTTTTATGCTCTTCACGCAAAAATCTTTCCGTAATTGTAACCCCTGTAGTGAAAAAAGTGTGAAATAAGGATCGTGGTTGCCATGTGTGGCCTTTTTGGGGAATAAAATGTCGTTCGTATACAAATCCACAAAAATGAACCTATCGGCCTGAAATTTAGCACAGATATGTAAAATAATATAGAATAAATCGTAGTCCACTTTAAAACTTTGAAAGTCCACCCGTTCCCGGAATTTAAGAGATTTTTTATGCTCTTCACGCAAAAAGCTTTCCGTAATTGTAACCCCTGTAGTGAAAAAAGTGTGAAATAAGGATCGTGGTTGCCATTTGTGGCGATTTTGCCGAATAAAATGTTTTAAATTTTCAAAGTAAAAATAAAAGAATAATAATGATTTTTTTTTTTTTTTGTTAGTTTATATTCGTAAGGTTATTTTTTTTTTAATTATAATATCGTGTGCATGGGAAATCAGAGCAGGAATGTAATGCTTTACACGCAAAACAATAAGAATTGAAGATTTCCGAGGCTAATAGGTAAATTATTTTAGTTTGGCGAAAAAATAAAATGGCTCAAATGCCGATTTTGTGAAAGTGAGTTCTAGCGGTTTGCACAGATTTCGGCTTGTCGCAATTTATTGAGAGCTTAAGGAAATAGATTTTTGAAAACAAGTGCAAAGGTTTTATTAGAATACAGCGTTAAATTTTAATGACCCGTGAAGAAATAAAGCAGTTATTAAGGGATTTCAATTGATCTATCTCCAGAATTCTCGCCAAATGAGTACATTGATTTAAGTTGGAGGAATTCCGCCAAATTTCAGAAAATTGAAATCTTCTCATTTAGTACATCGGAGTAATGATGAATAAAACACGTTATAGTTGATAATTTTAAAAAATTCGGCTGTATTAAGGGATTCCACTTTTCAAATAAAGGCTTGCTTTACTTTTTCGCGGTCGAACCATTTCCCATATATTATTGCTGCTAAGTCAATGCTTCGAATGATTTCCTGAGAAAGCGCTTGCAAAATGGCGTATGTTGGCACTTTGGCGAGGCTTAGATTTGAAACTGGATTTTATTTGAGACTGGGATATATAATGACACTGGTTATAGATAAAAATGAATGTTGGTATGAGTGTATGAGGTTGAAAAACTCCAGCACCGTTGAGCACCGTTGCACCATGAAATTTGGTTCACCTAAGTCTTTTATCATGGAGAAGCTTTTTATGCTATCCGTTTTCCTCTAACTTGCCACCAGGTGGCGCAGCAGAACGTCGAATTCTATTCCGTTTAGCCGTTTGCTATGCGAATATCGTCCAACCGATTTCGATGAAATTTGGTACACGCGAATATTAGAACACGGAAAATATTTTTCACTATCCATTTTGCTGTAACTTGCCGCTAAATGGCGCTGAAAAGCATCAACTTCTATACCGTTCGACCGATCGGCATAAAATTTTTTATACTTACACATTTGAGCACGAAGAATATATTCTAACTGCGTTACTTTTGATGTTACTCACCACTAGATGACACTGCAATGCATTATTATTTTAACTCGCCACTAGATGACGCTGCAGCAGGCCAAATTCTTGACCATTCAAACGGTCGCTATGAAAATCAGTATACATAGCTATTTGAACAATGAGAATATTTTGGCGTTATCCATTTTGCTATAACTCGCCACTTGACGGCGCTGTAGCATATCATTACTTTATTGAACCACTAGATGGCCCTGCAGTGTGTGCATTTCTTGACTGTGCAAATGATCGCTATGAAAATAGGTATACATAGATATTTGAACACGGGGAAGAGTTTGGCGCTATCCATTTTCCTATAACTTGCCACTAGATGTCGCGTCAACACATGAACTTCAGGACTGTCCAGCCGATAGTCATGAAAATTCGTATGCATCGATATCTGAATGCGAAAAATATTTTCGCCGTATCCGTTTTGCTAAAACTCGCCACTAGATTGCGCTACGCCGCATGGCCTTCTGCACCGTACAAACGATTGCCTTGCAATTCGGTATGCATGATTATTGGACACAATATAACGCGATATCCACTTTGCTATATCTGTTTATTACAATGAATAGTAATCACCACAAATCGTAATATCAAAAAGTCCATTCATTCCCGTGCGAAGAACGGGTACTTCAGCTAGTAACACACATAAAATTGAACTTATCAACAACTAGTAGTGAAGGCTTTCCATACTTCTGAATTCTTGGGCTGAGTAAGGACAGACCTTTTGTGTCGCTCGAAATAATCATTTTGTTGATAAGTATCATTTTTTGTGTGTTATTATACAAAGTTTTCATTAATTTTACATTCTAAAGCCAGGTTTTGTTGTGTTCTTCTTAAGGGGGTATTCTGTTTTAGAAATTCGAAAAAACCGATTTTTCTTTTTTTGCATATTTTCATTGTGTAACCCTTTAAGAATATGTCCCTAAGAGGATTTTTCGAAATTTAAATTATTTTCGGAGTTACAGCTCATTTTGTGACGCGCCGACAAAATTGTGCATAGTAATCCTCCTTTAACTGAAGCAGTTCAAAAAGTAATAAAGCCAATATAAGAAAGATTTGTCTTCAGAAAGCTTGCTGGAAAGGTGCTTGGGCTCAGAGACTTAGAATAATAACGAGTCTTTAAATTCGCTCATCTGGACTTTCGCACCCAAGCATATTCATGCTGGTACCCACACAATTGAAATTGCTAACTTCATTGCGGTATGTATATTTAATGAAGGATTTTTACCAGTTTTAAAGATTTTATCTGAAATGGGAATAACAATTGGGCCAGAATCTCATGCGTTCGTCAACAAACGTGATCAAGCCCGAATTAGCAGGTCCGAGGTGCGAGCTTCTGAGGCTTCCAAGGAAACTAGAACTGCTAGATCATCTGAAAGGGCTTCACTAAACATGACATTTGAAGTTGAAGAAGGTACTTTGTACGGAGCAGGGATAGCTGATTAATAAAAAGTAAGTATAACGCGCAGTTAAACGACTCCGACTGCGCGCGACTAGTCCTCAAACTTAAAACGCGTTTTTCTCGAAACTACTTTTCAAGACACGGTGTGCATGATATCTCAAGTTTTATTCAACCGATTCACTTAAAATTTTATACAGAGTTTCTCTATGCATTATAGTATCGCACTACCAAGAGTTTAATTTTTTAAATTTTTTTTTTTATTTTTAAAAAATTCCGAACGACAAAAAAAAAACAGGGAAAAATCAAAACGTATTTTTCAAACTGCCACCATTTTGTGAAATTTTTTTTTTCAAAAACGTCTCGTAGTGCAATAGCTACATCCTTCCTCTTTAAGGATTATTCATGGTTTTCCATTTCAGGTCACTGGAAGGATTTATATCCTGCACACCAGGACAAGTCATTTTTTCATTAGACCTCACTTCGCCGGCCTGCAGTTTTTTGAAATTTGATTTTTTTTCTTATATCATTAATGTTTTGTATTATTTAAATATATAAAAAACCTGTAAAAATATGGATACTAAAAATATTTTTTTTATCGCGTCTGAAAAAACACCTAAAATTAGGGCTTCTAAACCAGAATACCCCCCCCTTAAGTGCAAATTCATCCGCCACTAAAGAATACGGTCATTCTAATAACTTACTGTTATTAATAAATTCGAAACTAGTGTATGTGTTAATCGCAATAAAACAATTGAACACTACGAATTGTACAGTATCCAAATAAAAATACACAGCGTCTGCCCTCTTCATTACAGATTTCTTGTCAAAATAGATGATAAATTATACACTTCCTGCAGAATTTTTACATTAGAGTAGCAATAAGTACGGAGGAGCTTTTGTATTAGTTGTACTTTTTGCACTGCAAATCCAGCACGTATAGAATTCAAGCATTTTTGCTGCAGTTAGTGTGCTATTACATAATACCGTGATACTACTAAGCCAATGATATTGGTCAACGACCATGCCTTGCTGAAATACCGGTTCTCGTTTAGATCACCAATTCAAAAGCTAATGGTATTGAGATGTTGAAAACCAGCTGAAAATGGTTCGTAACACTTGAATGTTTCATTACTGTCATATTTTATTCACTTCACTTATTCACTTCACTTCTTTCTTTTTATTTAATTTATTTTTGTCTTCTTATATTTTTTGTGCACTTTCTTCAAATATTCGATATAAAATGACCGAATTTATTTAAATTATTCATTCGAATAAATAAAAAAGACTTGGTGGAATAGTAAAATAAATAAAAACTTTGTAAAAAAAGCACACATAAAATGTTACTTATAAGTAACATTTTATCTGTGCTTTTTTCACAAAGTTTTTATTTATTTTATCATTTAGCACCAGTATTTTGAGTGTTTCTTTTCGTTGGTAGAAGACTATCTATCGTTGCTTTCGAACAAAAGTCAAATGACATTTTCCGTGAGCCAGTCAATTTACATGAAAGATGTTAAGTATTAGATTGCAATGTAAATCATAAAGTTTTCAAGTTAGCAACTAAAAGTTTGAAGGTTTTGTCCTATCGGGAACATAAGAATGTGAAGCTTGCTGTAAAATGAATTCCTGCTTTTAAAATAGAGGTTAAGAATGTTGACAATGAAGAATTAATGCACTTCTGTGGGTAGTCTCGGCTAGTTAGAAGATTCACATATACATCCATTTATGCAAGTAAAATAGGATCTTTATATTTTTCTCGGAAGGGGTAGTCACCCCCTCCGTCCTTCCCCTTTAATCCGTCCTTCGACGTTGGACAATCGCTTTGATTCGTTTGCTCCCTGTAAAACTGCAGGGACATTTTTCTCCCTAGTATATCATACACTTTCCTTTATTTAAAAAAAAAAAATGATACTGCAGATTGATCAGCAGACAATTTTCTATGTTGAAATATTTTAATTTTGTGCATAATCATTAAAAGAGTTAAAGTTTAGTTAAAATTTTGAAAATTCAGACAATCCCAGATATGAATAAACAAAAATAACTTTTAAATTAAAAAACTTTTAGAATTGAAAAGATTTATACTAGACAATTGTCTGTGCTGAACAACCTAGAGCACTTCTTTTTAATTGAAATAATTGGAAGTATACTATTGTGGAGGGAGAGGTTAATAGACGCGCTGGTCAATATCTTTAAGAGTTCTGTTAGTAATCGAGGCTAGCACATTTTTGTTCAAAGCCCTGTAATTTTAGAACACTTAGTGGTTATTTTACACAGTGGACTTAATAAGAAGTGTCTATTATTTTATAACTTCATGTCGTAAGTTTAGAACAAAATGTTCTTTTGCACCACTGCATGCAAAAATGTCACAAAATGTGTTGTAATATTTGTAACACTATGGCCAAAAAATGAGGTGCATGAAACTGGAGTCACATTTGCACCTTGTGCGGTGGCTTCTGTTTGTTTGTTTGTTTGTTCCAATATGATTTAAACTTCGGAATAGCTATTCACCTTTTATATTTCAAGTGAAAAGTGGGTAATTAGATACTTCTTACTAAAATCTAAAAAATAATATCGTGTATTTAAAAACATGTAATGCTAAACTACTAACCTTGCAAATTCTCCCATCAGAAGACTGTTCTTGTTTGTAAATAATTGGAGAACCTTCCGAAAAGCGTCGATTAAACTTTTCAATTCTTCGTCTGTAATCTGGTCGTCATTAAACAACATACGACGGAGAATACCAGCTGACCTTACACTTAAAATATCGATAATGTTGCATGATGATCCCTTTGTGCTCTTCAAGTTTTCAACAATTGCATTTACGGAATCATAAATAGGTCCTGCCATATAGTCTTTTACAGAGCTCAGTCCATATTCCCTAAATGCCTGGACGAAAAATTTTCGGAGATCTCTCCATTCTTCACCGTTGGCTACCACCACGCCTGCAAAAGAACAAAAGCATCTTAAGGCTGTTCTTCGAAAAAAAAGAACTCTGTTTTTAGTCTTGGTACACAAATTGAAATAAACTAACAGCACCATGGTCTCCAAAAAATTCCAGAGTGTTCTTCATAAGCTGTTTTACACACTGCGATAAGCGAAAACGCTGTGGCTTTTGTGAAATTTTCAGAAAAAATTCTTAAACATGGATCTGAGCTGCAAGATTTTTCGAAGAGTGACATGCTTTGCGAAAATTTCCGATTTTTAAGATTTTTTCCTAAAAGTTTTGAAACTGATACAGATTGACCTGTCTTCGTAGTATGTAATACAGCTTGTAAAGAGAGAGTTTCAAAATTTTGAAGTGCCTAGCATAATTAGTTTATTTGTAATTATGTACCAAAATCACATGATTTTTTCGAATAACACCGTTAAAGTGTTACGGTCAGTACAAGACATTATGAAGTAGTTATGGATAGTTTTGGTGATACTCTTGGACTATGAAATCACAGCTTCGGTGATTAAAAGTGTTCAAGAAATGCTTAGTAACACTGATGACGAAGTGGACAAAGTTCTACCAATAACAGTACGAGGTTCAATGTGTTGAGATGTATTCATCGACATAGTGTTTTTTTTTTAAATATTATTATATTACCAAAGAAAAATCAACACTTTCTGTAATAGATTGAAGAAATTTTAAATCATATATCTACACCCAGAAAAAAAAATTCCTGGTCGCATTAATTATAATTTAATCCAACAGATCAGATTTTCAATTGTACGGCCATTTGGAAATTATGCAGCAAAAAATAAACTTGATAATAGTACCACAAAGGAAAGTCTTGATAAATTTGATTATTGTCTTGAATAAGTAATCATTTTCTGCTAACAATATTGTCCAATTTAACTCTTTGTTTATTTAAATTACTAAGAAGTTCTTAATTTTAAAAAAGTTCTTTTAGCCTATAATTGTGATCCAATTAATTTTTCTTGAAACACTGAATTTTATAAATTCATTTCGAGGCGTTTGTTTTATACCAATGCAATATTTACATTGAATAATACGGACGACGAATAGATGTTTCGAAGAGTTCACTATATTGAAGATAGCTATGCTCTTGCTTATGTAATTTTTGAACACTAATGCGCGACATTGCATGTAGAAAAAAGCATCGTGCCTTTAATTTTTTGAGCAGCAGAGACTTTGAAATATTTTATAATTCAACATCGTGACAAATCTACACAATTCTACGCAAAGAAAAATAAATAGTAACAGTTGTGACAAACAGTATAGTAACATTGAATACCAATAAAATTGTAAATGGCACACTGCAAATAATTTCGTAATTTTCACCGCACGTTCTGAAGTAGTTTATAGTAGGCGCAATGTGAGGGTAAAATATAATACTTATCACGCTGCAATTTCAAGTAACTACAGCACAATGTGCAGATAAAGGTAATGCAATTTTTTTCAGTGCATGAAAGAAGCCTTTAGTGTAAAGGAAATTAAATAACTTAAATAGTAACATTGTTGCATTCATACCAACTTGCTCAACTCAGGAAGAAAATCGAAACGAATAGATAATAATATGATTTTTAACATTTTATTTCTAAAATCAATTCTGAAAATCAACCATACAGATGAAAAAAGCATTGAATATTAAAGAAAGTCATCTTCAAAACGTAACACAAAATTTATTCCTGTCTCTTTTGAGGGTTAGATATTTGTTGTCTATAATAACAGGCAATCTAAAACTCACCTGCACATTAAAAGAATGTGCACGTAGGAAAACATTTCGTTGAATTCAACATAAATTTGTTAGCAGTATTTTAATTCAACAATATTGTTAAATAACAAAGTTTTTTTTATTTTTTTTTTCGTCTAATAAAATTTTGTTCATGCAAGAAAATATTTTGTTGATTTAACAAAAATATTTAGTTTCAATAGCACAAAGTTTTGTTAAATTCGACAAAATATTTTTTTTTCCTTCAGTGTCCCATTAAAACAAATGTACTATAACCAGTCATGGAGTCGTTATACAATGATGGCATGAAACTAGAAAGAAAAAAAAAACTGAAAATACCTTTATCCAAAAAATATGACATAAATCCAAAATCTGCACTTCTTTCCGAAAAACAATTCGCTTTAGTGACGTGGGCTTCTTTGATACTTTTTATACTTCCTAAATGGATGAATAATCTTCCAGTTACGGTGAAGCTAAAGATATCTCCATACTTCTTTTTCATTTCGGTCAGTTGTAAATGAATAGTTTCATCTTCTAAGAAGGTCCAGTATCCTAGGTAAGGAAGTCCTGTAGGCCCTGGAGGTAAATTTCTATTTCTCAGGAAAAAATATATGAAGCCAAGAATAAGTACTACGCATGTTGAAAGGACAGGTATTGGAGTTTCACTTATTAGTTCTTTTAAATAGTTAAAGTCCATTTCTTGCCTGTAAAATTAAAAAAAGAGTAAAAATGTCAAAGTCATATTTTAATTTCGTAATATAAAATCTTCAGAATAAAGCATAAAAAAGTTACTTTAAAAATTAGTATTTTTACCTTAAAACTGATTTATAATGTTATCTCTTTATTTTAATTTTAAATTTTTGAATTTTATTTTTACGATATGAAAATATGAAATGAGAAAAAAAATGTGGTAGTGAATAACTTGCAAATGTTAAACCAAAATTTTGGAACTACATTATAAAACTGAAAATTGGTCCATTCGTGAATTTTTAGTGATTTTTTGCTCTTCCAAATTTTGAAATACCTCCAACGCAAAGTGGTCTAATTGAAATTTGTTCAGATGAACAGAAAAAAAACAACAGTATGGAGGATCGGACGCTTTAAAAATATACAAACGCATCTATTCTCCTTTTTTTTCTTCTTTTCAGCACTAGGGTGTATAGTATTAATTTTAGGTGGTGATCGTAAAAAGACGATGAATTATTTTGTAAAGATTAAAACTGGTACGACTTTGTAGTGAGAGCGACATAGTTTTAAGAAGACGATCGTATAATGGGTCACATTTTAAATTCACACTCGCAACGATGTCGAAAGGAGATTTATTCCCCTTAGGTAAGACGTACTTTCTTTCATACGGAACACGATGGCATACACAACGCGTCGTAGGGGTGAACATGCTTTTCTTCCCCACTGAACGAAATCACATATGCACTAGAAATTCCTCATCAGAGCGACGAGGAAGGACAAACTCCAAAACCAAGAATGAAATTCGCTTTTGAAGGCGCATGTCGATTTACTTCCTCTGAAACATGATCACACAAACACTTTGAACACTGGGCTAACACGTTTTACTTCAGGAGAAAAAAACACATTTTGAAGACCACATTCCCTTTAAATAAAGAGTCTCACTCAACACTTTTAATCTTGAAACATATTGCTTTATTTTCACACTGGAACAGTCACTAATTTCCAAAACGCAGGATTATACATTTAAAACTCTACAATACATTGCATTCAAAAGTAAACTTGGGGAAGCGTGTAGATAAAAACATCACGGTGTTCATACTAAAGCGGCCTGGTACCTCGGTGGGTGGACGCCTCCGTCACCATAAAGTGATCGGCGTAGATGCGAACCCGTGCAACGCGTCGTGGTGGGCAAAGCCTCCTCACATGAAGTGAGTGGCTTGCCCCACCAAAAATTACTCTCCAACTGCTAAAGAAAAAACCGTTAAAACATGTGTCTATAGAAAGAGCACGAACTTTCTGGAACAATTTTAGCAGGTGTTTTTCGAGCAATATGCTTCTTGTGCAGCAGAGAAAAACCGCAAACACATCTGCTTCAGCTGGAGCAAAGATATATGCGAGGAAGAGGTGTTGTTATTATTATTCTTTTAGCCGGCGTCAACTGTTATTTTATTTCAAAGCAGCTGATAAGAGGGAAATGCTTTAGAAGTACGTTAATGCGCTGTAATTGAGAAGGCCAAGAGGAAGATTGATAGCTTTAAAAGATAGTTATTATTAAAAACTTTTAAATTGATAAGAATTGATTCCTATTTTTAAGCCTCCCACTCTCGTCAACCTAAAATAAATTGCCGCACTTTGGCGAGCTTTGTTGTCATTTGTCTCAAGGAGTTATGCACATGTTTCAACTATCCAAAAGGAGCTAGGTGAAAACGAAAGTGAACATATTAGCGATAAACGCACCAGGTAAGGAATTTGAAAACTCTTAGTTATTAAAACTACATTAACTGCAACCCAAATAAGTAAATAAACGAATACGTAAGGATGTACGTATATGTTTTCCCAAACCGCCATTTTAAAATTACGGTTGCCACATAAATACAAAAAGTAGTCATGGTAACTGAATACGCATAGTTATTGACACCTTAGCGAGAGTGGGAGGGTTAAAGTATAATAATCAACCAACTAAAGTGAACAAATTAGCGATAAACGCACCAGTTAAGAAATTTGAAGACACTTAATTTTAAAACTACATAAACTGGCAACCCAAAATAATAAATAAGTAATGAAATGATGTATTTATATGTTGTTCCAAATCATCATTTTTATTTTAAATTACGGTTGCCACATAAATACAAAAAATTGTCGTATTAACTGCATATGTTTAATTATCGCCACCTTGAAGAGATTAGGGGCGTTAAAGTCGAAATCAACCCCAGAAAGACAAATACGGCACACTCATGGATTATGATGCACATTCCAAATAGTATTTAAAGCGGTAAAGTACAGTTGGAATATGTTTGGCGAAGATTGTAAAACAGTTTTATTAGGCGATTTTAGATAGATCTCAATTCCAAAGAAATGTTCAATGGAACAAGGGAGAAAAATACGGCACACTCCATAATAATGATACACTTTCCAGCTTAATGAAAGTAGGGAAGAAAATAGGGAAGACGCATGCAATATGATTCGGGTTTAACTTTCGTGCATATTTAAAATCTGAAAGTGTTTCAGGCTTTCATATTTTTTTAAGACTTACTCCGAAAGAAAGCATCTCATCGTTTGATCAATCATCGGCCATAAGACTTGTGCAGACGTTCAGAAATGTGCAGAGTTAAAGTAAATATTTTCCCCCCTATGTATCCTAACTAATATTATAAATGCGAAAGTGAGTTTGTTTGTTTGTTTGTTTGTTTGTTTATGACGCTTTCACGCCTAAACCGCTCAATCGATTAGGATGCATTTCGGTTTAGATATAGATGGGACCCTGGAGTGGGTTATAGGCTACTTAGAATTTTCGATTTTTAATTACTTTTTTAATTATTAATTAAAAACCGTTTTTACGTTGCCATGCTTGGTGAGTTTCGCCCGTATCATATGATTCATGTTTTGAGCTAACAAGAATGCTATTACTTCAATAAAGAAGCACGTACATCTGAAAAACATTAAATAATACGGAAATTATGCCAATTTTATGCCAAATATATCTATCTCTAATAATAAAAATGAAGTTCTCCAGACAAATCTACAGAAAGCAGAGCTTTGAAAATTTGAGCATGCCTGGACCCATGACTTCGGTAAAGTGTACCTGAGGCTCGGAAATTTTAATTACTTTTCTAACTATTAATTAAAAACCGTTTTATCGCCCGCACAAAGTGATTTATGCTTTTGAAATAAAGCAGAAATTCTATAGGCAAAATCACATGCATTTGAAAAACATAAATAAGTATGGAAATTATGGTGATTTTACGCCAAATTAAAAAGCATAAATAAAGAAAAGTGTACTTACGTATTATCCCGGCGGACCGCCAAGACGAGCGATTTTTTGCCGAGATAAATGCCGGGCACATGAAATTATTAATGGTTTTGAATACGATTGGCAACAGTTTGGCAACTCATTTGACGAAAAAACAGTTTAGCGGGAATGACCGCCGGGATAATAGGTAAGTACCAAGAAAAGTCCAGATGTGTTTCTTAAAGTTCGTAAATTTCCAAATCCTACAAATAATATAAATGTGTGAGTTTATGTGTTTGGATGTTTTTGACTGAATCACACAAAAATGGTTGGAAAAATTTGCAATGAAGATAGCTTATGCCCTGGATTAACATACAGGCAACCTTTCAAGCATATAGCATAAATAATTCTTTTACAAACACACTCAAAATAATGCTAATGCATTGCTCTCTATGGAAATTTTGTAGCAACTAAACCGATTTTAAAACTTTCTTCACTGATTGAAAGTCCTAGGCCTATAGGGATTGATAGTCCTAGGCCTATATGGAGAATTCCTCTCTGTGGAATTTTCTAAGGGATCCTGGCCCGTATTTTCGCGAGGTTTTTGAAAAAAACACGGAAAACTGCGAGCGGCTATGTCGACAAGGCGCGACCGGTGTTTGAAGCTGGCTCCTCCCGCCTTCCAGGTTTGAGAGCAGAGCCTCTTAGACACTGGGGGGACCCTGAGTGTTACAGGCTACCTTTTATGCATATATCACAAATAGTTCTTTTACAGGGATACTCATAAGAATTACATTACGCTCTATGTGTATCTCTGTAAGTACTGAACCGATTCCAAAACTTTTTTCACTGATAGTAAGCTACACTATTCTTGAGTATTATAGGCTAAAATTAATGCATGTAGCGCAAATAGTTCCTTTACAGGAACACTCAAAATAATTCTAATACATTACGCTCTTTGGGTATCTCTGTAACTATAGAACCGATTCTAAAACTTTTTCGCAAATAGAAAGCTGCACTATTCCTGATTAACATAGGCTAAAATTCATGCATATAGCATAAATATTTCTTTTACAAGAACACTCAAAACAGTTCGCAAATACTGTCGTAACTGTCTCTATTCGCGAAATGCTTGAAAAAAATCTAAATTTAGTAATTTTACATACTCTGTTATTTTAAATGAAGTATACTACCATGCATTATACTTCACTTAAAATAAGTAAAAAGCAAATAATATTTAAATGCAGTTTCTTTAGCCGCAAACACATTTGTTATTCACACATGCTTCGTTTCTCTCGGGACCTAATTCTAAAGCCGACGCGGACGAAGTCGCGGGTAGCCGCTAGTTTGTTATAAAAATAAGCTCGTTGCAACGCGAAGAACTAATCCCCCCCCCTCTTCCACCATGGCCAAGTGGATAACGCAACTGAACATGGTAGACGGCTGAAGTGTGAAGTTCCCGTGTTCGACGATTTAATGATCCTCAGATTTGGGCGGTTTTCTCCAGATGTAACATAAATGCGCGTTAAAGGCTTTCGACTAAAATACCCCCCCCCCATAGGCTAATGCCCTCTGCAGGCTTGGCCTAACGCAAACAGACGAAGAACAGCTATTCCAAATAAAAAGTATTTTGTTTAACTGTATAAGATTTCAAAAGTTTTTCATAAACATTTTAAAATTTTATATTTTCAATGGAAAATACTTATGACATTCACTAGACTTCTGACATTCACTAGTGACTAAATAATAGAGTAAAAGTCTCTTTAAAATTTTTCATTTTCAAATACCAAACATAAAATTTTTATTATTTACATTATCTTCTTGATTTCCTTTAGGATACATTTGATTCCTTAAAAAAGCATTAAAATTAAATTTTACACTTCAAACATCTTTTTTTGACAAACATATTCAGAGAATATTATTCTGTTATTCGCAATGTTTAAGTCAGAATGTTCACTAAGTTTGAAATCTTTATTGTTTGTTTACTAACACAATAGGCATGCGTATTAGGGTGGAGCGAAAAAATTTTTTTTTTTAATTCAAAACGTCACCATGTGCAATAGTTGCGATTTTGATAGTAAAATTAAACCTTAAAATTTGATGAAATTGTTTAATATCTTAGGCCTCCTCAAGATCCACGAATTTTGGAAATTATAGGAAAAAATGCTTTAAAATCAACTGCTCTTTTCATTAAAGAAAAAAAAATTATGAAATGTCACCAGGGTATTTATTTGCACTTTTGAGTATATAAACATTTGTAAAAAGCTAGCAGATGTAAAATTAATTCTTAGGCGTCCCCAAATCCCTTAAAGTTTGACATTTTTAGTCCAAAAATAGCCCGATAAATTGGATAAACAAACACGTCTTCATCCACTTCTTTACAAGCATGAGCTTGATATTAACAAATCTCACCCTCTCACATACTTTTTGTAAACATCGTCCTGATTTTCAGCTTGCATTCTTCTTTAAATTATTAATTATTAAAGGGGGGCGGAAGGGGCAATCGCCCCGCCCTTACCGAGAAAAAAGTAATTAATGTAAAATATCCTATTTTACTTCCATAAAATGGATGTATATGTCAATCTTCTAACTAACTGCCTCCCCCCCCAGATAAACTTGCATTAATCCGCCACTGTCTGGTCACAAGATCATAGCTTTCGTTTTGACGGGAGAAGGGATGAAACTCTTACAATTACGAAAATGGATGATAGCTAGTGGCATAAGAGAAAAGTATGGGAGGAGCATATTACACTAGTTGAAGAACCCGGTTCTGTCTATTTGGGACATTTTGCACCGAAGAGCAAGAGTTCAAAGGACATTTTCGATGGTATCTTCAGCTTATTAAATGAGAAAGCTTTTGATTTATCAGAATTAGCCTTTATTGGAAGTGATGAGGAAGTGACTAATACCGGTGTAAATGCACGTGTAATTAGACGCCTTGAAGAAAAGCTCAATTCTCCCGTGCATTGGACAAATATGTCAATTTCATTTTAACAAACTGCCTTATACCACCTTGCAGAAGCAGTCGACGGGAAAACATCAAGACCAAGCGCATTCAGTGGATTGATTGGTAAGTCCCTGAAGACGTGCACTAACCTTCCTATCATTAAGTTCCAGGAAATTGAATTTTCGTTTGAGTCCGATATTGACTTTGGAGATCTTAGCACTGATCAACGTTATTTGTGGGAAATTTGTAAGGCTGTTTCCTCTGGTTATTGCCCATAAGATCTAGCAAATAGAGACCCTGGAAAACTTTCCCATTCTCGCTGGCTATCGTTCGCAAATCGCATTTTGCGTTTGTATTTTGGAACATCTTATCCAAACCATAACTTATTGTATTAGCCACATTCGTAATGAAAGTATACGCGCCAACATGGTTCAGAATCAATTGTAACAGTGCCTTTCAGGATGGCTCAAAGAATTTGCAATATTTTATATCTCGATTTCAGTATCTCCCAGATAATTTAAAGGGTATAATAAAAAACGTTGTTCAAAACAACGCGTATTTTGTTCATGCAGAAAATGTACTCGCTGCAATGTTATTCGACGACAGAATATCTGTCCATCAGCTTGCCATTCAGCGTATCATAAAGGCCAGAAAATCTTCGGAACAAACAACGAGCATTAGAAGGTTTCAGATTCCAAAGGTGAATTTCGAAAGCAATGACTACATTGACCTTATCCATTGGCAAGAATGTGTTGTGACTGAGCCTCCCATCACAAAGAAATGGACAAATAGTGTGTTACAGGAATTACTGAAGTCGGATAAACATCCAAGTTCTTGCGATAAATTTATAAAAATACCCTGCCATTCCCAAGCAGTTGAGAGGATGATTAGGATTGTGACAGAATCTGCTCTTCATGTGTGTGGCCTCCATGCAAGAGATGGATTCATCCAAGCAAAAACATTCGATAGGAAGCTAATGCCATGTTTTGAAAAAAAGTCTGATTTCCGAGTGAAATAACCTACTCCTTACATGAGAAGGTAAGACTAGTATCTTCTCTATTTACATATCTTTGCGTACCATTTTCAGTGAAAAACGCTCAACTTCAAGGAATTTGGGAGGCCTAAGAATTAATTTTACATCAGCTAGCTTTTTACAAATGTTTATCTACTCAAAAGTGCAAATAAATAACCTGGTGACATTTCATATCTATATATTATTTTGAAACATGTTTTTCTTCCGACAACCGAATTGAGAGAACGGTTGTGTGTAAAAACTCGGTTGAGGTGTCTGAAGAAAGGTCTTGGTCTGTAGATGTGCCATCAAAAGAGAAAATCAGAAAAAGTCGAACGGTTTAGGCGTGGCGAAACGACAAAGGTGCAAATTTTTGCCATAGAAATAACATTGTGGTTTATTAACCCAATTGCTGGCAGTTTTAATCGTCTGCTTTATTTTGGCGCCTTATCTTTATTTTGGCGCTTTATCGCTTATTTCATTAATTTTTTTCTGTATATTAATTTGAAACATGTTTTTCCGGTATCAAATAAAATTGAAAGAACAGCTATGTATAAAAATTTGGTTGAGGGCTCTAAAAAAGGTCTAAAGGATCCGTAGATGTGTCATCTAAAGAGAAAAATTTTTAAAGTCAAAGAAATCTCACGCGGCGGAACTTCAAATGTGCAATTTTTCGCCATAGAAATAACATTGTGGTTTATTAAATACATTTCGCGGTCATAAAAAAACCTTCTTTATCCTGGCGCTTTATCGCTTATTAGCACTAGGGTGCTATTTCGTTCACGCCCAGACTTTGTCTACTCGACTCTGTCGACATGATTTGTGGACAGGTTTTGTAGACATCATTTATAGACAGGTTTTGTAGAGATGAACTGCCATGGTGAAAATCTTTTTAAACGTGTTTGCCACATAACGCAAAACAGGAGAATAAGTCGGACTAGGTTTGCGATTTTTGATAATTGATCGCCAAGTTTGCTGGGAAAAAAAAAAAAAAAACTTAAAAACCGAACCATGCCTGGCGATGGTTGTGAAATAGTTTTAGTAGGCAATTTTAATATAGATTTTAATTTTAAAGATGTGTTTTATGCAACGAGAAAGACAAATACGACACACTCATGGATTATGATGCCCATTCCGAACAGTTTTTAAAATGGTGAAGTATAGTTGGAATATGCTCGGCGAAGATGGTAAAACAGCTTTAATAGGCGATTTTAAGTTACATTTCGATTACAAAGATGTGTTTTATGGAACAAGAAGATTTGATTCCTATTTTAACGCCCCCACTCTCTCCAACCTAAATAACCGCCACTCTGTGGCGTACTTTACAGTCATCTGTCTCGGGAATTATGCGCAAGTTTCAACGCTCCCAAAAGAACTTAAAGAAAATTAAATTGAACAAATTAGCAATAAATTCGCCAGTTAAGGAATTTAAAGACACTTACTTATTAATACTACTTTAATTGACAGTCCAAAATAAATAAATATGTAATGGAATGCTGTACTTACAGTTGTTCTAAATCACTATGTTAATACTAAATTACGGTTGCCACGTACAAAAAATCGTCGTGGTAACTGCATAATGTTTCATTATCGCCCTTTTAGTGAGAGTCGGAGCGTTAAAGTAAAAATGAACCCAAGAAAAACGAACACGGCATACTCATAGATTATGATGCACATTCCAAATAGTATTTAAAGGGCAAAGTTGGAAGATGCTTGGCGAAAATTGTAAAACAGTTAGTAGGCGATTTCAAATGCAAAGATGTGTTTTATGGAACAAGGGAGAAAAATTGGCACACTCATAAATGAGGATACACCTTTCCAACTTACAGGAATAAGCAAAGAAAATGTGGAGGATGCATGGATTATGATACGCTTTTAATATGTTGCACTTTAGTGCGTAGTTAAAATCTGAAAGTGTTTCTGATTTTCTTACTCTTTTCTTTAATTTTTTCTATTTATTCTTTCTATATAAGTTTTCTCTGTATATAATAAAGTGTCCGTCGAATTCGACGGGTTTCAGCTAGTCTTTATTATTGTTTAATGAAAAGAACAGTTGATTTTAAGCATTTTTTCCTATAATTTCCAAAATTCGTGGATCTTGAGGAGGCCTAAAATATTAAACAATTTCATTCAAATTTCAGGGTTTAAGTTTACTATCAAAATCGCAACTATTGCACATGGTGACGTTTAAAAATTAAAAAAAAAAAATTGTTTTTCGCACCACCCTAATGCGTATGTATGTTAATGATGAAAATATGTAGGTAGTATCAAACTGAAATTAAAATTGATATTTTTGAAACATAAAACCACGTTTTAAATGGAGTTTAAATGCATATGTATTTTTAAAATTGGATTTTTAAATTTTTAAATTTTATTTTATGCTGCGTTTTCGCAACATTTGTCTAAAATGGGTTAAATAAGTACAGTTACATTTCAAGAAATGCAAAACTATTACTTTGTCAAAAACAAAAATGCAAATTTCTTAAACACACAAACCAAGTTGAAACTTAAATTATAAATTAAATTAAACGTATTTTAGATGAGAGGAACAAGCGTGATCAGTAGATAACTTCGTTTTTGAGATCATACATAATAAACAACAATAAAAATTATCACCCGTCATAATTTTCAGGAAAACATCGGAAGTATTTACCAATCAAGGAACTCTCATAACGATACAGAATATTAACTACTTACCTTTTTTCAATACTAAATGTCAACTTAAAAGGTTTCCAAGAAACACTTGCCTAAGTGGCACTCAATAACACGTTTTATAGGCGTGTGATAAAAAGTTTTCACTATGGCTCAAAGTTCACTATGCCTTCAACCTATTTAATCTAATCTTTATTTAGCATTTTAAATTTATTTCGAGAACCATCTACACTACCTTTTTTCACTGAATGAAATGAAGTCACTCGGCCAAAGATATGAAAGCGCTAATTCAAATATCGGGAAGAAATTTTATAACAAACGACAATATGCTGTGAGTTACTATATCAAATGTTCTTTTTATATTCTAAACTGAATGTATAGAACGGAATTATATATATTACAAACATACCAAGTGGAAATTGTTAATTGAAAAAGCTGCGAAGATGAAAGGAAGATATCTTTTATAATACGGTAAAACTTCTTTATTACGTATGGTTATTTAGTTTTAGGGATTCATGTGCACATTAAATTAGAACCCGGCCCTAGTTATTCAATAAGATTTCAATGAATATTTGAAATCATCATCAAGAAAAAAAAAAAGCAGATTTACATTCATTTTTTACTTCATTTCCTCAAACACGGAATACAGTTCATTATACTTTTACACTGCTGGCCATCGTAAATGCAACACCCTGAAGGAAGCATGCAAATAATATGAAATTTACAACATGCATTAGCTGAGGTGAGATATGCAAATGATTAGAATTTCAGCGCAGACGCACATCAAGCGCGCCTGTGGCGCCACCTCAAAGCGCTATTTAAGGCTTGGAGATTTCGACGGTTTCAAGTACAGCAATTGTGTTTTTCTTGCTTTTTTTTCAAAAAAACGATAAATTATGCCTCGTAGGAAACAACGATCATCTTTTGATCAAGTATCCGAGTTTGACAGAGGAAGGATAGTGGCATACCGAGATTGTGGGTTATCTTTCAGGGAAATCGGTCGTCGTATTGGACGAAACCAAACAACTGTGATGCGGATATGTGATCGTTGGGTGCAGGAGGGTACGACGGACAGACGTGATCGACCGCATCGACCTCAGTGCACCACGTCACGTGATGACAGGCAGATTGTACGCATGGCAGTGACGGACCGCTCAGTCACATCACGAACCATATCACAGCAGATTCAGTCTGTAACGCATCATCCAGTGTCTGCGCGTACCATTCGACGTCGTTTACAGCAGAATGGTCTGTCCGCAAGACGTCCGTTGCTTTGTCTACCTCTGACGCGGAACCACACACGTCTCCGCCGCCAATGGTGCGATGAAAGAAGGATGTGGACGACAGAATGGAATGAAATTCTCTTTACTGACGAGTCACGCTTCTGTATGCAACACCACGACGGTCGGATTCGAGTCTGGAGACACCGTGGAGAGAGGATGCTGAACAGCTGCATTATGCACCGTCACACTGGTCCTGCACCGGGTATTATGGTATGGGGCGGTATCGGATATCTCTCTCGCACTCCTCTAGTACGCATTGCCGGTACTTTAACCAGCCAGCGCTACATCTCCGAGGTGTTGGAGCCAGTTGTCCTTTCTTACCTTCAGGGCTTGCCAACAGCCATATTTCAGCAGGATAATGCACGGCCACACGTGGCACGCATTGTCCAAGGGTTCTTCGTCAATCACCAGATTGAATTGCTTCCCTGGCCGGCGCGCTCTCCGGATCTTTCGCCGATAGAAAACATGTGGTCCATGGTTGCTCAACGACTGACCCAGAGTTCATCCCCAGCTGTCACACCAGATCAACTTTGGCAACGTGTGGAAGCTGCTTGGTCTGCTGTACCCCAAGAACACATTCAAAGTCTCTTTGAATCAATGCCGAGGCGTGTGGCAGCTGTGATCTCCAACAACGGCGGCTACTCTGGGTACTGATTTTGGCAGGAACCACGCTTCATAGAATGCTGTAAATTTAATCATTTGTTACTTGGTCAACATGTTATCTACACAATAAATTTTGTTGTGATATCTCTTGTTTTTCTTGGTGTTGCAATTTGGGTGGCCAGCAGTGTATTTCAAAATAGAACAAACCAAATATTCAATTATTATAGGATAGAATTCAAAATAGACTTTTAGAAAACCCAAAATAATAATGATAAAAATTTGGGGGGGGGGGTGTTATATGCTATTTTCTTATTGATTGTGAATTATTACATAATATTTCAAAAAATCATAAACAGGAACACGCATAAATTTTATTTTTATTGGGATGAGTACGCTTTAAAAAACCCGAAAATAAATTTTTGTTCTATTTGGATCAATAATTAGCTAACATAGTCCAAAGCTACATTAAGGGACTGGTAATCGAATGCGTTGTTCATTGATACTTACACCTTTTCTGGAATTTCCTGACAGAATTTGTATCCTAATCCAAAGTTAAGAGATTTTTTATTGCTGACACCTATTGGAAACTTCCAGCGACTACCGAAAAGTTTTCGGAACCCCAGAGTTAAAGTGAACGTGAACCGTTTTTGTACACGGTGATCTTTTAGAGTAAACGGTGATCTTTCGGTCACTGGTCCAACGCCTTTAATAACTGGGTATCTTTAGGCACCATGGAGCCAAGAAACTTGCATATTAGGCTCTACCACTAATCTTTTGGCATTTTCAGCTATCTAGTGATACAGCAAAAGATTAACGCAGCCTCCATGTGGTTGCCAACTGCTAAGCTCTTTGACTTTTCACGGCAGAAAAATTAAATTTCCATTGTGAGATAATTGAAGCTTAAAGAAAATGATTCGGCAAACAAAAAAGATTTGTATTGTAAATTTCAAGTTAAATTTTATGAATACATTAAAAATGAAGAAGAAAATAAAAAAGAAAATTATTATTTTGTAAACGAAGTGGATCGATTAAAAAGCGTCAAATTCTCTAACAAATCAACTTTCCCAAAAAATCGGGAGTTTCAGAATTTATGGATATATTTTACTCGCGAATTTTAATATCGGATCCGTTTTTGTCCGTATGAGTTTCTAGTGTGGCATCTCAAAATGACGTCAGTTCCACTTGCCATTTAAAAACGACAGAGAACTTAACATCTTTAAAAACGGTCGCGAGTAAATCAGTTCTTGCCCTTTAATTAAACAAAAAAGTAAAACTGCGTTAATACGATGCATCCTCATACGATACATCTCTTCATACATATTTGATTTTTATACTTTTCAACTTCCCGTTGTACAGAAACATATGGCTTTCATCGTTGCAAAAAGTATAAAATCCAGAACATGTAAAAAACATACCGCAAAGAAACTGCTCCGTAGAAAGTTTTCTCCGAATATTCTTTCACTTCTTTGAGGCAGTGTCCTTCCACTAACTTGACTGATTGCTTCTCAACAGCGTATGGCTTTCACTGTAGCGTTTGCGTTCAATGTCAATGAGGATCTGACGTCAGTTAGCATCGTCCATTTCAACGGAGCGGCAGCGTAATCAAAGACAGAGTTTTTATTTTTGAACTGTTTTTAAATTTGTTTTATATTTTGAACCGTTTTCGATAGGTTAAATAAAGTATTATAAATCGGCGAATGGAAAATAAATGTATTGAAAACTTCGATATTATCTTCAAGGGTAAGTTGTATAAATGTTTTTGATTTAATAATTTATTTTTAAGTCTAATAACGGAAATTTTCATTTTCAACAAATTAAAAAAAGAATTCATATTTATGGTTCCTTTTTCCTTTCTGTAACCCCTGTAAATAAATATGAATTTAGCTATACTTAAATATGTTATTGACATTTTCTATGACATGCTTCCGATGAAAAATGCGACTGACAATGATTGATGATGATTCCAACACTCTTGGGGGAGTCATAATTGTTTAAAAATACAGTTAAACTTTTCGGGAGCGACCACCCTCCGTTCTGCGAAAATTCGGTCGTAAAGAGAGGTGGTCGCTCAAAGAAGTATAAACATTTGATAGCCAAGAATAGAAATGCTAAAAAGTATTATTTGTTTGTTATTTATGAAACTACATACTAATATAGAAGAAATTTTAGAAACATATTTTAAGATTTAAATTTTAGAAAAATATTTAGAAATTTCAGACTTTTTCAATCTTTTTTTCAATCTTTTCAGTACTTCTTTCCCTTCTTCGTTTTTTACATTTGACAAAAGAACACATGAATCCTGATATTCTTCATGCATTCTGAATTCGCCATCATAAAATCTTTTTGTCTTAAAATTTGCTTTTTGGGTTATCCCACAACCAAAACTAACCGCGAACTTCCTCTCTGAATTTCCTTCTTTACGTGATTGGATACTCGATCCCATCAATGGGCTGCTCTAAGAGTAAAATCACTCATTTGTAAGACATGTCTCTTCTCTAATCTACAAGATTTGTACGTAATGTGTACGTGCACATGTACATGCTGTCAATTTGGAGCAACTGGTTTAGAGCAACTGGTTTGGAATGTATAGATTTTGTTTACTTTACTCCTGAAAAAATGCAAGAAATTTTTCGTGCAGGAAACCGGAACCGGTCGCTTATAGAGAGTTGAGTGGTTTTTTCAACATTAAGTAAATAGAGAAAAAATCGGTGTATTTAAAAAATTGTACGTTGGAGAAAGGGGTCAGTTCATAGAGAGGGTGGCTTAACCCTTTAACGTGTTGTGTTCCCGCTCTGGGGACACCAAACTCTGACGTTTTGACTGTTGCCAGTCACAAAGAATAGATTTGATTTCTATAAAAATAGTTGCGGGTGGCATAGCTCCACGAGAACCCATTACTTTTTAGCACGTCATTTCCCGTAAAATAATCGTCATGATTATTTTTAACAGCACTGACATCTGCTGAAAAATTGGAAGAATGCGATAACAGCTAGGGACCCTTTTTTGACGCATCTGCACAGATCTAGGGACCCTTTTTTGACGCATCTGCGGCACAGCTGTCGTCAAAAAAGGGTCTCTAGATCTGGGGCACGCGATGAACGTTTCAATCTTCCGCCATCTTGCTGGTAGTTAAGTCGAGCGATGGCAACGGCTGCCCTTTTTTCAGCATTGGGAAAGCGATGCGCCTCAAAGGGTTAAGTAAATAGAGGAAAAATCGGTGCCATAAAAAATTGGTCGTTGGAGGAAGGGGTCACTTCATAGAGAGGGTCGCTTAATAGAGGTGGTCGCTCATAGAAGTTTCACTGTACTTAAATATGGTTTCATTTCAAACTAAAAATATTTATATTATTTAAATTTAGAAAAGCAGGTTCCCTTTCCAAATTGGGGCATAACATATATATAATTCATATCTCTGTGAGGCATAGACCATTTTAGTCTATAAGCAATTTTTTAAGTGCGTTTTAATAACATACTTCTAGCAAAAGAAAATTAATATATTTTATTGATGATTTTCGCAGAAGTTAAAACAAGTTTAACTACTGTTTTGTCTATTTATCTTTTTGTTCACAGGTCTATTCTCGTTTTAATTTCTGTAATTATTACTCTTCCACATTTTGGCGAAATTTACATAATGATTTTAACTACACCAAAATTTCGAATGGAGAGTGGTCCTCATTATATATAAACTTTTTTTTATTACTATACAAGAATAATGCCCATACTTTACGGTTTATGAACTGCCATGGAATGTAATTGTCTAGTAATATGTAGTTGATATTTCTTTAATTATACGTTGCGTATGCATATAACGTAAGATTTTATACTGGAAAGTGTTTTGTAATGCATTCTTTTTGTGTGATTTATGTATTTCCCTACTAACTATTGCACCAATTTTAATTTTGCTTATTGTAAAATGAAAAAGTGTGAACACTTCTAAAATTTTGAGGAATTTCTATTATTGTATCATTTTTAATACTCCTTTAAATATGTACATTGAAAAGAAGTGCTTTGCTGACTGAACAAAAATTTTCCTAAATGAACATTATCTGGTTGAAATAACGCCGACATAATTTTTATGAAACTAACTAAATTATTTTGTTAAAATTGTTTGGCTCTTTTAAAAGTACATTTTGTTGATATAACCAAACAATTTGTTTAAATGATTGTATATTTCAATTTGTTTAAATGATAAATAATTATTTTTATTTGGCTAAAATAAACCAAAATATTTGGCTGAATCAACAAAATGTTTTGTTGACTAATGTGTTCGTATAACATGGCTCGTATAACTAATGTGTTCGTATCCACGGCTCGTATAATAATAGTATTTTAGTGTTTTCATATATCTACAAGTTTAATTTTATAAAATTCAACTTCAGTTTTTTTCTCGTGAGACAAAATTTGTAAAGCAATCAGAATATTTAAAATTTATGATGAATGTATTTTTCTATTGTATGTTCACTTTCAAAATCATTTAATGCCAAAATTTACCACATACACATAAAAATAACTAATACCCGTAAAACTATTGTGTTTCTTGTGAGACGTGAAAATAACCGTTAGCCATAAATATAGTTTTACATACAAATAACCGCTAAATTAATTATTTTAAATAGGAGAAATATTGTTTTTGGATACTCAGTGCATAGTTAAATAAATTAAGGAAGATAAATAATTATTTTTATTTGACTTGTTTTTTATATTTGCTGCTCATTGGAGTTCAGCAACATTCTTGTCCTAAATACTAAATTGCGGAACATCCCATTTACTTTTCACATTGCTAAATGCTAAGCTGAATTATGGAAGAGTTCATTTCCTATTTGACATTATTTGAATTTGTATTTAGAAAAAAATGTTTTAAATCAACAAAATTACTTACTCCGTTTGAAACAGAACCAGCAAAAGTTTTGTTGAGTTGTTGAGTTAACAAAATAATTTTGTGAAAATTATTTGGTTATTTCAATAAAATATTTTGTTCTTATAACTAAACAATTTGGTTAAGATAAACAAATGTTTCTTTGATTTAACAAAATTACTTGTTTAAATTGCTTACTTGGTTAAAATCAACAAAAGTTGTTTGGTTGAATTAACGAAATGTCTTTGTTAACTGGTGTGCTCATGGCTAATGTGACAAAATTATTTTGTTAATTTTACTGTGTTATTATAGTGAGCTTACCAAACAGTCAGTTTAAAGTTTAAAGGTAAGTCTAATTAATTTATTTAAAGATAAAAATTCGCATTTTCATTTTAGTGTTTTTATCTAAGTTTGTGTTTTTATGTTGCACTACAATTTCAAGAAATTCAAGTCAAAGTCTTTTTTTCCGTTGTAAAAAAAAAAGTTAGGCAGTCAAAATCGCCTTTGTCTTCACGATAAAATAAAATAAATATATATCTTTAACATCAAGCAATAATCACAGTTGCAGTTAAATAATAAAAAAGAAGTTTTAAACAAATTTACTTCATAATGTTATTTTTTAACGGAGTTACCCAGCAAACACACAACTGCCCGCAAAATGACGGCCGGGTACCCGTCGTGCTGGCGAAGTGCCGTATACCGGGAGCAAGATAGATTGCCATCGTCTGGAAGTCACTGGAGTACCAGTGCCTGAAAAGTGCATATGGGCCGGTACATAACTAGTAACGGCGAACTGCCATGTGTCTGTGACATGCACAAAAAAGTTAACGGCGTGGTACTGCTTAAAATGTACCGGACCAGCACTATTTGGCAGTAATGGGCCTGTATATATTTCGTAGTGTTGGCATAAAATTTCGTTATTTTAATTAAATAATATTGTTTCACATTCATACGGTGTAGAAGTGTTAGGGGATATAAGTCCCGGGCACCCAAAGGCAGGGTCACTGCTAAGACTTTTTTTTTTTGAGGGGGGGGGCAGTGGCGGATTCAGACATTTTTTTTGGGAGGGGCTAATTTTTTTTAAAAAAAGCTTATTTCACCCAATTAAAATGTACTATAATTCAAAATTTTAGTCTAAATCAATGTGCATGCTTTTGGGAGGGGCTAAGTAATAAAATATGATCATTTTAGCATTTTAAAGTGTATAATAAAGCAGAATGTTACCCTTCAGCAATCTTTTTTGGGGGGGATGAAGCCCCCTAGTCCCTACCCTGGATCCGCTACTGGGCGGGGGATGTAAGGGGAGAAGTTCATATTGTGCCTTCAAATATTTTAGTACTAAAAACTAAAATAATACAAACGAGTTCAGTATGCTATAAAAATATTTACTACACCGACAGTGTAACCTCCACTCTGTATATGACAGTATATAACCCCCACTATGTACAGAATTATGAATTTTAATCTTAACATTTTTATAATTTATATTAATATTTTACGATTTTGCTAAACTTTTCCTGAAAAACATATTTGGAGACTTTTTTGTACGTAAAGCTTCTTTTAAAATCTACCGAATTAGGGTGCAGAAATATGTTAGAGAGTATTACACGAAGACCAGTCAGGGTTTTGCATGAGAGCTCAGCTCCTGTAATCTTTTTTTCTTCAGAGAATTTTAGATTAAATTAAAAATTTTATCAGCCTACATAATTGCTTCTATTGGCATTATTTTATTCAATTAAATATAGCAGTGGTAAAACAAAAGATAAATATAAATTAGGTAATTAATGCTCAAATTTACAATAAAACAAATTAGAGCTCCTGCAGCTATTTTGTTAGAAATTCAGCAATGAACCAATATTTACATATTATATTATTTCATTCTGTTTCGATTACTCCTGAATCAAATGTTCTATTTCGCACCCTTTAACGGCCTCCTTACGGAAAGCAAGAGGTCAAAAATATCTACCCAGGGTCAACTAATATCTCACGGTTGCACGATAAGGCACCAAGAGTTCGAACTGTTATCGCGGATTTGGATATATTAATTCAGATTATTTATACGAAGTACAAATGAATTTTTTATGCACTTGAAGATTGGCGAGTTTTACTGTCGATTGAGTATAACCCATTCTTTTTACTCTTGATGTTTCATTTCGTTTTGCAAATCTTGAAACGTTGAGCGGGAAGCCAGTTATGAAATACGCTTTTTAGGATAAAGTTTTGGTTGTTGTTGCAGACTTTCGAGAACGTTATTGCTATAGACTAGTGAGATATCTCTGTTAGGAGCAATAATAATTATAATAAGATTTGCTTCTGCAGTGATATCTTGCTGGTTATGGATACAGAAAGAAGATTTTACGGTTGGATTTAAGTTTTTAAACAGTCAGGAAAATATTACAGGTAAATTTTTACTTTTACTGTTTTTAATGTGCAATGGACTTTTGCAACTAATTTAAAGATTAGGCGACTTTTTGAACCAAAAAAACGTCATTTTCATACTATTTTCATGTTTTACCTTACTCCAGCGACTCCTTTGAAAATCTGGTGTTGGTTTTTTCAACTCCCTTTTCTTTAAAGCTGCTACTGAGCTTTCGGAAAACATTATAATCTTTTTTTTTAATCGTGCTATAAAAATAAATGTATTATATGTTCTGTTATATATATATGAAGTTTTTTTAATTTATCATTTTATTCAATCCTTCTTAAATGAAGCTAAATTAAGCATGTTTATTTCTTAACTACAAAATCATTCAAAAATGTTACTACTTTGGGAACTAAAATTGAGAAAATGGCTACTAAACCGGTGACTTTTGTTAAGTCGGTGATGTTACTAGATACTTATTTGTTTAAAAGTACTTTCCTCCATATTATTTGAATCATGCAGTATACAACAGATATAGATACAGAAAATTTCTTTTCAGAATAGCTAAGATTTAAAAAATAATTTGATCTAAACAAAATGTACAAGAAAGCAAAATGTTACCCTAAAGTTAAGTGTGTAATCATAGTACAATTTTATTTATTATTACTTCCTGTAAGATTTTGGTTAGTACATACACACACACACACATATATATATATATCAACCATAAAGTATTATAACTCATTTATAAAATCTCTAACTCTGAAATGTGTTACCGACTTTCTCACAAAAAAATCTTTTGCGACTGCAAATTTGTAAGAAAATTGCAGTTTATGAAAACTGCACACAATTCACTAATGATAGGCGCACATAATTTGCAAACGATTGACCAACGGATTTTGCTGTTTTTTATCTTTCATTTATGTTGTTTTTTATCTTTCATTTATGTTGTTTTTTATCTTTCATTTATGTTGTTTTTTATCTTTCAAAATGTTACCCTTAAGGAATGTTTTTTTTTTTTTTTTTTGCTGGGTGGGGGTGGGGATTGATGAATAAGCCCCCTACCCCGAATCCGCTACAGGCTCATATTTTAATTATGGCAGCATTACCGTAAATAGGCACTAATCCGCTACCGTACCATTACATTGTAGTCACTGTTAAGGTACCAGGCCAGTGCCTTTATTTTTAATAATAGCCGGCACCCGGCCGTTTCATTTCGGGCATTATAAACTTAATGGGCCAGTGCCTTTATTGTGAGTAACGGCCGGCACATGCAGTATGCCAGCAGAGTGCCGTTGCCTTCCCAGGCTTCTGGCAAGGTACTTCTCGGGCGACCACTTTTGGTACGATTCAGTTACTTTTTGCAGTGCCGGGCCGGTACTGGACGTAAAGGCAGAAAGGCACTGGCAAGGTTCTCCGCCAGCAGGTGTGTGTTTGCTGGGTACCTCATTTATATTGCATGTGTGGACATACTTCATATTTAAAACTTGTTTCGGTATGCAGTTCCAGATTTAATATTACAAGCTCATATTTAATGCTTGTAAGTAAAACAACACAATGCTCGATTATCATAACCGATCAATTAAACAGAAAATTTCAGCTCCTGTGTTTTCCCTATCTGTTTATTTTCGCTTTTCATTATCCAGAAAGGTGCTTATATTGTCCCAATGCAGACGACTAATTATCTTATACGCTGGCTCAAGAGAGCTGGGAGTAAATACTTTTTTCCCCCCTTAACATTCCAAATTCTCAAAAGTCCGATAAACTAAATAGCTCGCTATAAAAAAATTTCATTAAAAATACCTATATGTATTATTTTATCACGAACACAAAAGTGATTCGATTGTTTTAACAAATTTGTCTAGCGTTAAAAAAAAGAGAAATCTTTAAATTAAATCTACAGATACATATAAAAAAATAAAAAATGTAATTTTTTTTAATTAAATAAACTAATTAGACTAATTTCTGAAACTTTCAACAAACTCAAAAAAAACCTCAACTGAATGCTTTAGTATTTGATATCATCCATACTTAAGTGTATTAACAGACATTAGTGCAAAAGTGTATTAACAGACATTAGTGCAATTTTGTTTAATGGACATAGTTTCTTACGATTGGATTATAAAAATCTCGTCGCTGTTGTAAAACAAATGAAGTAATATCTTCAGTCAAGTGAGTAAGTACTATTTTAGCTTTTTCATGTAAATAAATTTCGTTGCTGCTTTAATTAAATCTCACAGCTGGTTTAACCATGATTGCATTTATGTATTCTGACTGTACTGTGAATTCGTTTTATAACTAGAGACTATAATGAAATTATACTCCATTTATTAAAAAAAATGCTTTTTTATAGCGTATTAAGATATTATATGTAATGTATTTGCCTTGATTTAAAATTTATTTTCTCAGGCTTATAATCATAGATTACGGCTCTGATAAAAAATGAAGAAAACGAATAATTCAATATATTAATCAAAAACAGCAAATTTTCATAAAACACTCTTTTTATAGCTTAAAGTAATAACAAATATATTAATTAAAAAAGGACTGATTTTGTAAAAACGCTCATTCTATAGCTTAAATAATAATCATAATTGAGTACAGTTATATTAATCAAAAACGGACAGATTTTGTAAAAACACTCTACTTTTTTTATTTTTATTTAGGCTAAATGGAGCTGTTGTATAATGCTCAAAAATTGAGACTTTTTCGCTCCATTGATTTTTGTCGATTAATAGAGCAAATTTTACTCAATCGGGAGAATGGCTGTTTGAAGTTAAAAATTGAGTAAAAATATACTCCGTTTGATTATTATTTTACTCAATAGATTTAAGCGTGTACGCTACTGAAATGTTTAACCAAACAAGTTTTGTTAAATTCAACAAAACATTTTTTAGCATGTATAGCTAAACTCCTCTTGGAAGACTTTTTGTAGACTTGTTACTATATATATTTTTAATTCGATCTCCAACATCAATTAAAAAGTAAAATACGATGCAATTATTTTAAGCGGGAGATAACCTTTATTTTCTATATTCCAACTTTTCTTGAAGCTTTAAATACTACATTAAAATATTACAAATGACTTTGATGGACAATAACCTATTGTGTTGAAATAACAAGAGAGCCAAGATTATATCACAATCAAAAGTGATTTATCCTTGATGTCGTATTTAGTTACACTGTTTTAGTTATCTGTTAAACGTTGAATATCAAATTTCATAATAGTACATCGTACATCTGATATTTCGAATCGAGACTTTATCTGATAAATGCGAAATCTTATCAATGAAGATAACTTAAATAAAATCGTGAAACTTTCCTCCATGATACAAAAACATAAATCTGGTAGAAAGAGATTTTTTTTTTTTCATTCTTGGAAATTCGACAGTATATGAAAGTTTATTTAAAATCTTGAAAAGTCGTTTTCTACCATTTTCTCTTTAATTAACCGTTTTAAAGTTGTAAGTAGATATATTTTTTTTATACGTGCAAAATAAAGTGTTTAATAAAGTAATTTTGTTTCTCCTGTTATTGAATATGAAAAGTTCTAAAAATTATACAGTAGTGGTGTAAAGCCTCTACAGACATTATGCATGTATGCTAACAGATGTTTAGTATTCTCGACATTTTAAACGATCTTGTAAAAATGTTTTCATAGCTTCCGGCGAATTCGGCATATTTCCATATTTAAATTAAAGACTATTATAGTACAATGACGTTTCAAAGTTGGTATAGTTAGAAAAACTACGGGGTAAAAGTAAAAAGAAAATGCATTTTACTATATTTCTTCCACAGTCATATTTATTTAATTTTATTCAGTTTGCAAAATACAATTGTAGATACTTTTTATGGAATTCGCAATCTTTGGACTATTCTAGATTTATTTCAATACGTTTTACTTCTTTGTACAAAGTAAATGGAAGTATTGCTATCGAGAAACATGTCAGTATTTAGATTCTGATAGAAAAATAGATTTTTACTATCTCTAAATTTACTTCGGCGACTTTTCAGTGATGCCTCAACGTACTCGTGTCCATAAGTATGTATGCATGTAAGATTCATTTTGAGCAATTGCGAGTCCATTTTTCGTGACGTCTGTTTGTGCTTACGAACAGACGTCACGACATGTATGTACATTACTTGCACTCACATATCTAAAATACGTAGAATGTTGAAATTTTACATTTAGTATTGTTGTAACATCTAGTTTTTCACTTCCCTTATTGATCAGATTCACTTGGTATGTTGTTTACTGGGCCACTCTAAATAATTTATATACATTAAACTTAATGGACATCTTCATTATATTAAATCCATAGACAGTAATTGTTTAGGCCAAGCCCAAAATCTCACCAACTATCATCAATCTTCGAAAATTGTGCTAAATATCGCCAAATTCCACGCCAAAAATAAGTACGCGTATTGAATAACACCTAGTTATGCATCTCCTTTTTTTATTGCAATCAAGTGCGTACAGAGTCGCGCCAAACACTTTCAGTATATCGTGGTTTATGAATACCATCAATACATGAAAAATCTGGAGTCAATCACTATCTGAACTATGCCCAAAATCTCTCAAACTATCTCCAAGCTTGGCGATTTTTGGCGAAACTTCACCAAATTTGGTGAAATACAAATAAGTCTTTCAAACTGAGCGAAGCTCGGCGATACCTCTTACATTTGGAAAGAGATCATTAAACCTTAATATTAAATAATTTGGACCTCAATTTTAAATAAATAAATTTAGATGAATTGGATCGAAAAGAAATACAATTTAATAGACGCACAAGGAAGTCCTGTGGAGTCCACATCATATTTTTTTTATGTATGTATAAATAGCTTCTTTCAGTAGTTAAGTAATATGAAACCGTCTTAAACAACCAGCTCATTCTTCTCAAAAAAGATTTATCCTGAGCTTTAAATAGAATCAGAATATTAGATTTATGAGAGGGACTCGTCGGGAAGGTTGAATGTGTAACATAAAAGGTTTTTATTTCGATATCTAATTATAGTTTATTTTATTTACGAATATATAGCTTTCTTTCATCACTATAACAAATCGACATTATACAATGCTCTTAAATGATTTATCATACTGGAATAATGATAAATAATAATTTCCGTCAAACAGATAAGAGAGGATGAAAATTCAACAAAGTATTTTTCCCTCCACAGAATTTTTTTTATTTATTTGAATTAATATTTTAAGTCCAATTTCGGTATTTTCAGAGAAATTCTTTGCTGTCATTCAAAATATTTTTTTTTCACATTCATACAATAAAGCAGCAGACGCTAAATATTATTCTTCACAAGAACTAATATTCGTTATATTTGCATTTCATTTATTAAAATTATGATTTCACAAGTTTAACATCATGACAATTAGTTTAGATATATCCCTTTTAAAGTTTGTCAAATCTTAATACTTTCGGACATTTTTTCTTGTCTATTTTTATTTATTTATGTATGAGTATGTGATTCTACAGTTTTATTTATTTATTTTGTTAAGAATTTAGATTTATTTTTGGTTTATATATCTTATAATCGAGTTTAATTTCAGTTTACTGTTATTATATTCATTACGGAGAAAATATATTTTACACAGAAAATATAATATTCATTCCGGTCTATCTAATGTGACATTCTTTCGGCGTTAATTTGTTCGTTAATTCTCAGAAGTGTCTAATATATGAACCAAGGAAGCTTTTCTGACCATCATTTTTCAAACATTATAAATATTTAAATTTTGAGAGCAAGAAAATATTTAATTAGTAATAGACTATACAGTGTCAAATATTATTCAGAACAGTGTACAGCAAAAACTACTTAACAGCATGCTCCAAATTTGCAGTAAAATTTAATGTGACATTGGGAAAGAGATTTGTGTGGGAAAAAATTTAGTTCAAAAAATCCCCACCAGAAAGCGTATAGCGATGTTACAGTTATTGATATACAAATTCACCGCTTCATGTTTCACAACCTCTTCGTGGTTTTCTTCGCTTGAAAATTGTTATTTGAAGATTTATTCGCACTAGAACGCTGTGAAACGCCACCTAATGGTGTTTTTCTGAATTATACTTTTCCCCCACTCAAATTCCATTTCGATGGTCGTATTTTCTGCAAATTTAGTAGCATTTTGATCAAGGGAACTTCAATTATGAACACCCTGTATATGTGATTCCTCCGCATATTTTCGAAATTTACAGAAGCCTCAATTTCACCCATAGCAGAAAATTTAGAAAACAGTTATTTTCCACCTTCCTTTTGTCACTACCGCCTATACTTTATAGACTTGACCATGTTTACTAACAAATATCTCAGTGACGTTACATAGAGTGGTTACTTATGCCCACCAAACATCCCGTAAAACAAGCCTATTGGTTAGTTTTCCATACCAAGAGGAAGCGTGACGTCACACTCTACAAGCCAATTACTCAAATGCCAATTACATTTAATTTTACACATGTTTTGCAGGCAGCGTCTGTCACGCCTAGAAGTGACTGCAACGACGCCTTCAAAAGATGCTGGAAGAAGTCGTCATTCCGCCGTTATGGTTTGCTACGGCGGCAGTCGCAGTCTTTCTGTCCATAGTGCACTACATCATGAGAAACAGAGACATCCCACCGGGACCCACAGGACTGCCTTATTTGGGACTTTGGCCCTTCTTGAAGGACGATAAGTGCCATTTGCAGTTGCAGGAAATTGGTAAAAAATACGGGGACATCTTCAGTTTCACCAGCACGGGAAAGCTGATCATCAACTTGGGATCCGTGAAAACTGTCCGGGAGGCACTCGTTACCAAGTCCGACTGTTTTGCTGGAAGACCCACCGATTTCTCTATCCTTACAGTCCTAATGAAAGATGTTAAGTAATTTTTGTTGTTGTAGTTTTACTTAGTCTCAAGCAGAAATAAAATACAAGTCGCACTTAAAATCACGAATTTAATTATAAAACAGGAGCTATATATATATTATATATATATATATATATATATATATATATATATATATATATATATAGCTCCAATGCAAAAGACATTTTAATTAAAGTTATTCAAATCGAAAACAAAATTTGTAGCTCTAAAGCAATAGTTAAATCTCTCTGTCTGTCTGTCTTTTCAATTTTTCAAGAGAATTTGAGATCGAAACAATGCCTTAATTATATGTAATTATGATTTTCTATTTTATGAGTCTCCAATTTGCAGTCTTGTACAAGCTGTGTTCTTTGTAAGGTATAGTATTCAACCACAATGTAATTTTGCAGGTCAAATCCGTTCAAAGCATTTTTTAAAAGCACAGTTAAAAAATTGTTACTTAAATTAAAAAATAATAATACAATTTAGATTGATTTCTTCATTTCTCTTTACATTAAAGGATTGAATGGCAGCATTAAACTGATACATCTTAATTGATTTCTTTTCACGAACATTCTTAAAATAATGCAGGATCAATCTCGCATGGAAATGAAGCACCAAATATTATGTTTTCAGTTTCATAAAAACGAAAGATACGTATAAAATTCACTTAGAAAGAAGCGCATGTGGACAATTTATACCTGTTTAAAAGGATACAGATATCCGACACGCATCTAGTTTGCATTCGAGCCTTTTTGTTTTTAAGTCAAATGAAAAAAAATCAAGCACAATATTCTTATGTGAGAAATTGAGAGTACGGTTAAAAGAATAGAACAGCTTAGAGAATAGTTTTACCCTATCTGAATAGTTTATAGAATAGAATATTTTACCATCAACAATTCCTCAAATTCAAGTAATATAAAAGTATCATTTATAACATTATTAACCATTTTTTGCAGCCTTTCAATGCTTTGAAGTTTGGATTAAACTCCTAATTCTGCTGAGGTCCTTACCTTCATAAAAATATCTTTTAACTGTGTTTACATTTAAGCGATTTCGAAATTTTCAGCGTGAAGCTTTGCGCATAACCTCTTGTCATTTGCATATTACCGGGTGTCCAGAAAAGGACTCCCTCATTTCAAAATTAAATATCTCGAAAACAAAGATCGATAGAGGAATGCAGTAAACGGTATGTTTATTGTGAAAGCTGTAAGAATTTTATACAGCAGTTTGAAATAATAGTTACAAAAGCTGCTAACAGATGGCGCTGTACGCTGTACAGCTCCTTATCAGCATACATAGATGAAATAATCGTATAAAAAAATTCTTTGCAAAAAGTCACATCACAATGTTTTCAAAATGTTCACCATTGGCACTACAGAGGTGGCGCAAACGAAGAATGAAATTTGCCATCACATTTCGTAGTGTCTCAACAGAAATGGATTCACATGCCACACAGATCGCCGATTCAAGCTCGTCCAGCGTGGCGGGATGCTTCGGGTAGACAATGTCTTTCAATGTGCCCACAAAAAATAGTCACAGGGAGTCAAATCCGGCGAATATGGAGGCCAATCCATGCCTGCACCAGTAAATTTGGGATATTCTAAAGCAATGACTCGATTCCCGAAGTATTCATCAAGAAAGCGAAACACTTGTTCGGTACGATGTGGTCGGGCTCCATCTTGCATAAACCATTCAGTACGTGGTCGATCCTCTAACACTTGCTGTGTGGCGACAAATTGTTCCAAAATTGCAACGTAACGTTCACTAGTGACCGTTTCTCGAATGAAAAAAGGGCCAATAATGCCTCTGCTGCATACTGCAGCCCACACAGTAACTTTAGGAGAATACAGGGGTTTCGCTTCACACCAATATGGATTTTCGGAACCCCAAAATCGCCAGTTCCGTTTATTCACGAATCCATTCAGGTGGAAGTGTGCTTCATCTGTAAACCAGATGCAGCCAACATCAAATCCTTCACTATCAATCATTGTGAGCATCTGATTAGCAAAGTCAACCCTTTGTTGCACAGCTCGTACGGGTATGGCCTGGTGAGTTTGAATTTTGAATGGAAACATGTGTAGGCTCTTTCTCAGTATTTTATGCGTGCTGGAACGCTTCAAACCAGTCTCAGATGCAATTCTACGGACGGATGACATTGGATTTTGCTGAATAATTCCAGAAACTGTGGCGACATTTGCAGGCGTAACTGCAGTTTGCTTGCGGCCAACATTCCCCACTAGATCATCAGTTACGCTGCCTGTTCGTTGAAATTTGGCGAAGAGCGTACGAATGGTTTTCGCATCGGGTCCTTTTGGAACATTAAATCGTGCTTGAAAACTGCGCCTTGTTGCCGTAGGACTCTCTTTTAACCTGTGGTACTCTAGCACCAGAAAAACGCGTTGTTCAATGGAGTACATGGTTTTAATCTCTTCCTTCGGTACGCTAACCTCCTTTCACGCTTCAATAGTGGAACTGATCGCTCTGGGCTTCGGATCACTAGTTATACTAGGCATTACGTATGGCGATTACAGCGCCATCTGTTAGCAGCTTTTGTAACTATTATTTCAAACTGCTGTATAAAATTCTTACAGCTTTCACAATAAACATACCGTTTACTGCATTCCTCTATCGATCTTTGTTTTCGAGATATTTAATTTTGAAATCTGGGAGTCCTTTTCTGGACACCCGGTATCATCTTTAAGAAAACACAATATTCTACGTACTTAGTCTGACTTTCAGTAGCTGCACATAGCGACACGTATCTTGTGTGTAACTGCTATGGCTGTTTGTTTTTTTCTGGTTGAACACGTAGCTTTATTTCCGATATTTGTTTTAGTCTATTAAGCTCGCTTTCAGTGATAGAATAACATCAATTAAAATCTGACTTTATAAAGACACAGTTTCAACAGATGGTTTCTTATTCGTATTCATAACCAGTATGTCAAGTCAATCATCGATGGGAATTTGTCAATGCATTCGAAAATACCCACTTTTAAGTTGCGTTGTCAGAAATAGCTAGACAAGAGAGATTAAACGTCAGGGATAGATACTTTTGCTAGTTGTGAATTAACTCACATGGTGTAGTTCAGCAAAAATTTTCTTTAGAAAAAAATTATTCTTTAAAAAAGATAAATTATTTTACTGTATATCACCATGCACCGTAGAGTTATATAGAAATAATAATTACATCATTGAAAAACATACAGACGGAAGGCAAGAAAAATCTTCCAGGAAAATCTGATCTACACATATAGTAAAATACACTTATATACGTATATAAAAAAAAAATTTTTTTGAATTAAACGACGGAATTCCATCCCATTGCAGGTGTGACAATGCTGAACGGAGACGCATGGAAAACACTTCGGAAGTTTTTCAACCAGGCTTTTAGAGAATATGGATTCACATTCATCAAAGAGAGCACGTCTGGGTCAATACAAGATTCGATTTCCCAAACCATAGACGATTTCCGGGAGAGATCAGGAGAACCGTTCAATCCCGTCGAGGTTCTCTCGGAAAGGTGCCTAGGGACGATACGTAAAATCATGCTTGGTGAAGAAAATATATCCTTTGAAACAATGCGAAATATGATTCACAGTTACATGGTGTCTTTGGATTGTCTTACCGGGGCAAAATTGCTGCCGTTCGGGCTAATTGCAAAGTATGATACCTTTTTATTTCTGTATTTTCAAATTAATTTTAAAGTAGCTTTTGAAGCATAAACACTACTACTTATTTACTACTACTACTACTACTACACATCTATTTATTTCTCTATCTACCTGTCGCTAAAATCATTTACGACTACAGAAAAAAAACTCACTAATTTGCTGTTCAGCAGAGTTACGTATACTAATAGTTTATTATTACTACTACTACTACTACACATCTATTTATTTCTCGATCTACCTGTCGCTAAAATCATTTACGACTACAGAAAAAAAAGACTCACTAACTTGCTGTTCAGCAGAGTTACGTATACTAATAGTTTATTATTAACGTTTGCTATAACTGGCTACCTATTTAACTTTAGGGCTAAAATTTAGTTATTTGGTTAAGTTCTCCTTCAAGGGATATTTTCATATTTAAATATGCACCAGCTTTAATTTTTTTCATTGATAACATAAAATGTTTACTTCATTTCAAAATATGTATTAATTTTATCCTCAGACACCAATTTTCAATACCTTTAGAACTGGTATTTTAAGAATTGTGAGATTTCAATGTTTCAAAGTATCAAAATTATATTTATAGCTTCTTTAATGATGGTACCAAGAAGCTTATTTCTTTCAGCTACTAGCACTAAAACGTCCAAATGTAATATTCTTTCAGCATAATTTTCAATAAAATAGCTGAGCAAAATATTAATTATATTAATATATGTAGTAATATTCGCAAGCAATATGAATATTAGCATAAAATAAATTTTATTTTTTCGACCAAAGAATTATTTTATACGATGTACGGGTAGTAGTTTATCTGTCTATCTATCTATATGTATCTATCTATCTGTATATGTCGATCATCATACTGTTTGACCCTCTGTTTCTGCTGTTATATAGTATTTCCTGCGGGTATGTCATATTTGCAGTAATGTACTTTGCGTTTTACTTTTAGTTATATATGTATGTATATATATGTAATGTATAAAAAGGTAATTTGGGTTTTACTAGTTTGGGTATTGTTCAAGCGGTACTTTCACTGTAAGTTTTGCTTTCCTGTCATACTTGCCACGCGCGCTCTGGAGCTATGTTTTATTTATTTTGTTATTTGTCAAACATCAGGCCGTCGATTCTGAGTTCTTTTGATGCACACGTGTCCCCACGCCCTTGTAACCCCGGATGCGGGTCATGTTGGTAAATGTGTGTGGTTCGATCAGAGATAAGAGAGAGGAGGAGTTGTGTCTTACGCAGACCACGTGGTGTGGTAAGCGTAAATACTCCCGCACATCGAAAATCCAGAGACTTCTGCCATTGGAACTGCTTAATGAGTCCACGCTGATTCTTGTACCCGTCTCCCCTCCCCTCTTCTCATTATAAATTGTAACTTAATTGTAATGTTCAATAAACCATATTACCTGCCTTAACTCTGAAACTTTACTTGAAATATCTGACGTCTCATATATATATGTATATTTATATATATACACACACACATACACATCTATAAGTATATTTGTATGTGTGTGTATGTATTGAGGTCATGACCTCACGTAATAGTGTGTATCAAATCACGTGAGCATTTATCACGTGACTATATGCACTTTACCACGTCAATAGTGTGCATAATGGCGACAATTGGACAGAGGAGTGACATCAGCGTGCGCTCATTAAGTGCGCCATATTCTAATGTTTGCACTGACGATGAGGTTTCAGCAAGCATATTAGCACAACTCACATTAAATTGAATAAACTGGCGCCTTTTTGTACCGCTTTTCGAATTTGCAAATGCAGATTGCTTCTTTCATAGACACTATCAAATTGATCTTTTCATTATTATGACATAATTTTTTCTCACAAATTGTGTTTAATCAATTTCATAATCGGTACCTGGAACACGAGCGAGGAAATCATGGACTAAAAATATAATTTTTTTATGAAATTAGTTACATTTAAAAGTATATCAGTTTCTAATGCTAATTTCAAATTCCAAGTTGAATGAAAAACGTATTTTTGTTTTTCAGAAATGTCACTGTAAACACGGAATGAGCTTCTATTTTTTTTTTTTTTTTTTTTTGCCTTTAATAAAAAAATTTATTTCTCAGCCACAGACTGTGTAACACTTTAACGGACGATATCGTCGCCGTGAGGACACAAAACTCGAACATTTTGACTGTATTCAGTCTGGAAGAATAAATTTGATTTCGGTAAAAATATTCGAGGGTGGCACAGTTACACGTGAATGCTTTACTTTTTAGCACATAATATCCCGTAAAAATTGTAGATTATTAATGACTATGCCATTTTATCTCTCACCCCCTTTATTGAAATTTGTCCGAAAAATGTGTCCTTAAAAATATGCGACTTAAAAGTATGCGACATAATTTTACATATATTTAATACCATTAGTTCATAACAGCTTTAATCTATTGTTACAATATTTCGTAAGCTGTTGAATATGCATTTTTCCATAAATAGGTTACAATCATAAAAATTTCAATATAGGGTTACCAGGCGAAATACGCGAAAGATGAGAGATATAATGGCATAGTCAATTAATATCGTTTTAATATGGCAATAATGAAACTAAAAAATTTAGGGGGGGCTCAGGGGGGTCTCTCCCTGATGAGGCTCGAACAGCCGAGTCATTCTCTCTCCATTTTAATACAATTTCAATTTTTAATAACACTATTAATTATTTTCATTTATATGTAAAATTGTCATCATATAATTATTTGTAAAATAATTAAGTAATTATGTAATTACATAATTATTTGTAAATAAATTAAGTAATATAATTATTTGTAAAATTGTCAGGATTATTTTTAACATCACTGGCAACTGCTGAAAACTGGAGAATATGATGGAAATATATTGATATGGAAGAAAAACTGGATGAGATTGTCCAGCGCTGAAAAAAGCACAGCTGTTGCCAGCGCTCGATTTACCTACCAGCAACATAGCAGTCGATCAAATCGTCCACAGATCTAGTGACCATTTTTGACGCAGCTAACTGTGCGATCGATTGCCATGTTTCTGGTAGTTAAATCGAGCGATGGCGACGGCCGCCCTTTTTTCAGCAGTGGTTAATGGTTGCTCTTCAAAGGGTTAGAAAGGCTCTGTGCTCCATCTGAAGCCTCTCTCAAACGACAGCTGTACGCACTACAAAATACACGTCAAACATCTTTGTAGTGGAATTTTGCCCTTCTACCGCCATATGCCAGCATTTTTCTTGAAGTTAAAGACTTTTTCGAACGTGTTGAATTTTGTTGAACAAGGCTGAAAATACGATCAATAGACGATGTCCCACCCTTTTTCAAGATGATTGCCTCTCAATGTTTTTTGAGAGTGAAAAAAAAGCAGATTTTATCCACGAAATGACATTAAAAATCGCCCATAAAACATTCAAAATGCAAATTACTGTGATAACAGTAAAATATAAAGAAACCACCCAGCGTTTACAACCAAGTTGGCGTGATTGTTCTGCCAAAATATTCATTTCGTCACAAAAAAGAGCGAACACGCCTCTTTAGCCTTCGAATTAGCCTTCTTAGAAAGCCTTCGGATGATGTTGGACCTTTCTGGTGCCAAACAAATTGCTTGCTGTTGGATGTCTATTTTGTCCGAATTTGGACAAATTCAGGGACAAAGAGGTTAAGTGTTTTTTGTACGCGTAGAGCTGTGGCGTGATAAAGGCTTTAGGCGATTTAATTACCCCTATGTTGCAGATCTCAATGGATGCCAGATAGTTCAGAACCACGACCAGCAATCGTTGGTTCACTCGAAAAGCGAAATTCGTCCGTTTAGGCAACCTCAAAATGAAAAAAAAAAAAATGTTTCTTTTTGAAAAGTGCTTAAAGTTATTGGTTCTCTGGAAATACTTTTTTTTTTCTTCTGAACAAAAAAAATTCTCTTAAATAGAATTCTATTCAAAATACGTCCTGATGTTCGAAATTCAATACGCCATCACAAGAGACTTTGTGCTTATCTATTGGAAGCTGTGAAAAAGATTGAAGCATCCATGGACGAGAACCATCCAACATGTGTCGTAGAAGAGTATTACAGGGAAAGGAACATTAGGAAAAAGAAGAATGATCCGACGTGGAAATATTTCACAGGTAAAATCATTTATGGTTTTAATTACATTCAAAATAGCTGGAGGTGAATTTCATATTTTTATTTATTAATGCTATAAATAAATTACCGTTCATAACATGTACAGAAATTTATTTTTATTTCCCAAACATATGTAGCAAAGCAAATATCGCAATCATAAAATAAATTGGACTTTGTATTTACACATTTTAGGTATTCTGAATTCATTTTGGGTTTTTTAACGGTGATGTATGTTTGTGTGTGTTTGTGTATGTGTGCGTATAAATATAAATGTAACAAATATGTAAAGTACTGGAGTTGGATACTTCTTGTTTAATCTTCAAAAATGGGTTATTTTCCTGAGAGGTTGATTTATAAAACATCTGTAGTACATAGCCTATCTCTCAATAGATTTACGCTTGCTTTTACACACTATTTGGCAGTGGTATAAGCTCCTTACATCGCCTTCCAAGCCTTATCTTATGTGCACACATTATGTGCATAAAGGTAATAAGCTAAAAAATGACGCTCACAGCAAACATGTTAGGGGCCATCTGACCCACTTAATAATGAGGTACTTAACCTGATTCCCAGAGCGGAGAGCATACTTTTTCCGATAATGATTTGCCAAAAACTCTGTGTCGATATCCTTTCGATATTTACGAAGGTCCCGTTCCTGCATTTCCTAATTGCAAATTCCTTCTCTACTTCAGAATAAAAACACTAATTCTGTATGAAAAGTAGCAATTTAGAATTCAGGTTTCTTTACATAAATACATGCAAACAAATTTAAATCTATATATGCATATGTATATCGGTAAACTTTAAAATGTCTATGAGCCATTTACAAAAAACAAATGGCACCTCAGTTCAACGCGTCAAAGATGAAAACCAGAAACGTGAAGATATTTCATAGACACGGGCAAGATCTAACAGCAGGAATAAATAATTGTTAATGTAAATGCTAATGTCACCGCTTGACTGGAATTGTTCTACTCCGGAGGAGATCTTTGGGATTTGTAAAACGTTGCGAATTTGCTTGTCTATATGCTGCAATTCAATACCATTCAATATAAAATTTTTTGCTAAGCTAGTTCGTTTTGGTGTATTATTGGACACAAATAAACACATCAGGCAACATTTAATTGACCGTTAAAACTCCTATGATAGGAAACTTTCATTTCCCGTGAAATTGACGGGATATCTCCAATCCAAAGTTAGCTTGGTTAATTTATTTTGCGTAACAAAATTCCATATTTTTATTTTTGATCTTATTGAACAGATGGATGATTCTTCGATAAAAAGTTTCCAGCAATATATATATTTTAACTTTTCACCACGAACGAAAAGAAACTAGCATGCAGCAAATTAAGTTCATATTTTTAGGAATTTTAAAATGCATTTTCTCTTACAGACAGAGCTTTAGTAGTTTCTTTGACCCAGCTGGTAGGAGATGGTGTCTTTGGTGTTGCAACGTTTATCAGCAGCTTTTTAGATGCTTTGGTGAGGCACCCTGAAGAACAAGAAAAGATTTACAAGGAGCTGATGGATGTTGTAGGACCAAGTCGGTTGCCAACTATTGAAGATAAGAACAAGTTAACTTATACTAATGCTTTTATTAATGAAGTTATTAGACATTCGAACTTCTTTCCGATGATTCCAACCTTAGAATGCTCAAGTAAGATAACAAGCTTACCTTAAATCTAAATAAAAAGGAGAGAGGAAATAAGTTATTATCTTTAGTTAAGTTTAAAATTAATCTCCTCTTAAAAAAGAAAAGAAAAGAAAGTTAAGAAATTGTTCTGTTATCTGTAGTTTACAAAATAAATTAGAGTAAATATTTAATATGTAATACGATTTGAATGTTTGCATGCTTAATCTTTTGTCTCCCCCCCCCCCCCTCCTCAGTTAGCTTGAAACCTCAAAGTTTTAGTTAGGTTACTTTCTGACTAGTGGAGTAAGTACGCTATAAGCTATTACAACATACAATTATTCCGATCAGTAATGCAGACTAGTTTTTAATTTCCGAGGAATGTATTCCTGGTATAATTGTAGTGACTTCTTGAAAATAAAAATAACTCTATGCCTTTTTGAGTTTTTCAGCAATTAAAAAGAACATCAAATATATTGCAGTTGGGAGGGAATAGTCAAAACAGAAAATTGTTCTTAAAAGCAAAACGACAAACTGATTACTTTTTGAAGTAATTCAGAGATGTATAAATTTTACTTATATTTTTCAGGATATTTTCCAAAATCTGCGTTTAAAAAATATAATAGATAAATTTGCATGTCCACAAACTCTTATGAAAATTTATTTATTCTTTATTATTTTTTTCAGAAGAAACAACTATTAAAGGTTATAGAATTCCCAAAGGCTCCATTATATTGGAAAACTTCTGGCATGCTAATCACGATCCCGGAACTTATGAAAATCCAGAAAAATTTGACCCCTCACGTTTTATCTCAACTCCGGAAAAACCCAGAGAAGAATTACCCATACAGTTTGGAATGGGTAAGTTTCAAATAATCATTTACCTAGATGGTTGCTGAAACCTACCTAGAATAATTTAGCAATTGTACAATTTCAACATTACTGTACTTTATTCTAACCTGTATTTCGACGTTAAAGAAATATCGTTATCGTGAAGTTTAATTTTTGAGTAAAATAAGAATGCTTTGCTTTTACATAATATGGAATTCTAAAATTTTGCGATGGTTATGCTCGTCATGCAAAGGAAACAAAAACTAACAATAGAAAAAAATTGTCTGCGGACCAAACACATCTAGAGCGAATGAAATCTTACTGATTGCATCCTAGGTTGTTTTTCAACTTAAAATACAGTCGTTGATTTTCTTTTTAAAATGTTCCATCAAATCCATTTCAAAATAGTACGCCCAAAATAACGTCAAATTTCATAATAATTAGATCCATATTTCCAAGTAAAACGTCCATTATTTTAGAAACAAAAGCTCAAGAACGTCTTGTTTACATAAGATGTCCGAATACTTTTCATTACAATTTTATACATCCAGTTTTTTGAAAATCAGTAAAAGTATGTTCTTTGAATTTTTTTCTCAAGACAATATTCAACTTTTGAACCTTGTGTTCTGTAGTAAAATGCATACAGCAACCCTTAAAACAAATTTTACTTAACACTAAAGAACAGTAGAGCATTTCCCTGATTTTTAATTTTAATTTTATTTTATTTCACTAATTTGTGTTGATTTTTTGAGCATGTGTGTGAAGGATGTGAAGTTAGTGCGCATACATTTTTATGTTTTATGGTACATTTGCTTCATTTTAGGGGGTAAAATACATTTGATTTAATTATTTCGTTTGAATATCATAACATTAAAATAAAACTAAATAATAATAATAATACTTTCACGGGTTTACTCCAATAATCTAGATCTAATCCGACACTGAACTTTGGTAGAAGTACTCTCTAAAAAAAAATTTTTTTTAATCAGTTGATTACTAAGAAATCTCTAGGAAACAAGGATTCCATAACTTTTAATAGTATGATGCCATATCTTTTCTTAGAATAACTACTAAATAAAGCCATGTATGGCAATTTATTTACATGGCTTTATTTAGCAGTAATACTAAGAAAAGTTATGGCATCTTTATTTCCAGGATATTTCTTAGTAATACACTGAATTGCCTGAAGTGTGAAAGTCCAGAGTTCTGGCCCCCCACGCTGCTGCATTCTGATACAATGGTCTGTACTTTTAGGTGCTCTCTCTAGATGTCGTGTGAATGCGAGCTAGAAAGCTTTAAAAAGGCCTCCGCCCGTGACATGGCTCTTTAAACAGATATCCCGCGTGTAACTTTGCTTTAATCGCAAAACCTAACAAACTAGATCTAGTGGACTGATAAAATTTGAAAGGTTTTTGAAATTACTATATAGTATGTTACTACATTTCTCTTTTCTTATTTCTTACTTATTTCATTTTTTTCCAGGCAAACGATCGTGTTCCGGCGAGGCTTATGTGATGACTCAATCTTTCCTGTTCCTCACGAGTATCGTCAAGAACTTCACCATCTCAAAGTCAAAAATTTCAAAAGGGACTGCGATGGTTGGCGACATGGAAATTTCAGTTATTCCGAGGACTGAGCAATGATTTTAAGTTATTCACTGCAAATAATGTATGCCACAAATTGCTTGTTCATCGATTTTGCATTAAAATAAACAATCCAATTAGTCGTGTATATATCAATTTCTCGATCATGGTGTAACATTACACAAAATATTGGACACGTATTTGAACAATTCCATCAACAGCCTACAGCTGGAAATGCAGATTGACTTCGGTGAAATACGAGGTTTACATAAAGAGAGATCGCAATTTCGAAGGGCTACAATTACAAAGCTGAAGAGTTTACAGCATTTTAGGTCGGATTAAATAAAAATAATGACATTTTAAAGCTTATAAAATCACACGTGTCATATGGCCACCCTCCAGGAAAAAAAGGAAGTGCGTTTGTATATATACTTGACCCTCTGCAGAATTTTTCAAAGATATATTGCCCTTAAAAGAATTTTCCATGTTTGAAAGGTTATATTTCCAAAACATTTACAAACGTATAAACACAATATCTTGGGATATTCGTTTTATAAGTTATACATCCGTTTGAAATTTTGGGAGGAGAAAAATGTCTTTTGTACAGAAATATAAAAATTTTTAAAAAGAAGAAGGAAAGAAAAGAGAGAGAAGAAGAAAAAGAAAATAATTCATATGCTAAATTTAAGATAAAATATATTTTAAGTACATTGGTTGCTCCAACACTTATATTTTAAAATGGATTTTTTAAAATGTTTTTTATTTCATACAAAAATACATTGCTATTCAACCTTTTTAAACCGTATCACTCCCTCCCACCCCTCACACTTCGGAACTGGCGCCCTTATTCAATACTGAATACATTTCCAACAACCAATGTGCTCCAGTCTGTAAGCCAACTCCTTACTATGCTAGGGATCTAAGCCAGGGGTGGGATTGTCCTCCGTGGGGAACTTTTCATGGGGTCCTATTCCGTATTTATGCTAAGTTTCGGAGAAAACCACGGAAAACTCCGAACGGTTAGGTTAGCGTATGGGACCTGGTTTCGAACCAGGCACCTTCCGTCTCCCGCTTAGAACTGGGAGACGGAAGCTACCTGGTTCGAAACCATCTCCCAACCGCTAACCTAACCGTTCGGAGTTTTCCGTGGTTTTCTCCGAAACTTAGCATAAATACGGATTAGGACCTCTTAGAAAGTTCCGCATGGAGGGCAATCCCACCCCTGGCCTAGATCCCTAGCCCAGATAATTGGCCGTAACTTCCATTTCCATTCCATTCCGAAACAGGAGACTACGGCTGATGCTGAGTTGCGCGGGACTGTCGGGACTGTTGGGTAATTAATGTATTGGAATCGACGCTTGTGCCGAAATCTGCCGTTGCTCTCTCTCTGTTGTGTGGGGGGGAGGGATTTGTGGTTTTCACGAGTTAGATTTTGTTGGTGGATCCCGATTCTTCATTAAATGTCATAAATGTCTCCAGAAGAATGCTCTTCTACTTCCTATAGTCACGACAGTCGCCAGCAACTCAGCAACAGCTTTAAAGGTTTCCACAACCCATTTTTTGTGCATATAAGGTAAAAATTTGTGAAAAATCTCCCACACTCGATTGTCGGATAGTGACAAAATAGAGTAAAGCACGCCAACAGGCAAATTGCCAGCAATGACTTTTTTTTTTTTCAATTGCGGGCACTTGTCTGTAGGCTTTGGCCATTACTAAACCCGGAAGTGTTGACAACTCTATTATGGAGGTAATCGGCGGCAACGTTGCTCTTCATGAAAGGACAGACTTAAATAAATTACAACTATACCCAAGCTGGGAGTGAAACCCACAGGCATGATAGTAAAGAATTGTGCGCTAACCACCATACATACCTTATGAAACCAAGGAAATACCGTACATCAGACGTTTAACGCCCAAACAAAAACGATATGGTTTTCTGTAAAAGTGGTCGTTTTAAGTGGCGGTAAGAAACTTTAAACACAATTTTTAACTACTAGTATTTCAACTATATAATTTTCAGAAATTTCAATTTTATGTTTTTGATCAACTTTAAGATATATATACAGCAACCTGCTATAAGATATATTCAGTAATAAATTTAGTATTCCCTAAAAATAAAGAATCGGTAGTTTTCATTCACAGTTTATTAGTTCTGTACATGTTTTACTCAAATACTGAATTGAGCGAAAAGCTGGTACGTTTTTCACTCCTAAAATCAAAATTGAAGCAAGTGAAAGATTTTTTGATTTGTAAAAAATTTTGAAAACACATATTTGTAGCAAGCAATTGAGCTTTTGCTCTACATAAATTTAAAAAAAAATTTCGATATTTACATCGCTATTAGAGAAGACTATTACTATCGCGATTAATGACGGACAACACAGAGAGACATTTTTGGCATATCAAGCTTTTTGTTTCAATTAACATAAAAGCACAACCGAAACAAAGAATAAAATTTGTTAAGGTAAGGAAGGGGTATTATGACTGCTCGAACTTGTCAGAATTGGTTTGTGAAGTTTTGTAAGGGAACTTTCTCACTAGAAAGTGCACCATCTTTTAAACCATTTGAAGTTAAAAGTGGTAAAAATTAAAATATTATTGAAAACAATAAACCTTTTGTACTTAAAAAAACAAACTTATTGAATAATCCGATATTATTTTTAAATATTGGAAGTACGAAATTTAGCGCATGTACAAAATAAAGATTGAAAAATTTCCTAAAATATATTTCATACAGGGAGCTTAGTAGTTTTAGAGACCTTCAGCTTGAGAAACAGTTTGAGAGACCTTCGGCTTACTCAAACACTTAAAGGTTGCTCTTGAACATTGACTTCTTTATTCTAGCCTTAATATTCAGTTAGGATGTAACGTCATTTTTAAACGTCATTTACAGAGGCAACGCAGTGAATTAGATTATGTTTTGCTTTCTTCTGTTTCACGTCGTTGACAGCATTTTCACACTCGCGATTGATTTTAAAGTATAAATGGGCTCGTGAAAAGTAAGTAAATTGAAAACTGGGAAAATCATTATAAGTATATGATTCCCAGTATACTATTTAACAGGTATAATATGTATCAAGTTTCACACTGTGAAGAAAAAATAGATGTACTCTAACAAAATATTTCAATATATACTTTCCAACAAAACTAAAAAGTATTTATAATTTTTCTTCTTCTGTCCGTTCGTTTTTCAGATAACTGAGATATTTCAACGCATACCAGATGAAAAATGTCTAAGACATTTATTTGAGATTTTGTACGTCGTCAGTCTGTATTTTTAATTTCCGTAATTTAATTATCAGTAATAAATGATAATGATTTACATGATATGTAAAGTTCTTTTACGGTGACTCACAAAGTAATTCTGCGTATTGCGCTTGGCTGCTGGGTGAATTATTGCAATTAAGTTGTCTTATTGTTTTCTGTAATTATTTTCTATGCAAACACAGACATATGTAACAGAAGTATTTTGCACGAATTCAATCACTCTGGAAGTTTATTTGTTTGTTTGCCAGGAGAAGAGAGTTCACCGAATGCGTCGTTTAGAGCTGCATACGTCCTTAAAATAGTTTTTCTAAACAAAGATGGAGGGTATATGGTCCACACGCTACGTCAATGAGTGACTAAATTTCCACTAATCATAAAGTGCAAACGTATTGAAATCTCTCAGCTAACGAAAACTGTTCTATCAGTGTATGCTTCCAGAAATTCAACTACAAATTTTCATTAATTTATCAATAGCCTGTTTAATACAATACACTGAAAGATTAATATTCTAAACTAAGAATATCGTGTTTTGTTTATTTATTTTGAGGTGGGGGTGGGGTGTATTTTACTTAAAAAGCATTAATGTGTTTTTGATAGATTTATCTATTTAAAAATAAAATATTACAGGTAAACTATTTACAGGTACTATTTAAAAATAAAGTTACAGGTTACATTGCACACTCACAATTTTTTATATAGGACAGAGTCGGAAGGAGTGGGACAGTGGGAGGGATGGGACACCCTCCATTATTCCTTAAGGAAACATTATTTTTCATTTCTGATTCTTCCACCAGCCGAAGTAACCATGCATGATACTTATTGCTATGAATCATTTCAGTAACTGATTCCTGGGAGTTCGTGAGACAAAAACAGCTAATTTTCTAACCCCAGAAGTAAATAATTTGCAAGTTTTCAGTCTCATATCTTGCAAGTAACAAAATTCTTAATGTTTCGTAGACCTAATAACATAAATTAGCAGTTTAGTGAGGCCTATCAGCATCATATTTTTAGGAATAATTCATTTTATTAATATGTTAAGTACAGAGAAGGATGGAACAGTTAAGGAGGAAAAATGATGTGAAAAAATGAAATTTTATATTCCCACAAGAAACTCACAGTTCCATCATTGATAAAGAATATATTACTGCAAAAATGCATCATCTAAGACGGTTGGAAGAACTAGTTGTGCAGAGGCGTATCTTTCATTTGATTTGGACAATATGTTAGATAAATAGTACATGATATAATACGCAATAAACATTGGGAGCATAAATGATACACTTTCTTTTTTTTTTCGTAATTTATGAAAATTTGGCATAAATTTCAACTTTTACCACACGTAAGGGTAAAAGTTATCTTCCCACAAGAGGAGGTACTCCCCACTTCTTAAGATAATTATTAAGTTTCCCTATATAAAGGAAACTTTAATAATTATCATAAAATTTTTAGTTTTAAATATGTTAAAATATTTCAAGGTGTTATTTTGAAACTTTCAAATTTGCACAAGTAGAAAATAATTTGTAAGAAATATTTTTATTTAAAATTTTTCTTACTATTTTAATTTGCCTATATAAGGGAAACTTTAATAATTATCATCAAATTTTTAGTTTTAAATATGTTAAAATGTTTCAAGGTGTTATTTTGAAACTTTCAAATTTGCACAAGTAGAAAATAATTTGTAAAATGTCCCACTCCTTAAGATTCTCCCCTATGGCGAAAAATCTTCCATGATTTAAATTAGTTTGATCTTTTAAATCAGTGTGTCACATCTTTCATATGCCTACAGACCAAGGGCAGATTAAAAGGGGGGGGCGAAGGGGGAGACCGCCCGCTCCTTCGTTTGTAGTCTCATCAAAAGGTGGAGGTAAATGTGTTGTGGCTTGTCTATGATTGTTTTTAGTTATAGGTTGGTAACTGAATGCCGAACTCTGATTTTCTGGTTTATTCTGTATAATCTTATTACGACCTTCGGATTTCCGTTTACAGATTAAGTACACTGGATGTCCATAAATTATTCACTGGATCAGATTTATTGTATATAATTCTGAACAAAATAAAGGTAAACAAAACATTAAATTTTATTTAGCAATTACAGAAAATTCATATTAATGTTGATTAATATAAAGACCATTAGTTTAATTGTGGTTCGTTTGTACACTACGTAGATGACGTCTAAGCAAATAATTAGCCTGCTCCGCGAAACGTAATGATCCTGTTCTGTAACATAACAGTCAGTTAAAAATATGGTTAAAGCTGATTTGTGAGATCGGCATGCATTGCATACAGGGAAAAAAACTGAGGACAAAAGCTTGATATTATCCGAGTAAGCTAATAGTCCTGATATTAATATGAATATTAGTAATATGATTTTATTTTAATTGGTAAATAAATTTATTGTTTTTTTTTACTTATCTCTTGTTTTGAATTCTTTACAATAAATCTCTATCCAGAAACTAATTTATGGACACTCAGTATATTTAATAAACTTAACGTTAATTAATTTTCGGGGAGGGGGGGGTTATAATCTTCAAAGGTACACCACCTTCTGATGAAGCTTTGAATTGTGGTGAGAAATCTATAGCATTATTTAAAAAGCCCTCGGTCGCGTTACTACGCAAAGGTCGGTTCTTGTATGTAGGTAGGTATATGAAACATATGCAGACATATTGGTTTCTCAAAGATGAAACTAATTTAAATCATCAGTTACTAATACATTTCTTTGCAATATATTAAAAATTGCAAATGCGAAGTTTAAGAAATGTTTGGAAGCTCTTTCTTAAATCAATAAATAAAATTTTCTTTTAACACTAACAATCTCTGAAGCACAATGTACATGCAGATAAAAAAAGTAAAATCAAATTTATATTTTTAGATTTAGTTTTAGACTTAAACATTAGAATATTAAGTTTTCTTTTCTTTTTTTAAAATTATTTTATTAAATATTCATTGTAAATTAATAAAAATTTATATTTTGATTTTATTAAATATTCATTGTAAATTAATAAAAATTTTGATTTTGATTTTGTTTGCAAGTTAATTTCAAAAATAGGTAATGGAAAGATATTAAATTATCAAATCTTTGGCTTCGTCTTAATATGTATAAAATAACCTCCAAATAGTACTTTTAATGTATACTTGTTTTGCTTGTGGATTCCTAGTAGTGAATCTAAACCTGGATTATAACACTTCATAATTCATTTGGAATTGTACTGCAAACGTTAAAATATCATGAAGTGAATCTTCAAACGTGAGATATTTCTAATAGAAATTTTAAACAATCTGAATAAAGGAATTCCCCAAAAATATAATCGCATATGAAATTTTTAAAAACTTAGCTCTAACTATCTCTTTTTTTAATCAATATTTTATGTCCGATAGCATAAGTATTTGTTACAGCGATTCTTATCACATTATTATGCGACAGACATAAAATGTCCACTAAGAAATATTTAATATATTATTTTATTTTTATGTACATCTATTAATATAAAATATACCGAGCGAATAATTAGTAATAGAGAATGCATTTAAAGTTTAAATGCATGTATAGTTTTCTTATCACAAATAATTCACACAAAGCTACGTAAATAATCGCTCTAGTTTATCAAACGCTGTAGCGCAATCAGTTATGAATGTGACCTTTTAAAGAGTACCGAAAGCGGAAGAAGCAATTACATTCGAGCCTCACTGTAGGTAAGTAATTTTAATAATGTTAATAATGTAATTATGCTGTATTAAAAAGGAATATGTGACAATTGAAATGCAAATAAAATTAGTAAAAAATTACGGGATGTAAAAGTTCTTTTCAGATACCATCTCTAGATGCGAAGTAAAGAAGCAGTAATAACTTCAAGTAGCTGTACCTTTTTTGTAAAAATTCCCAGTTTATGCAGTTGCTTGCGAGTGATAAATATTTTCTTTTTGATTAACAGCATTTTATTTCGTATATTTAAAAAAAAGTTCAAAAAATGCATAAAAGAAGCTAAAAGGATTTCTATATTTATGATTAAGCAACCTGAGGGAGATCAAGTTAGTTATTCGTGAAAGAAAGATGGAAATTTTGATTATTGTTTAGTGGTTTGTTTGTTTTTCAACCGATAATTGAATTTTGGCTGACAAGAATGTCACGTGCCAAAGATACCACATAGAATTACTTTATGGCACGCGAGTAACGGTGCTAGCTTCGTAATTTTTGAAACATATATTGAAAATTTCTACACTTTAACTGAGAGAAAAAAATGTATCAAACCTTTCGAAGGATCCAATACTAAATTTTTCACAAAATAAAATATGATTTATGCAAAGCAATGCCCTGTAACTTAATCTTGAAAATTTATTTAATGTAAAAAGTAACATTCAAAAATTTCTTATGTTATTTTCTCAATCTCTTATATTAGAATTTGTGATGATGAAATGTTTATGAATTTCCTGCTGTGTATATTAACATTAATTTTTTAAGTGGTATTCGTTTTCTTTTACAACATTCTTGTCTTTTACCAAGACAAAATTGTTATTCATCGTGCTTTTATTAATATTATAAATTATCAGTTTGTAACTTTTGATTATAATAAGGGAAAGCTTTAACCTGTTCAATTTTGTTGTTATGAAGACGAAATAGTGAATATATCTCTCCATATATTCAGAGATCAATGTGTTGGAAACAACAACCAATTTTTATAGAAGTAGAAAGTTAAATGTCAGATGTTAAGCCCAAGTTTCAACGAATCCTATTATATAGTTACGCTGATCTCTGATTCACTGTAAAGATTCTGGTTTAATCAATTAAAGATAAAACTTTTACCAACATTGCTCCAAAAGATTAAAAAGTTAAGCACAGAAACGTACTAAAATCTGCACCGTTTGTAGGATCTGCTTGAATTTTTTTATAATTATGTATAAAAAAGAAGATAGAAAATAATCTGCACTACTTTAAAAAATATGAAATTCTACCCGTTCCCCAATTTTCAAGCGATTTTTCACTATTTTAAACTTTATTTTATTTCCGAGACTAAAACGTTAATCATAGTGACAATATCAGGTGTCGCAAGCGACAATTACTCTATACTGAAGTCACGGTTATCAAGTTTTGAAGAGAAAATTGCGATCCCAATTTGTTTAAAATTCGTTCGTTAAAATAGCTTTTCTAGATTACCTAATTTCACCTTTTTCCACAAATAAAATATGATTTCGTCTGCATGAAACATTGATTTAAGAGGGGATGTTCCCAACGAAAAAAATCTTTCGAATTCGAAAAGTTTTCGCACGTTTTTAGAAGAAAATGCAATTTCGATTTCGGTATGTAATTAAAATTGAATATGAAATTATTTATTTTAAGTGGACAAAGATTAAATATATAGATTGTAGACATATTTTTGTCATTTTTTTCCCCTATCGGCCGTTGTAATTGCCTCGACAACGGGCTTTGACTTCTAGTTTACACGTAGAACACATAACAGTAGCGGATCTAATGGAGGGACTAGGGGATTCAGCCCCTCCCCCAAAAGAGATTGCTAACGGGTAACATTCTGATTTTTTTATTATACACTTTATATAGCTAAAGTTATCATATTTTATTACTTAGCCCCTCCCAAAAGCATGCACATTGGTTTAGACTAAATTTTTGATTTAAAGTACATTTTAATTGGGTGAAATAAGCTTTTTTATTTATTAATTTGGCCCCTCCCAAAAAAATTAATGGATCCAACACTGAATACACAAGCACACACAAAAAAAGAATGGTGTACATTGTGCATACATTTATAATAGCTGATTACCCGTTCTTAGGAAAGAGCGAAGACAATATTTTCCTAACACATTATGACGATTATTGACATTGCGGCGAAGCTGGTTGATACTGTGGCGAAGGTAAACGGAAAATTAGGCCAGATCGTTCGGAAACTTAAGAAACGGTATTTCTGAAAATATCATAAACCACCAGGAACTTTTCAGAAATTTTTTTTTTTAACTCGCGCATTAAAATTTCTTGGTCATAATAATAGTAAGAACACAAAATTAGTACAGAATCTTCAAATAGATATAATTTTTCGTTAGCGTAATGCTTGAAGCACGACTAATAAGTTCAGATGTATCGAATGCAATTATAAAATCTTTGCATAAAAATTACGCCAGTTTCGCTTGCAGTATAAAGAATTATAATACACGAATATATAATACACACGTATATATAATACACGAATGCTTATGTATAGAATAAACAACAAGGTACAGTAAAATCTAAAACCAATTTTACAGTAAAGTTTTTCATGTATAACATGTTCTGAAGTTTTAAATCAATTTTATTCTTCATGTTGGTAAATTAAATCTTCATTTTTTTATCATATGAAAATGCTATTAAAATAGTATTGATTATGCCTATCAAAAAATTAAGGAATTACTTCAATTAGCTTTTCTTAAAGAAAAATTCAGTGTACTCTTGATTTTTCCTATCTATGCAGATCTTTGTAGTTTTTATTATTATGAGCTAAATAGAAATATGTGCATGTGTAATAACTTTTAATAAAGGCTGAAAAGGCATTTTTGATAAATGCAACTCATTCAGATTACATTGTAAGAGCCACTCGATTAAATTCAGAGATGTTGTTTTTCTCTACTTATTACAAAAGAAGATGTCTGTGTGTCTGTGTGTCGGCGGCGTTACAGACAAACGGCTACACCTAGAAAAACCAAATTTGGTACTCAGGAAGCTCTAAACATGAAGTTGTTCACCTCGAAACGATTTTTTCAAAATTCGAGCCAAGAATGTTTTTTTTAAAATGTTTTATGCGAGTTTTCGCATTTTTTCTCATCTAATCCTTAATAACGCCGGTAATTACTCTCGCAGATAAACGACATTTGTATCATCGGATAGACGAGAAAATTTCCTTTTAAAAATAGTTTGTTCTGAATATGTAACATAATTTACCGATTTTAAAGAATTTTTATATTAAGTATCTGTTTTGACGAATTTTTTCGTAAAATAATTTTAAAACTGTCGCATCTTGAATTCTATCCGTCACAAATTTTTGATATTTTGAAAAATCGTGGAACATTTTTTTCTCCCTCTTTAAAAAAAAAAAACGAAAAAATTATGTAAATTAGGTGATTTTTTACGAGTTTTAATGTAATGTTTAGAATTTAATAGCATCAACGCGGAGAGCTTATGTCATTACATTAATAAATCATGGCACGAGAATTTGTGTTGCGCTGCCACAAAAAGAATAAGAAAAAGGATTTTTTCAAACAATCGAGTTTTTTAATGGGGTACCGGAATTTCAATTCGCAAGGGAGTTCCATGACGTGAAATGCTTCAAGATGAGAAAAAATTATGCCTCAATTTTAGCGCATTTATTTCAGCTCTTTTCTAAGACAGGGAGACGATATTTTGATTAAAACTTACTTACTTTAAAAAGTGGCTAAGAAATTCACGATTATTATAAGTGGTATTTGAATCTGTTGGTTATTTAAAAATTGAAAAGTTTAAACACAGCTTAAAATGTTCTTCATTTTAAAAGTTACAAAAGTTTTTTATTTTTGGCATTTAATTATGGCGCAGGCGTTTCCTAACATATGCATGCATGTTGCGAGTATAGTTTTATTTTAACGTTGGATTACGTTACTCCATAGTGGTCCTATATAAAACAATGTTTTAATATGATACCGTGTGAAATATCGAAATTAACTCCCTCAACCAACCGGGGTTTCGTATCTTTTACGGACGTTGGATATTAAAAGTATTCTGTTCATCCTTTTTCTACGGTTGTCTTACAACCAACTAAACGATAAGTAGTAATTCTAATTTGCGTTGATATATCCCGCAGTAATTTCAAGAGGAGATTACTGTACTATTTTAAAAATGAAATTCTGTTTTGTCACATGCAGATATGATTTTAGTAAAATATTCGCTTCTTCACTTATGAAGAAGAGCAGGTGCGCAGCTATTTTTAAATAAATGGCTGTCTATTTCATGTAGTGCCTGAGGTATTTAATGCTACAACTTGAACTTAAAAAACTGTATGATGTAGAAATAAGATATTTTGAAAGTCAAAAGTTTTCTGCAAACTGTGAAGCTTTTAACTTTTCTGCTGAAGAATGACACTGATGTAGTTCTTTTGTGTCATTATATTGCAATGATGCCAGTTAAGTACTCATGACGCAAGATTCCCCATCACTGGAATTATTCGAATTACACATGTGAGGAAAAATTTCGTTTCCTACCGTACGAAGAACAGGCACGCAGCTAGTAATTTAATAAAAAAGATAGTACAAGATTTTCATCACGGAAAAAAAGGGTGAGAATTTTTCACCCATTCCCCAAAACTGAGTGATATTTTTAAAAAGTAGGTGAGAATTTTTCGCTACAGATTTCTCTTAGGTAAATACCCAATGGACAAGATTTATAAACGGGTATTTATTTCTGCTTCGTTTAAACACCCAATATCAGGGTATTATGATTTTTAGTTATTTTTATTCCATGTAACTAGACCGCCCCAAGTCAGGCGCAGTTACATGCAATTATAGTAACCCATTTGAAGAACAACCATGTCCTCAGTTTTTGATAAACCGATTTGTAGGATGTGCGAAATTCGTGCAGTAATAATTTTTTGATGCGTGAAAAAGCCAATAATAATAATAATAATAATAATAATAATAAGGTGAGATTCTCGCGCTCTAGTGAAAACACTGTCGTACCGATTTAACATATACACTATCTATCAATAACTATTTGAATGAGTGGACAACTGTGAATTTCGTGCAAGATGCCACGAAAATTGACAGCTCTCTGATTCGAGTAAATCGTACTTGTCGGATATCATTGAAATGGCCCATCCTTAAGACACTTATCTATAGTGAGTGAATGTTTCAGTGAGTTAAACATTTCAAAATAGACAGTTTCTTTTCTTATTACGAAAAGGAAGGTGAGTGGTGATTGTCAGAATCTGCTTCAACCCGGCAGACCCACGAATATAAGAGATAGAGACAGACGGTTGCTGGCCAAAGAAATTCGGAAAAAATGTACCAAACCGATGGCCCACATACTCCAGGAGTTCTAACAAGCATCTGAGACTGTTATTTCAATAAATATCATCCACCAGGAACCATATTTGCTTGGTTTCAATGGTAGTGCTGCCGTCCATAAGCCTTTGATTCAAAAATCCAACCGCGCTGCTGCGTCGAGGTGGTGCAAGGCACGTCGAATATGGACCCTAGATGAGTGGAAATAGGTTCTCTGGAGTGATGATTCAAGATTCAATCTCTATGAGTCAGATGACAGAGTCTGGGTTTGGCGTATGCCTGTAAAAAGAGTTTTGCCAGAATACATTGTGCCTCAGTAAAGTTTGGCGGAGGTGTAATTATGGTTCTGGTATGCAGCTCGTGGTATGGACTGGGACTCTTGATCCCAATTCATGGTAAGCTCAACGCCAACTCCTACTCCATTATTCTAAACTACAATGTTCTTCCTATGCTGTGACAATTTTACAGGTTGGATCATTGTTACTTCCTGGATAACAACGCCACGTGTCATATTTTGACGTTCACCATAGATTGGTATGATGACAATGAGGTGAACCGACTGTACTGGCTTGCCCAGAATCCAGACTTGAATCCTATAGAAAATATCTGGGACGATTTGGGTCGCCGAATTAAGGGGTGCAGCAACCGTCCAAAATCGGTGAAAGAACATGCATGTCTTCTCCAAGCTGAGTGGAAGAAAATAACACTGCTCATCATCCAAACACTTCTGGAAAGCATTCACCGGAAAGTTAAAGAAGTAATTGCCCCAGGTGAAGACTCTACCAAGTACTAAATATGAATAAATTGTGTTTATCTCTGTTTGCCACAGGTGTCCCATTACTTATTCGTAGGTAGTGTAGTTAAGTTATCTATAAGATACTTTCATGGTAGAAAACCCCCGTATAGCTTTGTCTTAATGAAAAACAGAGCACTCAAATATCGCCATTGCCACTAATTTACATTTCACTCAAAATTATACGTTATTTTCTTTCGTAAATGTAATTTTTATATTGCAGGTACTAAGCATCACTGATACCATCTGTGCAGCTGCTGCTCCGAAATGATACTGAGCGACATTCTCACACCTGCGTCTGCTGCTGCAGCGGCCCTTGTAATTCTTCTCTCTTTAGTGTATTACTACATTAAAAACAGAAACATCGTCCCAGGGCCAATCGGAGTGCCTTATTTAGGCATATACCCCATGCTTTCTGATGAGACGTGCCATCTGCAGTTGGAGGAATACGGGAAGAAGTATGGGGACATTTTCAGTTTTACTTTCTCAGGAAGACTCTTCATAAGTTTGGGGTCAGCAAAGGCCTTAAGAGAAGTGCATATCAACAGATCGGACTGCTTTTCTGGTAGATTCACAGATTTTACGTTTCTCACCTACATGCTGGAAGATGTTAAGTATATTATGTATTTACACTTTTTTTTTAAGTAGTGGTTTGTTTTGCTTGAAAAAATAACTCTAATTTATAATGCCCTAAATGCCTTTAAAAAAACTCGATAATTCACTTTATATGCATAAAATAGTAAATGCATTACTTCTGAATTTGCAAAATGAGCCGTTTCATGTGATCTTTCTAGAAGATCATCGGGGATTTTGTGTACGTCGGTCGGTCGGTGGCCCCTCCCTGCCAATTGGTATGAGCTCTCATGATCACTGGTTCTTCATATTATGCAAAATTTGGCCAATTGATGATTGGGAACAGAGTTGGGCAAAAACTAACGAACAACTAACAACTAGAACTAATTTAGTTAGTTGACAGGTAAGTGACAACTAAACTAATAGCTGTTAGTTGTAAGGTTCAACTAACTGGGCTCAACTAAATTAGTTTTAGTTGAACAGAAAACTAAAACTGATTTAGTTGAGCCGAGTTAGTTAGACCTTCAACTAACAACTATTAGTTTTCGTTGTAGTTTTCGAATAACAACTAACAACTAACTGTAATCTATCTGTACTTAGGGGCAGAGTTGGGCATCATCGTGTAAAATATTAGCTGTTATTCTGAGCTTTGTTAAAACTGTGGTACTCAATGGACCGTTCTTTAAAAATTACAGTTTGTGAATTGTGCTGTGCAGATTGTTCAACGATCTCGAAGAAACAATAAAATTTTATGTTTTGTCCTGACATTCGGAATAGTTTCTTCAGGTTTCTATACATCCATCAGCTCTCGTCCCATTCAGAAACGGAGGAACTCCTAAATTCACAGTAATATATATTTCATGTTTAGAAAGTTTTGATATTATTTATATAAAAACCATTAGGCTTTTTTGTCTGTCCATTACTTGGAATCCAAAAATTTTGCGATTTCTATCCGTTTCAGGAACCTGTGAATCCAGTACTACCATAAAAAAAAGTTTGTCTGTCATTCTGTTGTTCTGTCCGAGATCATTTTTTTTATTCACGTATCATGTAAAAATGACTTAAGCAAATGAAATGAAATTTTGTGAACTTAAAATATTGGCATCGAATTTTAAAAGAAGTATTCGATTTTGAGATTTGTCGAAAATTATTTCAAAATGCATAAATATTTGTCCATTACGTATAAACCACTGTAGCGAATGAAAAAAAAAAATTGGTATCGTCACAGGTCGTCAGTTAAACAATAGGCATCGACCAGTGGCGTAGCGAAAAATTGTTCACGGGGGAGGGGGTTACGAACTACTGCAACTCATATATATGTATACGTGTGTGTGATTAGAGAGAGAGGAAAATACATTTTGTATGACAAAATTCCTCATTGGGTGGGGGGGGGAGTTGTAACCCCCAAACCTCTTCCTCGTGGCTACGCCACTGATGTCAACGTACTTCAAAGTTTTTTATAGATTTTGAAACTGAAAATTGTACGATTCCTGAAAAATGACAATGGAATAGAATGAATTTAGGAATAATGTTAGATGGCAAGAAAACTGGTCACCTTTTCACTATCAGGTGACCAGTTTTCTTGTTCCCGAGGGTGAGGGTTATCACCTTTGACAGCATTCCCTTTATTTAGTTTCTGAAAAGAGCAAAATACAGAAATATGAAAAATCACAATTCTGCTTAGCTTAATTAATGTCATGATCAATAATTTTTAATATGTGAAAACAACGTAGTAAGTTTGATATAATACGTTTTTGGCCTCACCATGGCACAGTGGTTATATCACTGAAAATGGTAGACGGCCAAAGTGTGAAGGTCCCGAGTTCGGGTCCCATCGCGCGGCTGTCGATCTAATGGTCCGGAGTTTTGGTAGGTTTTCTCCAGATGTAACGTGAATACGCGTTAGAACCCCTTAGAAAGTCCTTCTACCAAGGCACCCCATCCTTGGAGATCGCCCTTGCGTAGCGTTGCCATAATCACACAAACAAATAATACGTTTTTGAGAAGGTGTAAATGAATTTTTTTTTAAATAGCCGAATACTTTTAAAATATGCTTTAAAGTAATGGTTCTCATCCTTTCAACGTCACCCCTCCCAAAAAAGACTAATTTACGGTGGCTCCCTCTCCCCCTCCTTCAGAATTTTAAACATACATTCAGTTTTTCATTCTTCAACAATGGACATGTAGTCGTTTTATCTACAAAATAATGTTATCAATAAAGTTTGAGTAAACATTTTAAACGGAAATAGAAAAATAAGTGAGATGATTTTTTTAAAACATGCATTATCACTTGCCCTTTACTGTTTTTCTCGCGCTCCCCCTGCAAAACGCTCCCCGCCTCCCTAGGGGTGGGGGCGCCCCAGCGGTTGGGAAACGCTACTTGCCTGTAGAGCGTAATGTGTTTGGATGCTCCTGTAAAATATCTATTTAAGCTATACGCAAATTTCAATAAAATCCTGCGTGCAGTGTATATATATATATATATATATATATATATATATATATATAACTAACAAGTAAAACACAAAACATACTACAAATAAGACATATCTCGCATAAAAAGTAACAGCTATTATCAAGAATTAGAAACCAGATTTTGAATCCAAATAAAGTGCAAGAATTATTGTGATAGTATAATGGAACGGAAATTATAACCACTGTCACCATCTTCAGGGGCCACAAACAATGGATTGTAATTTACAGTAAACCAAATAGTAGGGTTTCGGTTGTGTGGCATATCAGAAGAGATATTAACTCCACACATCTGGGCCCTACCCTACTATATAAAGGAAAGAAGAAATCAAAAAGATAACAAAAATTAGAAAGATAATTTTACATACCATACCTTGAGCACATGGAAATTTTATTTTGAACAGTTGATATGTGTTGCCAATGCTAAGAATTGTAAAAAGTGAAAAATGGTGTTGCCACTAAATAAAAGTGTAAAAGTGGAAAGAAGAAAGTTTAGGAGTTGCCAAATACTAATAGGTAATATTATTAAATTTTAAGAATATTCAGGTATATTAATATAATAAATATATATTGAATAATAATAAATTTAAAAGATTGAATAAAATAAATATTATAGCAAAATTAAATATAACATATTGTTTAAAAAATATAATGATTATTATTATTGACTAAGTATGTATAATAAGTTATTGTATGACAGAAGATTAATCTAGTAAATAAGAAAAAAATAATGTTTAGAACAGAATAATCACAATATAGGAACCCCGTTTTTTTTTTTTTTTCCCCTCCAGATATATATATGCATGCATAAACACATCCAAATTGTTTTTAAACATATTACTTTTTTTTTTTTTTTTTTTTATATATATATAAGAGAAAAACTTCCTCCGCCCGACCCAACCATCCAATTACAACCTTAAAACCAAAACCCCACCCAACCTCCAGTAAATTAACAAAGACATTAGACACATCATTTTCAAGAATTGTATATAATGGATTTTAGGAACTTAGTGGGATAGTTGTATTGTCTAGCTGACAGAAATAGAGATTTAAAATTGGAGACTTTGAAATCATCAGAACATAGAAACTTGATTCTACAGCAGTGATTATATAGATGATATTGCGAAATACAGATTTATGTAAGCAGGAGGAAAAATGAATAAAGCTATTTACTTTAAAGCTAAAATCTTTACGCTTATCATATATATTGAAACTAAGGCTATTTCTAGGAGTGATGGAGATACTTAGATCTAGAAAACTAACAGAATTGTTAAGCATATCATTTTTAATTAATTCCAGAGCAGATGGATATTTTATGGGGAAGATAATGTTATTATTATTAGTAGTGTTTACAAGTAAGATATCATCTATATATCGTTTAAGAATGATGTGTGTATTAGTATATTCTTTTTCATAGTAATATAAGTAAAGATCTGCAAGGTAGCTAGATGCTGAACCACCTTGTGGTATACCATGATTTTGTAGATATATTTTATTGTTATGTAGAATAAAATTATTATAGATAATAAATTTAGATAGACAACTGAAATATGTTACATCAACATGGGAAGGGAGCTGAATATTGTTAACACAAGTTTCAAATAATTCATTAATTACATTGTAAAGGTCGTCAAGAGGAATATTGTTGAATAGATCTTTAAAATCATAGGTATATAAAGAGGTAATATTACTAATAGTACATATTGTATTGCGTAGATCATAACTATTTCCTATAGAGATAGAGTAATCATTACGTTTTATATAATACTATATATATATATATATATAAATAAATTTGTAGTAATTAATATATTTTTACGTCAACAAGTATACGGATAGACGGAGAGAGACAAACCAAAATCCTTGCTGGAAAGTGCTTCAAAAATCATACTTCGTTTTTGAACTAAATAACTTCTAAATCCTTGAAAAAAAAGTGTCCTAACACAAAGAAACTGTTAAATATAATGCAGAAAAGTAATAAAAGCCATTGATAAAGGAACACGAATACACAGCTTTGTGCTCTCACAAGCAAAAAGCGGATAAGTTTTCTTTATCTGTCGGCTTTATTTGTTATTCGTTTTTATTCGACAATTACAACTAAACTATTAGTTGTAGTTGTAAGGTTCAACTATGCTCAACTAAATTAGTTTTAGTTGAACCTTCAACTAAAACTAATTTAGTTGAGACGCGCTACCTTCAACTACAACTAATTTAGTTGAGACAATTTAGTTGAACCTTCAATTAAAACTATTAGTTGTAGTTGTAAGGTCCAACTAATTCGGCTCAACTAAATTAGTTTTAGTTGAGCAATAAACTAAAACTAATTTAGTTGAGCCGATTCAGTTGAACCTTCAACTAACAACTATTTTAGTTGAACATTTAGTTGTGTTCAATTAAAACTAAGTTTTTAGTTGAATGTTTAGTTCAATTAACATCTTAGTTAATGGTGAACATCTCTGATTGGGAAGAAGGCGTGAAATTGTAATATAAATATTTTATTTATCAGTTTGAATTCTGTGGGATTACGGTCTTAATGCTGAAAGACTAGTCCCGCAAGCATTTGTGTGGGATCCAGCAGGATCTCGCTCCCGCGGGATCGGAATTGCATTCCCTAGAGCCAACACTTCGCCGAAAATTTACGGCGAGTTTTTATTTTTTTTTCTCTTCGTAATTTAGGCTAGGCCGTAAAAAGAAGCTATGTGCTGCCTTTTCTAAAATTAATTTTCTGTTGTCATCTAGGAATACCGAACTTCTTTCGCATTACTTACAATCAACGATTCACTTGTTCGCTAGCAGAACCGAACTGAAACGTTTGGGTGGAAGAAGAATGCTGAATCCACTATACTTAACAAGACTTGACGATGCGTTTGCATAGATTGAAGTCATTGAAGTAATAGCTAAAATGATTCGTTGAAATTTTACTACCTCCCTCTGTGAATCAATAATCAAATTAATGGGTGATTTCAGATATGCATTGCAATGATATTTAATCTTTTCTGTAACGTCGGATTTAAAAAGAACTTCAGTTGTTTTTTAAGGAACTTGTGATAATTTCACGGATGTTAGCATATTTTTTATGAGTAAGTATATATAGAATCATAGGTAGTAGAAATGTACATATTTTTATTTAAATCGTAGTTTTAGTCACTAAGTCTTTTTTTATTTCAACTGTAAGTAAGATAGGATTATTTTTACGAGAAAATAATAATTTATTAAAACATAAAAGCACAGTTATTACTCTTTGATACCTATTTGTAATTTTTCTTCCTATCGTTCAATTTTTCGACGAACAAGATAAATAATAAATGAAAGTACTGTTTAGCTTTTGCGCATTTACACAAACACTTTTTCTCTATTGCTAGATATTTTTAAATGAGCATTGACTAAAATAACAATACATAGTTTTGATATAAATTTTTAAATCTTTCAGTCGCATTTTTGGTATTACTTGCTTCGATTACTACGAAATCGAAATATTTTTACAAGGCAATTTTAACATACCGGAATAAAAAAGTAAGGTTTTAGTACAGATTGTACTCTGCAACGATTATTTTCTGTTAGCAAAATTAGACTACTTAGAAGAGTTATATTTTGTAGAATTAAGTCAAAGTTTTTTCTTCCCCTGCCCAAACAAATAAATAAAGTGTAACATTCCGAAGAAAATATATGGCTTAGTATTTGAAACGATTTTATACGGAAAAAAAACATAAGTATTAAATTATGTCACTAAAGCCATCAAAATTTTTCGCACCTAGATGTCTAAGGGGCCTTTTAACTAGAAATGTAAAGGATACTGATTTTGCTGGATACCGGATATACGAAGCTCCTTTGGTTACCGGATACGGATATCCGGTAATAAACATGTATTTAGTTATTAAGTGTGTTTTTTCCTTTTTTTTTTGTATAATGACATCAGAACAATAATTTCAAACATGTTTTACACATCATTGAAGTATTTTTCAATAATGATTTATAATTTACAAAAACTAAATATCTTTTGATATATGTACATAAAAAAGGTTACTTAAAATGTAAAAAGTTAAAATATTCTTTTTATGTGTGCACTACTGGAAGAAACAAATAAATTCTAACCATGGCATATTTATTAGTGTATCTACAACTGTAGATTATTTTCACAAAGAAATGCATGCTTTTAAAGTGAAGTAGCTCCATAAATTTGAATCAATGAGGATAAATCATGTTTTTCTTTTAATTTATACGATAACAAGGTTAAATTAGTTTTTCAAATGTTTCTGCTTTATAAAATAAGTTTCGTTTTTTGTACTGAGCATACCATTAGATTGACGATATACAGTAACCTCTCACTTATACGCGTTTTAAAGGACATTTAAAATCGCGTATAGCTGAAAGGGTCTTGTGTTTTAACTCTTCTAAATTGTAAAAGGCAAAACATTTGAATGAAAAATATGCTTAGTTATATTTTTAGTTAAAAGGAGGGTATTTTAAAGTAAATCGTATAGTTAAATATTTTAACTTCCAATTCAAAAATAGAATGTAAGTATAATTTCAGTTTACATAGGAAGAACTTTAATTGTACTTAACATTCCTTTATCGTGAAGTCATCAAAAATACAATTTATTTTTAGGCAGCGTTTGTTACACAACATTTTCAGACTCATTAAAATGCTATTGTATTTCAAATCAAGTCAATTTTAGAGATAGCATCAATTTTTCTAGAGCAGTAGCATAAGATAGGACAGAAAGACCAGTTGCGCCATTATTTTATTTATCATCATTTTCACCGGTAACTAACTGTTTCAATGTCTCAGTTTACTTGATATTATATTTTCATCAACATTCCCATTTTTTTAAACCACCACGTCTTCGAGGACGCTGACGGAGTAAAGCACATCTGTGTGACACGATTTATGAATGGCGTTTATTTTTGCGTATATAAAAGAGACGCGTATAAGTGAAAGTTTACCAATTCTTTTCCGTGCATAGCAGGAACTACCACGGGAAGAAATCATCATAGGGAACGATCAAAGCAAGCTGTTGAGATTGTGCTAGGAAAAAAAAAAAAAAAAAAAAAAAGCCAATTTAGATAAGTTGAATGTAAGCACGGGCAGTACCCTCATGTTTTGTAAACAATTAGATTTTTAAAGCATTAAGCGATCAGAGTGATAATTCACTGTAGCAGTTTGAGAAAGTTTCTGCGTATTTAAAATAAGACTATTGACGCTAATGCAAATTTAAAGTACAACGAATCAAAGAACCATAATTCTGATCTACGCATAAAATATCCATTCTTGTGAGACTAAAAATTTCACCTTTACCAAAATATCCCAATGACGTGTTTTAATTAGTTCTTCACATTAATTTTCTTACTTTTAAAACCAGAGGAAAGTAGTGAATTCTTGGCACTATCCAGTCATTACCCAGAAATATATGTATCCAAAAAACTTCCTTGCCACGCGGTTTATCTAAATTTAGACTGCAATTTTATGTTTAAAAACAACCAGTAAATTTACCTCAACCAAAGGGCTATTATGATTTGATGGATTACGGCGGATTATTTAGTCGAGGGATCTAGGCCGAGGCGGGGTCTTTCTAAGGAGTCCTAACCCATTCTGAATATTTTACAGGCTAATGTTCCCAATTGGGAACATCAAATTAAAACTTTATTCAAAAATGTAATTTTATCAATATTGACTTGAAAAAATTAGCAGACGAAGTTAAGATTATTTGATATATATAGAAGCTTCGTTTCCATCATTAATGGGAAATTTAACAAAGAATTGTGAAAATAGTTCTGTTTTTTTAAAGAAAAAAGCTATCTTGATACTACCACCTCCCCCGAAACTTAATTCATATCTTTGCTTAAATGAATCGTATGAATTCTTAATATTTCACTTACTTTTTAAACTACCCATTAGTGTAGTCCGTTTTTTAAACAAATGTAAAATTAGAATGATCGATGCTCCCAAATGTAACACACCCAGTAAACATTTTCTACAATATTTTCCCCATCATTTAAATGACTAATATTCTTTAACGCGTTAGAAGACAAAATATGAACTGAATAAAATATGCCCGGATCTCAATTCGGTCTGTAAAAAAGTTAAATTTCAGAGAAAACCACAGAAAACTTCGAAAGACTAGAACAGCGGACGTACCCTGAGTTCGAATCAGGTAACTTCAGTCTCCCAATTGAGAGCGATATCTGCTCGGCCGCTGGTTAGGCAATTGGGCACCAGAGTCCATAATGAACAGAAGACGCTCTGTAATCCTTAAAATGTATCCACTTCTATACAACACCTAAAATAAATCTAAATGTATTTTGATTCCCCCCAGCTGACATTTTTCAAAAACAATTGAAAATAATTCAAGTTGTCAGTTCAAAATTACAACTTCAAGGACACAAAGTAACCTGGGAGTCAATAAGTGAAAAAGTATAAAAGGTGCCTTTACATGAGAGGCCCACGTTTTATTTCTAGCAAGTAAGGCTGGGTAAGTTTGAAAAAGAAAACAACTGCATTAAGGATTTCCAAAATTGCCATTTTAATTTAACTGAAGGATAAATTTAACTGAACTTCTGTCGTACATGGGAGATCAAGTTTTGAATTACAATATTGTGAACACTAATCGGCGACCGTTCATGAGCATTTATTCACGACAGAAGAAAATATAAAAACATTTTTAGTTTGCGAAAGTGTTTTGCTTATACTTGTACCATTAATACAGACAATTTATTGCATATATTTAGTAAAACAACACAAGAATATTCATTAGCAACTTTATTGTGTTCAAAACATTTACAATAGAGATAAACCAGAAAACATGTGCACGTCAATTACATAAACATTCAATTCTTAAAATTACATCACAATAATGGCCTGTACAGTTTTGACCAAGATTAAACAGTGCTAAATTTATTGGGGTTGGCTAAATTATTACAATATAAAGCAATCCCCCCCCTCCCCCATTAGCGCCCAACGATCCAAGACTTTCAAAAAGACTTAATTTTCCTATTTTCATTTCTCTAATAAAAAATTTGATTTTCACAAAATACTCTGCGATAAAAAGTAAAACATTAATTTTTTGTGGTTTTAATAATATTTTTAGGAAAATAAATTCTATATACCCCACTCATGTCGGAAATTTGCAAATTCTGGCATCAACATAAATTGGAAAAACGTGCTGCAAAAAAGTCTGGCGCTAATGGGTTAACAGAACACATTACTATGCAACATATACAGCATGGCACATATAAAAATGCTTAAATAGTTAATATTCTAAATAGTTGATATTCACTATAAAATTCAATTGACCTATTCGAGGATGAATATAACAAAGAATTTTTAAAATACAGAATTACTTTGAATTATTGTCAAGTTGCATATTCGTAAAGATAAAACACTAGGACTGTCTGCCGAAAAGAGAAATGCTTTGGGCGAGGGCATTAAGGTTATCTAACTTGTATTCACGTTACATCTAGAGAAAATTCCCAAAACTCCGGACCGTTTGATCCACAGCCACGTGAGTGTTCAGAACCCGCGAACCTTTTCCACCAACCATCTACCAATTTTCAATATTTTATCTACTTTGCCATTGGTCGGTTCTAAAAGTTATAAATCTAACTAAATCAGAACTACAATTTTAAAAACTGCTTCATTCTATTATAGTATTTAAGTCAATGCAAATTGTTCTCTATCACCAGTGTAGCGATGTTACAGTGTACAGAGAGAATTTTAAATAAACATCGGCCAAATTTGTAGAATTTCTATTAAATTATACTCTCACTTCACGAGTATCATTACATTCTTTTGTAATAACAGGCTAAAACTTGCAATCTTCACTTTCACAGTATTCTGAAAGCTTCACATTGCCACGCTCTTCAGTTTATTTGGTTTCATCCCTAGAGAGCAAGCATTCTGTAGCCAACTGACTACACTTATTTTTCCGTAATGAATAAAAATTTTGTGGTTTGGCCAAAATATGCATTTAAATAAATATGACCGTAGTGGAAATTTTTGTTTTTTAAAATGTATGGCAACATTTTTTCGGCAAACATTAATTCGTAGCGTGTACTCCCGTTTGCCGAACATATTTTTGCGCTGTTTTTTATTGCCAAATAAAAATACAAAACTATAGAACATTGAACTAGGTCTAGATAAAGTCGAATTAGGTTATTACTTCTTTTGCTTTATGAGGTTCAAATTCTTCGAATTCCACCAGCTAGCTGAGGAGTCCAAAAAGAAATCTACAGGACAACAAAAGTCTGGATCATCTCCCTTATGTCATGAAACAACTGTAACTTTTGCACATTCTGAATAATTATAATTCAAAAGCGAATACTCATTGGCAATTCTTAAAATTTTGGATTTTGGGAATTAAGCTTCGAAGACTTTATTCAAACAACCGTAATGTTTTAAAGTTTTGATCAGACATAACTCAATATATTTATAGGGAAACAAAGCTTGACTTATGCTTCGGCATTTTAATCGCATAGGTATTTCAAAATAACTACTTACCAATTCATTTTTAAAGGGGTTCAATTTATTACGCTAGCAGTAGATCGTGTACACTGGATACGCCGAAACTGAGCGAACGGAAGTTTTGATACTAGTGGGGAGGCTAGCCAAATCCCATGATTTAAGAGTAATCTTTGAACGAAGCCCGAGCTCTGGTGATAACTAAAAGGATTACTAGTTTAGGCTAACTACTTCTGAATAACTAGAAAACTTAAACCCAACCCCCCCCCCCCCTCTTCAAAATTTTGGTTCTCTTTTGTACGAACGGAAAATGAAGAATGCAGAAGCTGTAACCCTCTTGAATATCTCACGAAAATTACCATTTAGTAATGTTAATGAAGACGGGGAAGAAATTAGAAGTTTTAATAATTTCAATGCTGATGTGACAAAAATGATACTTATAATTTGGGGCAGTACAAAAAAAGGTCTACCCAAATTATCATAGACCAGATATTTATCGCTCAACTTGGGATGCTCCATTTACCTATAAACCGTATTTAAGCATAGTATTTTAACTTGCTTAAACAACTATCCAACTACAACTACTATACTGCACAATACAGAATTACTGAAGTTTAATCGGGAAAATGTTCCTAGAAGACACATTCCTACAACATAACAAGGCTGTCTTGATTTGGGGGGGCCTTTGACTTTGGGCCTGATGCGTTTGCCCCGGCTTTAATCGAGCTCCAGCTGTACCCATTACGCTGTGTGACGCATCTTAAAGTTTAATATTATTAAAATGCCAGAAAAGAACGTATATTTTAGATGAAAATGCTTATACAAATTTGCATCGCTCCAATCGGTTAAATTCAAAGAACTTCATTCAAAAACCTGACATTTACGTTTTTACAACTATCACATCTAACCCTCAGTTTGAAAAGAAAGCCAACTGATCCAATTTCTGTATTCGTATAAATAAAATATTTCCGTGTTTTTAATGCCTCCATTAGATACTTGATCTAAGTGTTTATAGCGCTTTGACAAAGCACTTTTAACTCCATTACAACTCAAACTCGCTTTAAGACCTACAGCTATTCTTTTAAAGGTGGACTTCTATACCGGTAACGAAAGTCAAGTGAGTAACTGATTGTGGAGGGTTAGGAGTCAAAACCATACTTACGGGCATAAGCCAGCTCCTGAAACTAAAAATATAACATTAATACAGTACCGTAATAGAGTTTAAGTCAACCAGAGCAATCTCATTTCCGGCGCCCTCTCCATTCTGGAACCCTCTTCAGCACAGCCTGTAGTTGCACGCCTGCATAGATGTTCTTTCAATTTTCTTAATCTATAGGTAATCAAATGTGATAGAGCAGAACACATTAATTTCGGTTACTTCAAATTTACAACTCTAACCTAACATTAAAATTAAAGTTTTACTATGCAAAATTAAAAACTGAACTAAAATTCTTCATTCATAATAGACTGGAAATTTCTAAACTGCTAAAATTCAAAGTAAAATGTATGTTCTCACTTATAAAGAACATTTCTGATTGTTCAAGTCAATGGCATCTGGATCCGTTTCCAACTCTTCATGCTCATGTCTTCAACCCAGTCGTCTTAATGACCCTATGCTGCTTACCCTAAAATTATACTAGCAAGAGAATAATTTAACAGTGCAAATGAAGAAACAAACTAATACTTCAAATATTCCGTGACTGAAAATCTTTACTTTCATTTCATTAAGTCTCATCCATGAGGAGAGAATGCATCTTTTCAGGAGAAACATATTCTGGTCTATCTTTGATATTCATTTGGTGCCCCATAATAAAAAATTTCCAGAAGTTTGGTCCTCAGCAGTGGCAAAAAGGGTTTGTGGCCAGTGTTAGCCCATTGGAGGGGGGGGGGTGTAAAAAAGATATTTAAGTCAATTTTATTTATGAAACTTTAAAAGAAAACATCCTTGCCTTGCTTGATCCAATTTTCAGGGCTTCACTATCTTTAACATAAAAATTCTGCGAAAGCCAACAATCAACAATACTGATATGCACTAACACTACCAACTTTCATATCATTCAGACGAAAATTTGTCATTTTTCGATGTAAATTCCAGTTCTATAGTTGTGAGATAAAGGCCAATTATCTACACGAGGGATCTAAGCCTGTGGGTGGGCTACTCTCCATGGGAGTCTAAGGGGTCATAACCCGTATTTATTTTCTGAGAAAACCACGGAAAACTCCGAATGGTTAAGTCGGTGGACGCGACCTGGTTTCGAACCAGGCACTTTCAGTCTTCCAGTTCAGTGCGCAATGCATTATGCCACTGGTGGGGCAGTTCCAGTAGAGTTGTCTCCGAAGTTAACTTAATGTAAATTTCATGGGATTCTTCAATAATTTACTCAATAATTTCTTAACGTGTTAGAATGCAGGAATAGATTCAGATATGAATACTGGTTGGTTGGTATGGTTAAACTAGCAATAATGGTTAAACTAGCCAACATTGGAAACCCGACTTTACCGCAGTTTTCTTATTGAAAGGAATATTTTAAAATTAATGTTTGGACGAAGATCTTTAAAGCCTAAGTTCGCGTTAATTCTTGCCTTCAGTGGAATTGTATTGGAAGTTTGAAAAGTGAAATCAAGATTAATTGGGACTCCTGTATTAACTAACGTTTTAAACCAGCAATAGTTTGCCCATTTGAGTATGAAATGTTTAGTCAAATTAACCATACGGCGACAAGTTTGTAAGGTATGCACAGCAATATTAATAAAAACTCAAGTTATTAATGTACAGCTCTATTTAAAGCAATTTGCGATTGTTTTGAAAACAAAATAGTCATTTGTTCACTTAAAACGTCAAGAACTAACTTTTGACCACTAAAATTTTTCGAGTTACTTTAAAAACTAGCCGCAATAACTAAGCCTTTGGATGAAATCTTAGAGCGTGGAATTGACAACAAATCGATTTTTATAGAGTCCAATGCCAACTCCACACTGAAAGTATTTCATCCTTTCTCTAACCATGCATTAACATAATTTTATGCTATTTAAAAAATTCATATCCGTAATACTGAACACTTACGTGAATAGAATTCACGTAACTTTAAACTGAAGCTGTAACTGATCGCCAAAGGCTTAAATTGGCGAATGTAAGAGATCAGCTTTTCTAATTAACTGCCTAACAAATTGATATCTTCACGTATAAAACACTTACATTCTAACAGAGGAACACTTCAGTGTTCTATTACAAAAGAAAAGTTCATTTATGCAGACTGAAGTTTTCAGACTAGAAGTCTGAAAACACTACAGAACTGTATGAAATAAATATATTTCAGTGTATAACTTGCAATACTCAAGATTCTGAAGTTTTTGTAGTTTCAGCTTTGGAAAAAAACTTACGAAAAATACGCTTTAAATATATAAGCTGTCTAATCAAAATGCAAATATTTTAGCTTTAAACCAAAATTTAAAACTCAAATAGCGATTACCAGATCGTACAAGATTTCATAATTGTGCCCGTTTAATTTATCGCATGGTCCAGTTTATCATTATAACATGTGCGGCAGCAGTTATTCATAATTACAATTTTCACTGTTATAAGAGAGGAAGAAACTGCCTTAGTAATAAATTTCGACCCTATCTAATATTTTAATTTTATAGTTGCTGTAAAGATTAATGTCGGACCTTCAAGTTTTTTTTCTTTAACTGACGATTAATTTTTAAAACTGAATTCGTTACGTTATAACTGAAAAGATCGGTTTCCATTTCATAACTTCCGAATTTGAGTTCCTGGTTCATTTGCAGTGCAAGTTTATTTTGAGCACAAGCAAATTTTCTTGTACTACGTGTTTCTTAAAGGACTAAAAATTTCCCACGTTCTTTTTACCACCTTTTACCTGTACCTTAATTTTAAGAGTATCGCCCGCTTTACTGCGGTGAAATTAGAGAAGTGAACGCCGTTTTCTAACAAAACTACGAACTTCACATTTTAGCGTCAGTGCTTTACATAGTTGCTAACTCATGAAACTGAGAATCTTAGTTTTAGCGTTGATTTAAAGCTTATTTAAAATTAATCCTTTTAAGTATACCATGTTTCTCTATAACACGAACTTAACTTTATTACATCAATAAGCATAGAAACAATGAAAATTTCGAAACTGTATTACTATTTTGACTAAATTTAATTTTGAAATAAAATAACTTTGATGACTGATCGATTGACTACATTAATCTTTTCCTACAAATTTTGCTACCAGTTTAATTAAAGATTAGACACAATACGAATAAACCACCAGTTTTCCAGGAAACCTGTAAAATTATAAAGAAGCCATACTTACGTAGATGAGGTATGAAGATTACAACTTAGACGTACTAAAGAAATATTAAAAATACTGCATTAAGTAAACATTTTAAAGTGATAAAATATACCAAGAGCAAGAAAGCATTTTTAATTAAATAGGGACTTGCAAATAATCCTCCAATAACAAACTTTCTTTTGAAATATTAATCTCAGGAGTAAAAATTTGATATCAGAGCTCAAATGTACTGAAAAGGGACACACATTTTATAGCATTAAGTGTGTACTTCATTCGAGTAAATCAGTTATGGTAAATTTACGACATTTACTCGCGTAATTTATCAACTGTTCCAATTATATTTATAAGCAATTGATCTTCATAGTAAGACAGTCGAGAATTTGCGTAGAAGGGAAGGAATGGTTTCAAAGTTGTTTCAAAATTAAGCTAAGGGAATCCAGAGTCCAATTTATAGTTTCCCTTCATTTTACAGTTTACACATTCGCCAGTAACTCCTTCCACAAAGAATGTCATTTTTAAATTAGTTCTTTGATATCCATGACATCACTGCATCGGGTAACTACTTTTAACCCTTTAAAGTGCAGCGTTCCCGATCTGGGAACACCCAACTCTGACGTTTTGACTGTTGCCCGTCACGAAGAATAGACTTGATTTCTATAAAAATAGTTGCGGGTGACACAGCTCCATGAGAATCCTTTACATAGCACGTCATTTCTCGTAAAAAAAATTGTCACGATTATTTTTAACAGCACTGACATCTGCCGAAATATGGAAGAATGCGAGAACAGCTGGATAGATTGCCCAATGCTGAAAAAGGGGGCAGCCGTTGCCCTTTTTTCAGCATTGGGAAAGAGTTGCGCCTCAAAGTATCAAAGTACCCAGGACACGAGATTTTGAGTACTCTTCAAAAGCTTAAATCTGCATACTAAAATTTAAAATAAATGTTAACGGAAAGAAGTTAATCGGGCAACTACACTCATGTCCATAAATTAAGGATAATTCAGAATCACACAGAAATTGATCTCTAAAATAAAAATTTCATCTGTGGAATGATCACACACATCTTGAAGAAGAATATGCAAATTACAGGAAACCACCAGATGGCGTGGATGGTACGTCACAATGACGAGAGTGTAAGAGAGGGGTATATAAGGAATGGTGGCAAAGAAGTAAAATTGTTCACAAGCGCTGTGAAAGCCTTTCAGTGCAAAAACCGCATAGTTATGGCACAAAGGAGGCATTTGGATGATGTTTTACGTGGCAGAATTATCGGACGACTGGAATGTGGACGTACGCAGCTGGAAGTATCCGAGGAACTTGGAATCGCCCAGAGTGTCATCTCCAGGCTTTGGCAACGATTCCAAGATGATGGTAATGTGAGTAGACGTTACAGCACAGGTCGCCCCCGAGTTACAACGCCGAATGAGGACCGCTATTTGGCAGTTACTGCCAAAAGAAACAGACGGAGTACAGCATCAGACCTGTCTCGTCAGCTCTCTTCAGCTACCGGTACGACAGTTTCAAGGCAGACCGTGTACAGACGCTTAGGGCACACTGGTCTATATGCTCGTAGGCCTGTCAGATGTGTTCCACTTACCGCAACTCATTGTCGCCTGCGATTAACCTGGAGTAGAGAGCATGCATTGTGGACACCGCAACAGTGGTCTTGTGTGATGTTTTCCGACGAGTCGAGGTTTAGTTTGGAGTCTGATTCTCGCCGGACATTCATCTGGAGAGCGCCTTGTACCCGTTACCACCAAGAGAACACCATTGAAAGAACTGACCTGCATGTTCAGAGTGTAACGATGACAGGCCACATCTATCGGGATGTCATTCTGGAACAACATGTACGTTTGTTTCGGGGCGCCGTGGGTGCTGAATTTGTGTTTATGGATGACAACGCCCGTCCTCACCGTGCAAACATTGTAGACGAATGCCTTCAATCGGAGTATATCACCCGTATGCATTGGCCAGCATACTCACCGGACTTGAATCCAATAGAGCATGTGTGGGATATGCTTGGCCGACGAATTGCAGCCCGTCAACCCCCCTCCCACCTGTCTACCGGAACTTCGGAGTGCATTGCTTGATGAGTAGTGTAATATTCCCCAAGATCAGATTGATCATTTGATACTCAGCATGCCTAGGCGTTGTCAGGCCTGTATTGCATCGTCCGGGAGACATACTCCGTATTAACCATCCTACTAACCATGTTATACTGTTTTTTGTAAATAGGTTCTTTTTTGAAATTTGGTCAAGGGAGTAAAACTTGCAATTTTTATTAATTATGTCAAACATATAGCATCTTTTTTGCTCTTTACTTTTTGTTTAATAAATAGACTTTACAAATAAGTCAAATTTGTTTTGCTTCTTTCTCTTTCTTTGCCTGAACTTCATTATTCTTAATTTATGGACATGAGTGTATTTTCAAAACTTCGCGTAAAAACGTTTCCATCCCCGCTCTTTTTCGTTCAAATTTAAAGTAAAAAAGTTGTAATTGAGGCATTGTAAATTCGCCATCCAAACATTCGGGAACAGCACCAAAGCAATTTTTACCGATTTCCCCCTCCTTTACATCTTTGGTTTCGTTGGAAGGGCTAAACCTATCTTTACGATCTTTAATTTAGGACTTTTTCTAACTCTCCGATTTCGTCCCGTGAGGCGCTCCAGATTTTTCAAGCAATTTTCATGGGTTTAAAAACTATCTAGATGGGCCTTTTTTATGAAATAGTTCCCCCTTATCAATTCGCGTTAGCTAACACCTCTCTCCTCAAATCACGAGACTTCAATTTCAGTTTCACTTTAACATGAAATTTAATAAGAAATTAGTTTTTAGTAATATTAGTACCGTTACATTGTACTTACAGACTAATGCTACACCTATTATGCTTATCTATATAATGCTACACAGTAATATAATACGCTTCTTAAGTGTTATACTCTAGTATTACTCTATTCTATGTATACTGCTACAGTACTACATAATGATACACTATTCATCACACCAAATATACTATTCTTACATGCTAAGCTGTTAAATGATAAACTTCATGTCAAAGCGAAACTCAAATGCTAACCGTCCATTAATCCGTTCTGAAGGAAGTGTCTACGAGCAAACTACCAACAAAATCACTTATTTCATCACTAATAGCTTCGGGAAGTTTGATCGAATCCGACCTAAAATTGCATCGTGCTACATTTTCTAACGGTTTCGTAAATATTCCGTAGTGCTCGGTTTCGAGATTCGAATCTTGCTTAACGAAAGCCCAACTTAATCTGCTCAGGCTGAAAAATTGAAACTCATAACATATCCATCTACGGCTGGCGCACAATCAGTATCTTTTTGAATCATGGATCATGGCCATTCCAATAGGCAAATCACTAAATTAAATCACGTCGCATTCCTATGTACAATAAAAATCCGCAAAATGAACATGAACAAGTGACAAGTTTATTCGGCGTTTGATAGATACACGACATTTAAAATACGCGAAAATTTATATTTGATACTTAGATAAGACTTCCAATTTTTGACTTTCGCACCTTAAATATAGTAGACAGTTTCATTAAAATCCGAAAACGACCATAGTATGAAGTAAAAATTGCAAATACTTCATTATACAGAATTTTTAAAATCAAATATTCCGTATTAAAAATTAGAATTTTGGTAACCTATGGGTTTGCATTTAATATGATGACATACTGATATGACATGATCAGTATAATACTGATATGGCATGAAACTTATGCAGATTGCTGCTACTGCATTTCAAAGACTGATATAGAATTTTTATTCCGAAAAAAATGTATCATGACTGCTTATGTCAGACATTTTAAAATTAAAAATTTAAATACTTCCCTCAAATTTTAAATTTTCAATAGAATACTTCACGAAAAATCTTGGAGACATACGGACGAGATAAACTGGCTGCACAGCCTTTGTAACTTCACTCGCACGGTATCTTTCACACTGAAGCTCTTAAGCACCAGACCTGTTGAATTAACCGTAAAAAACTTACTGATGCAAAACTTCACATCACAATTGTCTATAAATATATTCCTACAAAAAGTTGGCAGACAATCGCCAAATTATTTTAATCACACAGGGTAAACGTAAATTCTTTTCAGAACTTGGTAAAACTAATCTTACTGTGCCTGTTCGGGGGCAGGGAGTAGGATTGCAGTATTACTGGACTATTTCTAGTTTACGATGATGAACACGAATTATGAAAAGAACCCCCCATTAATAAGAATTGACCTAAAATTGCTATCGTATCATTTACAATGGGTCAGGGGTGGCCAAACTTGGAGCAACGGATTATTTCAAGTGGCGCATGGTATTCTTGCGGCCAAACTTATCAGTATGCTTATTTTAACTCCACCCCTGAACGTAAGTAAAAAGGGGCTTCGGTAGTATGGCACGTCCGATCTCTTACTTGAAAAAAAAAATTGTGCACCATATGCAAAAGTGTGCCACCCCTGCAATAGATAGTTCGGAACAGTAATCAAAGAACCTCTGGGAAACTAAGGGTGGGATGCAGAGTATTGACAATCACTATAGACTAGTTTATTGACCAATTCTAGTTTAATTAAAAACTGGAATCGTCAATGAAACTGGTTTATAATGACGGTCAATAGAGGTCAGCATTCCAGCCTAAGTTTATACATATAGACGGTTTTTTGTGGTTATACAACGATTTCCACCCTAAAGTTTCAACAAAAGAGGGTGAGAAATTATTCAACAATACTTACAGATCCTTTAATGTTAATAACTAAAATTTAAATTACTTCTCTATAAAAGGCGAAATGCTGTAAAGACTAAAATATTCCCCCAAAACTGTACTTCCATTTCGAACCTCAAACTACGGAAAACGCATTTAAAGCAATGGTATACTGAATATATTCTCTACAATCATGAAAATTTATTATATGGCAATGCGTAGTAAATTTATTAACCCATTTATGCCTAGCGTCCCTTTTTTGGGACGGCATTTTCGCTATTAGTTGAAAACGTTATTTATTTTTCCTAGCCTTTATTCATGAGTATTGAGCCTCAACTCTACAAAATATTTTAACATGACCAAGTAGGTTTGTTTGTTTGTTTGTTTGTGGTGGTTGAGGTGTGCGCTGCGGCAAGACCAGCCGGCATAACCTCTAATGATTTAGTAAGACTAATCGGGAATTTCGAGGAAACGGGAAAAAAAAAAAAACATCAAAAGAGAGAAAAAACACCCATTATTTCCTTTTTCCTTTCCTTTCCTTTTCTTTCAACTTCCTGGCACGAGTATCAAAACAGATGTTGACTGACGATTTGTAGAGGATATATATTCTCAAGGTACCCAAAATAGCCATATCTAATTTTAGTAAACCATTCTTGCTCAATTCCTTTCACATATTTAAAAAAATCTACTTAGAAACCGAACACTAGGAGAGAGCCTCCAGAAAATTTCTTGAGCACCAGCAATCAAAACCACTCAACTCCAGAACACACAACTTAAAAACGTCCACAACCAAGCAAGAGCCGGTGTAGTAAACGAAAAGCTTTTTTATTTGAATTTAGAAGACACCAAAAAGCCTGCCACGAGGGAAGAGGGTCGGTAATGTTCATTTCCTGTAGTAATAAATTCTTTTCATCCCTAAACGCCCTGCATTCAAAAATGTAATGATATTCTGTACCGACTGCAGCCAAACAAATACCACATAACGGCGAGGGAGTAAGTTTAAATTTGTGCAGCCTTTCTTCCGTAGCAAAACTTCGAGTGCTAAGACGGGCAGTTAAAACGTCCTCATAGCGGTTTCTAGACCATTTGTAAATGTCTTTACCTAAGTGTGCATTAGTTGTTGAATATTTACAATTCAACCACCAGTTATCAAGGTGAGCGTTTAAGCAATTTTTGAAGTGTTTTTTAATGTCATCCGGAGCAACACCGCTGTAAGTATTTGTAGCAAAAGGACCATACTTTGCTAAACTGCCTGCCTGTTCGTTAGCTTGAATCCCCATATGGCCAGGGACCCAAATTAGGGAAATGATAGCTCCATGTAACTTGGCCATACGAAGGTTGTGGTATAACTGTAATACTGCAGCCGGAGATTTGTAGGTAGTAGTTTTGAGGCTTTCCAGAGCAGATTTGCTATCCGTAAGGATTAGATAGTTGCCAGTGTGTATTAAACTAGTTACGGCTAAATTTATGGCGAGGACTTCGGCAGTAAATACCGAATTGATATGATTGATTAGGTGAGCTCGGTGAATAGTGTTACGAGTGTCTACTGCTGCAACAGCAGTTTTATGATTATCCTTGGAAGCATCAGTAGCAATAATGTGGTAATTTTCGTAAGCATTCTCTATGTATTCATTTAAACTCCCCCTAATTGCCTGGGGAGGAAGGTTTTTATTTTGAAAGGGAAGGTGTTCCGAAATGATTTCTACAAACTCCGTACTATGACCGAGAGGCCAACGAGTGGGAATTAATTGAGCAGGCGTTATCTGCAACCCCTCCAAATACCTCTCTAACAGAGGTTGGGTGCAGTTTAAAGAATAGTTGAGGTCAGAGTATGTGCCGCATTTAAGGAGAAACACCGAGGAGAGGAACTCCCTGCGCAGCGAAAGGGGACATTGACCAGATTCCTTATACAGTTTAAAGAGGGGGGTCCACATTGGAAGACCGGTCGCGAAGCGTAAGGCCGCATTATAAACCACATCCAGGCGTTTTAAAGTGGAAGGAGCAGTGCTTCCATATACAGGGCACGCGTACTCCAGGGTACCACGAATAACGGCGTTAACTAAGTTGAGAAGGTCGGCTGTACGGCAACCCCATCTAGAGGAGGCAATGGCTTTTAGGAGATTTAAACGTTTAAGAGCTTTTTTCACGATGTAGTTAACGTGATGTTTAAAATTGAGGTTGCTTGAAAAGAAAACAAGAACTTTTATGTTCATTTCCCAAGGGATGGCCCCCTCAGGGGGAAGACCTTCTTTAGGTTTTCACGGGTGTCGCAATCCCGGGGCCCCAGCGCTCTTTCGCTCCTCTACTTTCTACCCTCCTCTCTGCTTCTGCTGTTTCCTTTCACTTCTCCCTCGGTGTGGTTTCTTCTCAGGAAGTGAGGGCCCCCCTTCAGAAGCTGTGGCCACTCTGTGCCATCAGCTTCTATTGGCGGAAAACTGCCCACGTGTTTGCCTTGCGTGGAGACCCGTGTCCCCGGAAATGGGGATCCTGGTAATTGAGGGGTCTTCTCCAACACATTACTTTGGCCTCGGCTTCGGGTAAACGGGAGGTACACAGCGTTCCCCTGTGTATCAATCGGCTGGTGGTACTGATTTCGATCAACTGCTAGGGATCAAGCAATCGGTCATCTACTGGGCACGTCGTTAAGGGTGGATGCTGCCTAAGGGATGCACTGTGCGCGTATAGACCCGACTAGCACTGGTGTGCAATTGCACACCCCCTCGTTGGGCTCCGTGGTGGGTGGTGCGGTCGGGTCCGAATCTCAATTCCTCCAACATGGATATGAAAAATTCTTCATCTCTCGTCAACGTTCCGCTACCTATTACCAATGATAACACGGATCCTCAAATTTCAAACACTAATGCTCGATTCTTCATTATACACTGTATTGAAGGAGGCTTTAACGAAACATCGCCATTCCTTATACACAAATGCATTGCAGCCAATGTAGGTGAAGTAAAAAAAGTAAAAAAACTAAGATCTGGAGACCTTCTAGTAGAAGTGTCCAACAATAGACAAGCGTCAAAAATCAAGAAAATAACGAACTTTGGGCCAAAATCTGTTACAGTGTCCCCTCATACATCCCTAAACACATCAAGAGGAGTTATATCAGAACCCGACCTTGTACACTGCTCTGAAGCCGAACTATTAGAAAACCTGAGTGAGGACAGCGTGTGCGCTGTCCGTCGAATCACTATTCGTCGCAATAGCCAACTTATTAATACAAAACACATTGTCTTAACCTTTCAGTCTCCCACTATTCCATCCCATATTAAAGCCGGCTATCTATTATGTCCCGTTAGACCATACGTACCAAATCCTATCCGTTGCTTCCAGTGTCAAAAGTTCGGTCATACTAAAACCTCCTGTCGTGGATCACCGGCCTGCGCCCGTTGTGGTGCCTCTGACCACGACAGTGCCACCTGCTCTGCAGTTGCAAAATGTGTAAACTGCAAACAGGAACATCCATCGTATTCAAAGTCATGCCCGAAATGGGCATTTGAAAAAGAAATTCAATCACTGCGGGCCTCTCAAAAACTCTCTTATCCTGAAGCCCGTAAAATAGTTGAAAGCCGTACCCCTAAACCTGGTCTGTCTTATGCCGCAGTGACAAAATCAACAAAATCCGTAGCAATTCAAACCGATCCACCGAAACCAATACCTGTTTCTTCTTTTACTTCAACTCCAATAGCTAAACCTGTTTCTAATAAGAATCACTCTAACATAGGAAACCACAAAAACACAACAAAGAAAAGTGCATCTGCAGGCCGGCCACAAATCAAAAAATCCTCAGCTTACAGGTCCAAATATAACAAATCCAGAATGAAAAACATCCCACCACAACGGCCCATTGATGATACTATCCTCCGCTTGTCTCCATCGGACTCTGACATTACAGACAGTGCAATGGATGATGATCTCATCCCTAGTACCCCACCTCAACCTTCGGGGATTAATAAGAAGTTATCCATTATCCCTAACACAACTTGATAATGGCTCTGCTGCTGTCCTGGAACTGCCACGGTTTTTTAAATAAAAACGATGATCTTAAAACACTGATTTATGACCATAATCCCGCCTGCATAGCCCTACAAGAAACCTTTCTAAAAACCACTAGACATACTACTATTCGCAACTACAAGATACTTCGAAAAGACTATGATTTCAATGACAGGGCCTCTGGTGGTGTTGCCCTAATAATAAACAATAGATATCCTCATATAACCATCAATCTTAGCACAAATCTCCAAGCAGTTGCCGCTCGTATTCACCTTAAACAGCTCACGACAGTCTGCAGTATCTACCTCCCTCCTAATGAAACTTTCAATCAAAGATCCCTTAGTAACCTTATTCAACAACTTCCTCCTCCATTCATACTCCTTGGTGATATGAATGCACATAGCCCATTATGGGGCAGCAAAGACACAAATAACAGAGGTGAGCAAATAGAACAAATACTGACAGATTTTTGTCTATGCATCATGAACAATGGTGACAATACATACTTCCACTACCCAACTAAATCCTTTCATGCCATAGACCTTGCCATCTGTTCACCCTCGATCCTTCCAATGTACAATTTCTCTGTTTCCGGTAATCTACATAATAGCGATCATTTTCCGATTCTTCTCTCACCTCTGTACCAAAACCCCAAACCTAACTCTTCTCTACCAAAATACATCCATAATAAGGCAGACTGGCAAAATTTCACTTCCCTGTCGACAATATTACCTAATATGATTGAAGGAACCATTGACGAGGTCGTCAACAAGGTTACCTCTACCATCCTTAATGCAGCAGATCACAGCATACCAAAATCGGGCACACATTGTCGTAGAAATAAAAAACCGTGGTGGAATGAGGCATGCGCCTTAGCAAAAAAGCAGCAGCAGAGAGCGTGGGGAACCTTTCGTCGCTACCCCACCACTGATAATCTTCTTAAATTTAAAAAAGCAAAAGCATATGCACGTAGGATAAGGAGACAAGCTCAAAGAGAATCCTGGATTCAGTACGTCTCCAGTATTTCCACGTCGACTTCTAGCAAGGAGCTATGGGACAAAACTAAAAGAATCATGGGAATCTACAATAACCACTCAATATCCTGTCTCTCTGTCAACAACAGCATTATTTCAGAACCTAAAAATATTGCAAACACCATAGGTGAAACACTTGCTTATACTTCCTGCAGTACCTCTTATCCAAATTCCTTTTTACCTTATAAACAACAATCCGAACGGCAAGTATTAAACTTTAGAACCTCCGTACATCTCTCTTACAATAGCGCCTTCACTATCCACGAATTAAAGAGAAGCTTAAAACAATCACCTAATACTTCACCTGGTCCTGATGGCATCACCACAGAAATGCTAAAACATCTTTCCCAGGATTCATTACTAACCCTTCTGCAACTCTATAACAAAATTTGGAATGAGCACACCTTTCCATCTTCTTGGAGAAATGCAATAGTCATTCCCTTCCCCAAACCTGGCAAAGACAACACCAACCCAAATAATTATCGTCCCATAGCCCTCACAAGTTGCTTATGCAAAATCATGGAGCGTATGATAAATGCTCGCCTAGTTCACGTTCTCGAAACCAAGGGCCATATACACCCTTTTCAGAGTGGATTTCGAAAAGGCAGATCCACCATTGACAACATTTTGATTTTAGAGACTCAAATACGTAACGCTTTCTTGAGAAGGAACCATCTCGTCTCTATATTTTTTGATATAGAAAAAGCATACGATCGCACATGGAGATACGGTATACTGCGTGACCTACACAATCTGGGCTTCCGGGGTAACCTACCTATCTTTATCAAGAATTTTCTCTCGCTACGAAACTTTAAGGTACGCATCAATGATATTCAATCAGACAATTATGTGCAAGAAGAGGGCGTACCCCAGGGCTCTGTTCTTAGTGTCACCCTCTTCTCCATAAAAATAAACGACATACTTAATCAACTCCCTCCGACTGTGCAAGGTAGCTTATATGTAGATGACCTTCAGATCTCCTGTCAGGGGCAAGACATGCGTTACATAGAGCGACAGCTTCAAACTACTGTAAACCGTATCCAAAAATGGTGCAGTATAAACGGCTTCAGTATCTCGGGAGAAAAAACTACTTGCATTCACTTCTGCCGAAAGCGGGGTATCCATCCAGATCCAGAACTTCATTTAGATGGTACAACAATTGCTGTAGAAGAGCATAGTAAATTCTTAGGCATGTACTTTGACAAAAAGCTGACCTTCAAGAAACACGTCTCTCATATTCGAAACAAATGCGAGAAAACTATGAATATTTTAAAGGTACTTTCTAATACCAGATGGGGGGCAGACCGTGACACCATGCTACGGATATACCGTGCCATGATACGGTCTAAAATCGACTATGCCTGTTGCTCTTACGGGTCTGCTTGCAAGTCAGTTTTAAAAAAACTGGACACCGTGCATCATTCAGCACTACGCATTTGCTCTGGAGCATTTAGAACATCACCTGTCACGAGCCACCTCTCACCCTCACTCATCAAAAGCTGTCATTGAATACATACTTTCGCATACTCTCTCATTCCTCACATCCTTTAAAGGACTCTTTTATAGATACCCATCTGGGCAGATTTTACAATCATCGCCCTTCATGTACCCCTCCCTTTGGACTCCGGATCCGTAGGAGCCTAGTCGGTACCCAGTTGCAGGATGCCATAGTCTCTTCTTGTTCTCCTAATGAAATCCCACCCTGGACTGAAATGCAAATCCCGTACCTTCAGCCCTATGAAGGCTTCATCAAACAGGATACTGACCCCAAAATATACCAACAGTTGTTCTTAGATAATAGAAATAAATATGAAAGTTATGAAGACCTCTACACAGATGGATCTAAAACCAGTAATCACGTTGGCTTTGCCTTCGTGAATAATAATTATTCTTGCAGCTACACTCTCCCTCAGTTTTGCTCTGTCTTTACAGCCGAATTACTGGCCATTTATGAAAGCCTTCTGTACATCTCCAGAAAAAACACAAAGAATTATATAATCTATTCTGACTCCCTCAGTGTTCTGGAAAATCTGAAATCTGACTCCCTTACCCACCAACTATATCATTAAAGTATTACGTCTATACAAACAGCTTATAAATCGTGGGTACAGTATTCTCCTCTGCTGGGTACCCAGTCATATTGGGATCGCTGGCAACGAGAAAGCAGACACACTTGCCAAGCTCGCGACCCTCCCGTACAGCGGCAACCTATCCTATAACGACACTAAGTGTAGCATCTCTAGCATTATAGAAGGTATCTGGATCGATAAATGGGACAGTGAAACTGGGAATAAACTTCATTCTATACGCCCAGCTCTCACGCATTGGCCTTCTCATCCCTATCGCAGACTGGATGTCGTCTTGACACGCCTCCGCATTGGTCATACGAGGCTTACACATAAGCACCTACTCCTGGGAGAACCTTCCCCGGAGTGCCCCCATTGCCACACCAACCTTACCATTAGTCATGTTTTAACTTCATGCACCGCTTTTAATAATTTTTACACAATATTTTTTAACTGTTCTCATCCTAAACTTGACGATATATTGGGTGAAACCCCGCACCGTAACTTGTTTGCATTTCTTCGACGTATCAATATTCTTTACTCAGTGTAAAGTGTACACTTTTCTCTGACTGGTATCTGGATGGGAGCCCCCATCCAGACGTCCTTTTTACCTTGTCCTTTTACCTTGTCCATTTTACCTTCTTTTTACCTCTCTACAGTTCGCTTTTACTGATTTTAGACCTCAAAGATTTTAGCTTTACATGTTTTATGCAACACGTTTTTACTTGAAAACTTTGTTTTACTATATATACACATAGTCTGGCGCAGTTTGTCCTTTCTGGACCTTGTGCCATTAAACCCCAACCAACCAACCAACCAACCCAAGGGATGGCAGCCCCCTGGATTTTTAAGTCAGAATTTGGGGGGGCAGTTTTCCGGGAGAAGTTAATCGCAGCACATTTGTCAGGGCGAATATCAAGTTTCCAATACTTGCACCACTGGTGAACCCTATCCAGGCTATTCTGGAGTTTTACTAACGCCGTGGGCATGGACTGATCTGTACAGTACACCAGGATGTCATCCGCGTATACGATTCCTTGACTTCCAGAGTCTATTGTCTCAAAGAAATCCCACAAGTATATCATAAATAGAATGGGCGATAGAACACTTCCTTGTGGAACCCCCCGGTTAGACTCCAGCTTGCGGGAGAACACCCCCCTCCATTTAATTTGTATTGTCCTGTCGCTGATCCAGTTTTTAATCCATAAAGCCGTCCTACCTGAAATCCCTAAAGTTACCATTTTGTGTACTAGGGCATCCCTCCACACCGAGTCGTAAGCAAATATCTAACTTCACTGCGACTACATACTCCCCACTCGTTCTTGCTTTTTTGATGTCGTGATGGAATAGATACAGAGCTTTAGTACTATCCTTAGTAGGAAGAAAGCCAAAGTGCCGATCGTGAAATATGTGCTTTTCCATTACCCAATCTAAGATACGTTTAAGGAGGATTCTTTCCATAACCTTGCACCCCACCAAGGTGAGGGCAATAGGTCTATAAGAACTGAGCTGATTTTTTGGTTTGCCAAATTTCCAAAGAGGGAGAATAATCGCAGATTTCCAGTCTGCAGGCACCGTACCAACCCGAAACATGCTGTTAAAATCCAGGAGCATTTTTTCCCGATTGGCATGACTTAAAGCCTTGAAAATAAAGCCCGTAACACCGTCTTCACCAGGAGTGGTGTTTTTCATTTGGCTTATAGCTGTATTAAATTCTTCCAGTGTAATATCCCTGTCCCAATGCGCATTGTCACCGCTGAGGTCATACGGGATCCCTTCCAAATTCCTGCTACTGCTAAACTGTATTCCGAACGCGTTAGCCTGATTAACAGAATCGGCAACCACGGACCCTTGATGTTCAAGAAGGAGGTGAGATCCACCCTCCGCAGACCTATTGCTCAGCGCTTTTAGGATTTTATATATAGTACCATTCTGAGGGGTAGCACAGATGTCAGCCCAAAAGGCCCTGGCCCGTGTCTTTGTATACCGTTTAAGCTGGGAGGAGAACCGTTTATATTCCCTCCAATAATCTTTGGACAGATATGTTTTGGATAAACGTAAGTATTTCCTTTTTTGACCCAGAAGCCAGACACAGCGCGAATCCCACCAAGGAGGGCTAAGAGGGGATATGGGATGCCTTTTCATATGGGTACGGAGCTTTTCTTTAAAGAGAGCTTGGAAGTCATGGAAGGCGACTGAAATCCCGGACGCCATCTAAACATTGATAGCCCGGGAAATTGCTACCCAATCTGTGTTATACACCATGCGTTTTGGAGCAGAGAAGGGGGACAGGTCAAGGACAATGGGAAAGTGGTTTGAATCGAAACTGTCCGAGTGTACATAGAGGTGAAAATTGGGAAAAATGTCTGCGCTGGAAAGTGATAAATCAATCAGGGACTGCGTACCACTCGGAGTGATATGCGTCGGAAACTTAGTGTTTAAGATGCAAGTGTTGCTGTTAAGCACCCAGTTAAAAATTTCCTCAGAACCAATTGTATTATGTGCGTTACCCCAAGCAATATGCTTTTGGTTAAAGTTGCCCAAAATTAGATAGGGGCTTTGAATGTACTTCATAAGGTCACGGAACCAGGTACCAGTGACCCGACCGCACGGACAGTACACATTGACTATGTAAATCCACCGAGACGATATCCAAATTTTAACACACATACTTTCTACATCATTGGTTGAGCAACTACCAATGTCAACTTGCAAAGAGGGTAATTTAGAGTGGACAGCAGTGAGGAGACCCCCACCCCGCCCAGGCCTGTCTTGCCTGTAAACCACCATCCCTTTCATATTAAAGGAGTCGCTAGCCTTGAGAAAGGATTCCTGCAAAACCACTACGTCAGCGGTAAAAAACGGACGGAATTTAAGCCAATGACACTTTGAACGAATGCCCCTTGCATTCCACTGCACCACAGAAAAGGAAAAATTAGCAGCCATCCTGAAAAAAAGGGGGAGGGAAAAAACAAGAAAAAAAACCCTCAAACGAAAAAGGGGCAGCAACGAAAGAGAAGGAAAAAAAAAAGGGGGGAGGGGACTAGAATTCCTCGTCCATGTTTTCCAGGCCCAAAGCCGATACTGGCGGGCCAGTGTCGGCACTGCTAAAAATTTGTTCTAGAGTCTTTGAGAGTTTGTTTTGAGAAATTTGGTCTGGTCGATATGTTGGAAGTATGTTCCGAGTTTTTCCAGAGGGACCCGCTTTGGGTTTTTTCGTTTTCCGTTCTGGTGATGTATAATCCTCAGATTTAGTAGCTTCCACTGTGGTGATAACACGTTCCTGGACTAAGCCAGAGAAATTCTGCATTAGACTTCCGAGAGCCTGTAGGAATATATGAGTTTGTTGCTGTAGGACGTTTATCATAATCTCCTGGGAGCGCTGTAGGAAGTGCTCGAGAGTAGCTTCTAAGTCTTTCTTAGAAATAGAGTTGTTTCCGGTGACAAGGGTCTTGTCGTGAATATCGTTCTTCAAAGCAGTCGCGAAAGTTTTTTGATTTGCGGGAGCTTGAAAGCGCCGCCTTGGCTCGGTGATGGGGAGGTGATTGTCAGCTTTGAATTTAAGAAGGTTTATTTCTGTAGCTCTCGCCGAGCAATTAATACTGGAAGCCTCGTGTGCTGCATCACAATTGCTGCATTTCAGTTGTATTGACTGACAGCTTAGAAAACTATGATTTCCGGCGCATTTTTTACAAACCGCTTCGTATTTGCATTTTTGAGCTATGTGGTCGAAACTCCAACAATTTAGACATTGCCGAGGGCGATCATAAAATCTTTTAATCTTCTCAATCATGTAAAATATTTTTATTTCAGAGGGGATATTGGTACCAAAAATGGTGATCAATACCGTTTCTGTAGGAACTGTTCCAGTGGGACTTTTTTTGTAAAGCGGCGAATTTCTTTGATTTTAAGGTTATTTTCAGCCTGTAATTCTGTTCCTAAATCTTCAAGCGGAATGCTAGTTGCGATGTTATGCAATAAAACGGGAAGTTATATTTTCTTGTTGGACGTACGGGTGGATAGGTTTCTGAAGGACGTCTGTCATTTCCGCCAGTTCTTTTGCACAGTTCAAATTTGACGTCTCAATCATTAGTTTGTTATTTCTCGTAAATTTAAGGTTTAGTATGTGACCGCTGAACTGCAATTTGCTAGTCAGCTCTGCTTTTAATTTATGTGGTTGGTTACGGGGGATGTTACCATCCTGGGCTTCTAAAAAGATGACTGTGTTATTAACTCCATTAGCAAAAGCATATTCCAGTTGGAAGGGAGGAGGGACTTCTTCCCTGATACAAAAACTTACGTTAGACACGGCTTCACCGTCTGCCACGTTGAATTCCGAATGCATGGACATGAATGCAGGTAACCGCCCACAAAAAAACAAGACACGGGGGAGTTACCCCAAGAAAAGGAAGGGAGAAATGCACTTACCTCGTGCTATTCTAAATTAAAGGAAAAAAAATACAACTAAAAAAGGAAGTAAGAACAACACCTACAGTAGATATAACTATAAACCCAAGAGGGGAAAACAAACCGGACGAGCAGCGCACCCGCCAACCAACACGACCTGCAATATCGGTCGTATACCGCCCAAGTAGGATATTGATATTTTGATTTTTATGCATAAAGATTTTAAAAGAAATTATCCCTTGTTCAAGAAGTTGACATCAGAAATTTATCTATTATTTCTGTTACCAGTAAAAATCGAAGAAAGTCGCAAAAATATCCAGGCACAAATGGGTTAATGAAAAACACACAATGAACGCTTGTTCCTACTAAACAAACTGAATCGAACACATTAGAATGGACACACATATCTTACCACTAACAGCATCTTGCTTGAGAGTGAAATGAGAGCAAATATGCCCACGCTTCAATTTACAGACTTACTGTTTGTGCGGAGATGTGAGTAGTGATTGCACTTTAGGCAATATCCCTATTATTTCCAGTTCATCAAAGCACGGATCGTGGGCACGGCGACTTGGATGTTAAGAATCTATTCTACTCCACGTCAATGGCTGCATTCGTAATCGCCGAACGAGTTACACTCGTGCAATGAGTTTCCGTCTAAGGCGTTCGTAAAGGAAACTTGAGTGCATACAGTTTTTAAACTAGAACGTTCGTATACAAAACTGAGTGCGATTAGTTTCAAACGAAATAAACAGATCTCTGCTAAGGTTTCGTCAGTTGCTTAAAAGATACACTTGCTGCACGTTGTTGTTGTTTTCAAATGGCGTCCGTTGTTATGGAAAAATATGTTGTTGTGAAAAGTATTTTACGTTTTCTAAAGCTGCAAATATTATTTTTTCGAGGAGGAAATTCATGCGTACGTTAGAAAATGCTACGAAGGTACATAATTTTTCAAAGGTAATCATTTTCTTGTATTTTTCATTTTAGTAAATTCAAAAATACATATTTTAGTGTTGAGATTGAAGTTGATTTAATCCGTTATTAGCGAAATTTGAACGGCTCTTGCTAAATATTTTTGAAAAAACGAAGTTTAAGTTGAAATTTCTAAATTTTGATTTGTGCACTTCAATTATGGCCACTCTTTCTTTTAAAAATCCTACTCCCTAAAAATCCCTGTACTAAAAACTCTCCTCAGCAAAATGAACGCATTCGGGAATTGTAAACAAACACGTCTCCTAGGAGACGAAACTAAATAAACTGAAGTTGTTCGTAAAGCCAAAGGAAACTGATAACCACTGACAGCACTAAACACACGCATTCCAGTTTTCTTACGAAAACTCGTGCAACGAGTTTGTCGTTTACGAATGCAGCCTAAGCTCGCAAGTCCGAAGATAAATGGCTTTGTTCGCGAACAAAAACTCGTTTCAGTTTATAAACTGCTGGAAGTTAAAAAAAAAGTTTATTCTGTGCAGTCAGTTTCCAAAGACTTCCCGAACGATCTCAATTTATTTAGTCTGGTGGATAGTGTAAACAAACAAGACATCCTCCAAAAAAAAAACATACATTTTCGAATTTACTAAAATAAAAATACAAGAAAAATATTACTTTTGCAAAATTCTATGCCTCCGGTCTGGAGCAGTTATTTAGTTCATATATATTGTTATTTGCATGTTCATATAACTTCTTATGTCCCACCAGTAGCTTAGCGCATAGCGCTCTGAACTGGCAGGCGGAAGGTTCTTGATTCAAAACCAGGTCGCGTCCGCCGACCTAACCGTTCGGAGTTTTCCGTGCTTTTCACCGAAACAGCATAAATACGGGTTAGAGCCCCTTAGAAAGTCTCCCACTGAGGGCGCCTCCCCTAGTGTTGTCCATTTGACGTGGATTATTATTGACGCGGCTATATGGGCCAAGTACACAAATCTGATATAGAGTATTTTCACGGGTCGTCACTGAAATTTTATTCAGTCAACTCGGATATTTAGCGATACAAAGCCACGTTTTCGGCCAATGACCATTCTCAAATGAACGAAAGTTTGACCGAAAAAAGTTGGTTGCTAAGGTGTAACTTAGTGATAATGACGTAGGTGAAACAGTTCTATACGCGTTAGAAAACAAACAAAACTAAAATATTTCCTTATTCAGATAATAATTTTGATAGCCTCAACAAATGTGAAGGTTATGTCACTGAAAATGGTAGACGGCCGAAGTGCGAAGGTCCCGGGTTCGGGTCCCATCGAGCGGCCGTTTACTTATCGTGCGGCCGTCGGAGTTTTCCGTGGTTTTCTCCGAAACTAGCATAAATACGGGTTAGGACCCCTTAGAAAGACCCCCACGGAGGGCACCCCCCGCTTGTGTTGTCCTTTTGACGTGGATTTATAAGCGGCTTTCGGGCCAAGCACACAAATCTAAAATACATGTTACACAAACAAACAAACAAAAAACAAAACCAAAAAAATGTGAAAAACGCGAGTGCTTCGGACGCCATCTTGACAATAAACTAAGTAAACCAGCTCCGGACTTAATTTACTTAGTTTGAAACTAAATACTCCGAGTTTCGTTTCCGAACTGCTCAGTTTGTAAACTAAATAAACCCTGTTTCTTTTCTGAACGGGCTACACGAAAACTCGTTTCAAGAGATAAAGTGGTTTGGAACGGAGCCAATATTCTAGATACAACAACAACATGGATCGTAATTATCTTGGGGTACGGGTTCTGTAGTGGCAAAAGAACCATATTAAAGCTTTGCGGGTCCAGGTTCGATGCCCAGCATGGTCTTGAATGTCATTTCATCCTTCCTTTCACAGGAGGCATTGCTGGTTCACCTATTAAGTGCCTCCACTATTGTCGAATTTGAAACATTAATTTTCGGATTTGTGTGTTTGGGTTTAAGACCCGTTTATAAATCCTCGTTGAGTAAACAGAACAACGTAATGAAAGTTTTTACTAGCTCAAAGAAAGGACATTTTTTCAACCAGGATATGAGTGTGGATCGAACCCACAACCGTAGGCTTAGACGACTGGAGTAGGACAGGCCTTTAAACCCATTTATGCCTAGCGTCCCTTTTTTGGGACGGCATTTTCGCTATCAGCCGAAAACGTTATTTATTTTTCCTACTCTTTATTCACGAATATTGAACCTCAAATCCACAAAATATTTTAACATGAGCAAGCAGGATGGTGACATTTCAATTTTTATACATAATGATTTTATAAGAAACCATCTCTTGTTCAAGAAGCTGACATCAGAAATTTATCTATTATTGCTGGTAATAGCAAAAATCTAAGAAAGTCGCAAAAATATCTGGGCACAAATGGGTTAGCCTACAAGCCACCGGTCACCATATGCATCCATAATAAAGCGACCTGCAATTCCGACCTTTGTAGTGATGAATGGCAAGTGAATGCCATTATTTAAACCCAAATCCTTAAATACCATAAGCTTCAAATTAGATATCGGACTTTTAAAGCAAGTTCAATGACGGATTAGTGTACAAGCCAAATTTCTTATGCCAATTTCAGAAATAATATATAGTTTTTAATGATAAATTATTCATGGGATAAATAATAAAAATATCGCATACTAGCCGCCTCCGGCGACTAAATGGTTTGCCATTTTAATAAATTTTGTGAGTAGAGAATCCTGTTCCTCAGATCCCTGTTTCCCATCTCTCAGATTCTGAATGGAATTTAAAATTAAGATAATTGCAAACAGGAGTGACCCTAGTGTAAGTGGCACCCCTGCTAACGTAAAGAAGACGCCCCCTTTTATGCTTTACTTAGTTTTTCAGTTCGAAATGACGCCCCTTCGAAGCCGGCGCCCAGATGCGATGCTTACCGTGTCGGGCTGCCCTGGTTACAAAATTAAGATGGCTAAGTGATAAAAACCCACAAAATGGTACAAATTATTTTCGCCCTATATTAATTCTGAAGAGCTTCTGGATATATTGGTCTTTATCAAAAAACGGAAAGAAAAGAAAATAGTAAGAAACTCTGAAAAACTTTCAGATTTTAAATACGGACTAAAGTGCTATATATTAAAAGCGTATTATAATCCATGGGTCTTCCCTGTTTTCTTTCCTTATTCCATTGAGTTGGAAAGTATATCATTATTCATGAATGTGATTAAACAGAATTAAAATTCATATTTCTAACATCCTTTTTCTGGATGTAATACATTAGAAATAGATGGGAAAAAGCTGCGCAGAAAAATGCACAATTCGAACTGAATGGAAGTTTCAAAATCTTATTGAGGTGTATCCATAATCCAAGCATCAGACGATAAAATAACGATAAATTGCGCAAGCGCTAGAATCACATCTTCTCAAAATCGCATATGAACCATTTTACTTTTTGCCAAATTAAAGAGTTGCACGTTTTAGTCTCTGAAAATTTCCAAATCCTATTTTTCTTTTGAGTGTAAAACATTTCATTCCTGCTCCGATTTCACATGTACACGTTACTTGAATTAAAAAATAACCTTACAAATAATCTATAAAAAAAATCTTTATTCTTTTATTTTTACATCAAGAATCTGAATCATTCAATAAGCTTGCCAAATATGGCAACCTAGATATGCTAAATTCTCCCTGTTTCCACCGCAGGGTTACAATTGCGAAATGGCGAGAGCAAAATTAGCCGAATTTTGAAAAAATCGCTTCGAGGTATGTCAGGACCCGTCCTGGAGAATTTCCATTCAAAATTTGGCAGGTCTAGGATCGCCCGTTTAGGAGATGGGCGAGACACAGGCAAACTAACTAGCTAACGGACATTTTACAGTCAGTTTTATTTATATAGATATAGATTTCTTTTAAGAAAGGGCACACATATACAAAGGGCGCACATATAGAAACATGGTAGTGATTTACACAAAATAAGTACTTTCTAACGTCTTGCTGTGAGTTTTTGATGATTTTTCCCGCTGTTTTTAAAGTGCAACGTCATCTACTAGCGAAATTTAAAAGCATCTTTTATTAGCTTAAACAAAACTTTTGGCCGAAAGAAGCATTTTAATGCAAACCGTACTCTTGTACACCATTTACCAGATTTTACATTAAATTTAGAAATTTGTCGAGTATTTTGACTTACCTTATTGTATGATATCAAACGAATAATCCGTAACGAGTTAATCCATCTACCACTGCAGGTGTCTGCTATGGTAAATGGAGATGCTTGGAAATCACTTCGCAAGTTTTTCATTCAGTCTTTCAAGGAATACGGGCTCACGGTTGTAAAGGACAACACAGCCGGACCTCTGTACAGTTCTGCTGCCAAGATCGTAGAGGAATTCCACGAGAAGAAAGGACAGCCTTTGAACGTCGTCAAACTTCTCAATGAAAGGTGCATTACAGTGATGCGTCAAGTGCTATTTGGAGACAACAAAGCTTTTGACGAAAAAATTCGGAAGATGCTTGATGCCTATTCTGATGTTGTAGAAGGTATAACAGGTTATAAAATGCTTCTCATTGGTCCTTTTGGAAAGTAAGATATTTGTTATATTATTAATAGTAGAACATTGTCTTTTATACAATTGTTTTGTACATTTACGTTAAATCATTTTAAAAATGAATTCTACATTGACAGAAGCAAAGTATACAGTAATTAACAATTCTCGTTATTTAGCAGAATTTTTTGTAAATATTTCTAACTTCTATTTATTAATGTTTTCTTGTATGCAAAATCTAAACAATGCTCTGTCAATTTTTTTGGGAGTAACTTCGTAAGCGGGTGTCAGCTATTTTTGGCGACTTTTTTTTCTCGTCAACACCCGCTACTTGGCGCTTTTTTTTTTTTTGTCGCAAAATTTTTCACGTGTGAAACACCATTTTAGAATACGATAAAATAATACAACACGTTGAGCACTGTCAGCAAAGACAAAGCACTTTAACACATTAAAATTGCACAGATTTTCCACTAAAAAAAACAATAAAACAAAATACACCATCCATACTTAACACTAAAAAATGTCAGCAATTTAGGCAATTCAAAACGAGCAAACAGTAAACCGCTTTTAACTAAAAAAATTTCAGTATATTAAGCAATCTAGTTCTACAGCTATGTAAACTAGGTAACCAGTGGACCCCGTTTTTAAGTAAAAAAACGTCAGTGGATTCAGCAACCTAGTTCTACAGCTATTTAAACTAGGCAACCAGTGGTCCGTTTTTAGCTAAAAAAACCTCAGTCGATTCAGCAACCTATTTGTACAGCTATGTAAACTAGGCAACCAGTGATCCGTTTTTAACTAAAAAAACCTCAGTGGATTCAGCAGCCTAGTTGCACAGCTATGTAAACTGCGCAAACACTGGCCCGTTTTCAACACAAAACAATGGATGGATTCAACACAAAACAATGGTGGATTAAAAAACCTAGTTATACACCTCATATAAAGTAACTATATGAAAACATAACAACATCAAATATCCATTTACAATTCACATTGAAAACCTTAAGCAATTGCAAAAATTCTTTAAAAAAAACACTTACCTTTATTTTAAGAAACTCTTCAAAAATATCCATAACACACCAGCTAATAACATAACACCAAAACGCTTCCTTTTATTAACATTATAATCACGCCCTCCTTCAAATAAACACACACTTCCTTTTTAAACAACATAATATTCACTACACTTCAAATAACACAACACATTTCCAAATACACCTTATATTCCCCGTAAATAACTCAACAAACACCAAACAAGAACCGACACATCGAATTAAAATTTGAGATGGCCAATGATTCGATGAGTCGAATCAGTGATTCGATTCTTGGGACTGAGTGGCTCAGTCTTTACACTCACTCTCTACTGATTCGAATCTCAAGCCCTCAACTGTGGGGAAATACATTCCAAGTTCGAAGGGAAGGAAAACTTATTTTCCCTTTGCCGCTCCCAGAGATTTTCCCTTACTCTTTCAACTCTTTTCGACTCTTTACGACTCTTTTCGACTCTGAGTCGATAGATGATTTGAAACAGCAAATGAGTGGGTGTGGGTGAGTTGGTCACTGAGTTGGTGCAGCAACGAAAATTTACTGATTCAGTGTTTCGCTCTGTTTCGGTGATTGTATACGATCGTTGAGATTCGTTAGTTTTTCGAATCTTCTATCGACTCAGAGTCGAAAGGAGTCGAAAAGAGTTGAAAGGATGTTTCATTTAATTGAAGTTTTTTTTCCGAATCTTTGGTGTTTCATTTCTTGGTTGGTGGTCGGATTTAAAGTTTCATCTGTCTGTGGGTGTGGAGTGGGTCGAACATCGTTTGCTTTTGGCGGGGCGCATAGGCGTTACTTCCTAAGGGCAAGAGGGGTCAATCCCCCCCCCCCGAAAAAAAAATTAAGAAAATTCAAGTATCAGAGCTATTTATAATAACGATCTTTTCTACAATCGGAAACATTTTGTCACCCCATCCAAATATTACCTGCCAATTAACGCCAATGCTCGTGGAAGAGCGGGGGGTGTCTCAAAGTTGTTTAAACCTTTTTCCCTCGGGGGTACTCCCTCCTTCCAACTTGTCTGGCTGGTTTAATATTTGTTTAAAATTTTTTTGAAACATCCCTTTTCTACTTTTAACTTCAATATATGTCCCCCTGCCCCCACCCTCAAAAAAAAAAAAAAAAAAAACGGAACGTTAAGTTTACATGATGGCGGGTTTTCATGTGAAGGGAAATAGAATGAAATAAAGTTAGGATTGTGCTTGTCACTTTTAATGAAGGATACAGGGGCGGTATTAAGCGCTCTCACAAAAGGACTTTGTAGTGAGCAAAATAACATTTCGCTTTATTGCTGCAGATTTCGTTTAAGATATTTTTTTTACCTTGTTTGTCGTTTAAGGGGAATTATTTTATTTTATTTCGTAATTCAGAGAAATACAAAATAGGGTCTAAAGCAGTGGCGTAGTTAGTGTTATTGACAGTGGCGTAGCCAGGATTTTATTTCGGGGTGGGCTGGGTATCAAATTTAAAGATAAAGTTCAACTGTAAGCTAAGTAAAGGGTCCCATTTTTTTGGGGGGGGCAGCAGCCCCTCAGTAGGACTGGGCCAAAAATCGATAAATATCGACATATCGGTTTTATTTCAACATCAAATATCCGATATTCCCATTCTCATTTAATTGAAATCTCGAATTCGATAAAGGTAAAAAATACAGGCCGGCCAGGGGAGTAGCCAGAAATTTTTCATGGGGGGGGGTTATGACTACTGCAACTCATATATATGTATACGTGTGTATGATAATGTAGTGAAGAATATACATTTTGTATGGCAAAAAATTCCTCATGGGGGGGTTATGACCCCCCTAACCCCCCCCCTTGGCTACGCCTCTGAGGCCGGCGATAAGAAAATCCTGAGATCAATACCAGCTTGTGATGCTTTTGCTATTGCTTTCTCTCCGTTGATGACGATGCTGGATCGCGGAAAAAACAGCTCCATGGTTTATTAGTCTAATTACCATAATTAATTAACGTATATCTCGGAACCTATCCACCGGAGCGCGTTTTTATTGATTCTCGACCGCCCCTAGACTCAACACCCACCGAAACTTAAAATTTCGAATGCTTTGACACCAAACTTAACCTTTTAATCTTACAGGCCCAGGGGGTCATATGAAGCTCCCCTATATTTTCAATTTGGGCATTTTAAACACTAGCCTCCTCCGGCGGCATCTCCAAAGTCTGGAAACCATCCCAGAGCCAATTTCTACATGTTTGCAGTCCTTTTAAGCCTCAATCATGGTTAATTAGTCTAATTACCATAATTAATTAACGTATATCTCGGAAACTATCCATCGGAGCGCGTTTTTATTGATTCTCGACCCCCCCTAGACGTTTACCCCCATCGATTCATAAAATTTCGAATACTTTGACACCAAACTTAACCTTTTAATCTTACAGGCCCAGGGGGTCATACGAAGCTCCACTGTATTTTCATTTCGGGCAGTTTAAACACTAGCTTTACTGGAGCAAGGAGAGAGAGAGAGATGCTAACTGCCCGAGAACTCAGCGGAGAAGAAACCCGATGAATGGGTGAAGGGTGTTTAAATAGTACGGCTTTCGGCGCAGAGAGAGGGAAAATTTCTCGGTTCGGACAGAGGGTTAGTTGTTTTACTGATTCAAGATTCGAATCACTGATTCGAATCATCGAAGTAGTGAGTGAGTCGAGATTCGAATCAGTAAAATGAGTCGAACCGCCCATCTCTAATTCAAATTCACCTGCTTTTCGGTTTACCGATTACAGTTAAATTGCCTAAACCAATCACAAAATTCCTTTACCAAACATCCTAGTATCATTTAATGAACCCACCGAGCATTTTTTCATCAAACTACAGCACCAGTCAACAACTCAATTCCAAACACAGGGCTCAAGAGATATCTGAAACTATCTCTACCGTAAACAAACTGTCCAACGAACTTCGAATTTGGAGACAGATCGGCTCTTGGCGAGGACACCTGCTAACTAAATTTCCCCCATTTTTTTCTTATTTTACCATTCATTATTTAATACAGTGGCATTATTTAATTCAGTTGTGCGCGCGCGTGTGTGTGTGTGTGTATTGTAAGTTCAATACACTATCAAAAACGAAAGCTAATGTTAGCCACAGCAACTTCTCCAACCCGACATACGTTATTCTCCATTTTAGTTTTGATTTTATATTTCTTGTTATAAAAAGCATAATATTCCGAAACTTTTCTTCTTGTTGTCCATCAAATTTTTCAATCATAACCATAGTAAAACTCTTCTAGAAGTATAGATATAAAATATTTTACTGTGATATTAACTGGCAATACGAAAGCAATATTATAAGAATTAATTTCCCTATGATCTTCACTCCAATTATTTGTATTTATATCTCAGATTCACACAACAGAAACAGAAAAACAGCAACAGAAAAGGCAGTTTTTTTTCAGCAAACAGAAAAAAAAATCACATAGTAAAAATTCCACCAGTTACACATCAAAATGCACTTGCCGAATTTGAGTTTATATGCAAGAAATAATCGCATAATTTTAGCGAAATTCCTTATATTAAATTGTAACAGCCAAGAAATTTATCGCGAAATTGTTACTGTGAAAAAAACCAACTATTTTGACTGCCTTCGCAGGCTGATTTTCAAGGTGAATGATGTGTAGATGTGTTATCTTTGTAAACAATGTCTTTTTCTTCTTTTTTTTTTTTTGTCTAAGGGCACAAAAATAAGAACAGAGAAATGTGAAGATGGTCCTCTTTAAATAAATAAAAAAAGCTTTCCACTATCTTAACTCACGTGTTACTTATGATTGCAGATATATTTATCTCATCTTCATTTTTAAGCAAATGCTGGGGGGGGGGGGGGATTGTCGTAGTTGCTGTGTGTTTTTCGAGCTCTCTAAATTGAGAATTGTTTTGGTGAATTTCACATGATTAAAAACTTTGCCACCATGTTTTTTTATTTATTTATTTATTTTATTTTTTAATCTCACATATAATTAATTTTTTCTCGTATAACTGGTATAGAGCAGACAGAATTTAAAAACAGATACTCAACAATAGTTTATAGTTGAAATGATAAAAGAGTATCTGTGTAAAAAAAATAAATAAATAAATTTTAAAAAAGAAAGAAATTCGATAATCACGATCGATAATCACGATTGAATATTTGGCTAGAAATCTCTAAACCTTAAAGTTACTGCAGTATTTTATATCTTTCAAACAAAAGAAGTTTAGATGAAGTGCGCCGAAAATATTTTTGATTTAATAGACGTGCAAGGAAGTCATGTGTTGTTCACATCAGATTTTTTTACGCTGAGTGTCCGGCGAACGTTGTTCTGTGATATGGCCCTCCTTCATATACAAATTTCCTCCATGCAATAAGATCGCGTTTTTAGTGATCGTTCTCAGAGTTGCTTTTCTTGCTGGAATAACCAGTCCGTTTTGTTTTGTTTTTTTTTTTTAGATACACGTACCGTTCCGGCCGTCTTTAGGATTTACGCATGTGCTAGACATTTTGCGACGGGAAAAATGGTCAATTCCATTCGAAATTTTCGAGTTTCTGTACCTATAACAGTAACCGTGAGCGCCAATTTTCCGAGATCACACCTCTTAATTACTATATCCGTAATCTCATTTCGAATAGCTTAACGGAACGCTAAAGGTCCATATACAGGGATAGTTTTTTTATGAACATCCTGTATGTATCATCCGAATAAAATTAGTTTATACCATTTCATATTCAAAGCATATTCACATTCTATAATCAAGCAAAGGCGGTATCTGTAATCAAGTGTTGCTCCTGTTGCAATTGACAATCGATTGGTTCCCCTAGTAATACGTTCTGATGTCTGGTGTATATCTTAACCATAAAAAATAACCATCAGTTTCTCCCTCAGATTATTATTCAGCACTGTTCCTACCCTGAGAAAGGCTATCAGTCAGCACCAAGTCATGAAATCTTTATTGATAGACTCTGTTAGAAAGGTTGAAAGTACGTTGGATGAAGACTACGTAACATGTGTAATAGAGGCATTTTACAAAGAGAGAAATTCGAGGAAACGCAAAAACGACCCTAGTTGGACCCATTTTTCAGGTAAATGATGAATTCTCCTATGAAAATAAGGATAACGAATAAGTATTAATGATATGAATTTAATTAGAAAGCGTCATTATTTTGACCGACTTTCGTCAGATGTCGTTACGATTGATTGGGGAGAAATTGATGAGCATCCAAAACAGCGCTGTGTGAATGATTTTTGCAAAAACTGTGCATTTCGTCTGCAATCGACATTTACATGATAATGCAATTACCTTTGACGAGGATATACCATCAGTAAAAAGTGATTTATTATAAAATGAAATATTTTAAAAAATAAAATTTTCATTTTAAAGATGGAGTGTGTTCAGAAATTAAAAAACAAAGGATGAAGACTTTCCCTTCGATCTTATCTTATTATTCTTTTTCCAGTTTCGAAAAAACTGAATTTAAAATGGAAGACCCTATTGCGTTATTGAGTTCGATGATACTAGAGAAATTTCAAAATTTATGATTCACTGCATAAGATAGGTTTTACTTTGAAGTTTTAACTTTGTTCAAAATAATTTTAAGTTGAAGGCTATAAAGCTTTAAGATACGAAGCAAAGTTAAGTAAATTAATTCCTTATTAATTACTTTTATCTTCCTGGTATGAATTAAGTCATTTCCATCGGTCCATTTTACAAGGATGAAGCTTCTAACTTCTTATATTCTTTCTACCAAACATTCATTTGCTGATGCCAGAATATTCTGATGAGCTGTCCACACACTGCTTAAAGTGTATTAATAGAACGTAGTACATTTTCAAGGAATATTAACTTTTTCAGTTTAAAATACCTGAAAAAATTTTGTCGGTCGCCAATACGTAATACGATTCCATGCAAATTAGGTCACATTAAAGTAAAAATAGAGTTAGAATTTTTTTTTATGGACAGGCATTTTAATCTTTATAAAAGTAGGGGTGCTGTTGACACTATTAACTAATTTAAAGTATTTTCAGATTTCATTAATACATACAATTATATCAAAAAGTACAAAAAGTGCACTGTTCTTCAGCAGTAAAAAGCCCTCGGATACGCAAGAGAATATCTTCTGCTAAGTTGGAGGTTTTTACTACTGAAAAATGGTGAATACTTTGTACTTTTCGAAACGTATGTTCTGTGCCAGTTTTTACTTATGGAATTGATTACAAAGTTCAATAATTACAAACAAAAAATACTATGCTTTTTTATGTTTTTGTTATTTTATTCGATTTTTAACTTATTTATTATTGTTTATTGTTTCCGTATTTTTGTTCAGTTTACTATTTTATTTTAATTTATTTCAACCAACTATCCTGTTTCAACCCCCCCCCCGTCTCGTTCTTCGATTGGTTTCTGTCTGTGTTTACTTTTCAGTTCTATAATTTCTGCTGTATAGAAGGTGGAATTTTTTGCAACTGTAGAACTTTTGTATAATCGTATCCTAGACAAGAAAGTTTTATGGTATTATTTCATAAAGATTTAATTTTTTTTAATATTCATTAAGGATTTCGACATTTGAATGCCCAATTTTTTGAGTATTTTTATTATATACACATTAACCCCTTTAAGCCTCACTCCAGTCAAAATTACGGGATAAGCTTTCCCCCTTTATTTCTAGAGCCCGTGATACTGCGGGCAAAAGTTTTATAAAATTCATCTTTGGTGTTTAAAAACATATTTTTAATGATTCCCTGCTTACTACAAAACGCGTATTCAGTCACCACAAAATAGTCAGTAACAATCTTGGCTTTTCCTAGAAATTTAACTTTCTTTCTTCTGCGCTAAAAAAAATGTTCAAAATCTTAAAATGAATACATATATAGTATATGCACTTATTTTATACAAATTTCTGGAATAAAAAAATTGGCACTTTTATGACAGTTTTCTTGAAAATAATACGTCCGTTAAGGGGTTATTGGTAAGTATTAGGACTTTTAAAAATTCGATGCAAGTCTTTAACAAATTAAGAGAGAAGCATTGTCATTTTAAAACCTACTTTCTTTTTTTCCAGAGAAAGCTCTGGTAAATTCACTGACTCAGATTGTAGGTGATGGCATACTTGGAGTTGCTTGCTTCATTGGTATTTTTCTACACGCTCTGGTGAAGTACCCTGAGGAACAGGATAAAATTTACAAGGAACTGATGGATGTCGTTGGACCAAGCAGACTGCCAGCTGTGGAAGACAGAACTAACTTACCCTACACTTCAGCTTTTATGCATGAAGTCATGCGAACATCAAACTTTTTCCCTCTTTTCCCTAGCATGGAGTGTTCAAGTAAGAACTGTTATGCAAATGCGATTCGTATGTTTAATTCCTATTATAATATCGGGCTCGTATAAAAAATTGCCCGATGTCTTTGTTAAAATTTATGTGAATTCAAAAACGTATGGCCATTAACGAGATCTCAGCCAAGGCTGGACTCCCACCTTCGAATAGGGCGGGATTCAGTTCTCCAATTTGAGTTCTTAATTGCTTTCATTATGATGGCAAATTTTTGACGAGTATTTGTGACCATGTCCTTCAGATCATGGGCGTTATTTTTTTTATGCTCAGTAACTACCGCATTGGCCCGAATATAAAGCTACCCCGGAATTTTTCATCAAGATAATCAGAAAAATCCTATATTTAGGTCTCGAATTTAGCATGAGTCAGGTTATTTACGGGCAATGTTCAGTCAAAAACCACCGCGTTATATTCGGGTATATTGATGATTTTCCGTTTCTCTTATTTTTATCAGTTACAACTTATTACAATTATTGATTTCAGATATCAGAGATCATGCTGTAAGAAAGATTAAAATTTTACTTGCACCGTTTACTAATAATAATATGAATTAAAAAGTTTTTATTAAGAGTGAAAGTAGGTCTGACGCCCGACATATGGTACCGTGTGATCTTCTCTTGCAATCAATCTAGACTAGATCTCCGTCGGAAGCATAGAATAACCACTGCCTTTATAGGAAAATGCAGATTCGAGTTTTTGGCACGGTCATAGCGCTATATACGGTCACAAGTGATTTTGAGACTTTCCTGTGCAAAAAATCCTTTCAATTCCTATAAAAAATTGTATGTACTGAATATATTTAGGAGAAACAACTGTCCGAGGATACACAATTCCTAAAGGGGCTATCACGCTGCTGAATATTTGGCAAGCTCACCATGATCCAGGAACATACGAAAACCCTGACAAGTTTGATCCGTCCCGATTCATAGCGACACCAGGGAAACCTAGAGCAGAGCTACCAGTACAATTTGGAATCGGTAAGGAATTGCGCACTTCTTATTTCTTTCTAATTGTTCTGTTGTCCGAAAAGATCGTTTGTTTGAATTCCATCTCGTGTGTTTGAAATATCTGGTATAAGACATTTAGTCCGATGCCAAAATTGAGTATGAGGAGCTCAGAGGTGCAATGTTTTACTCTCTTTTATACAGGGGGATCAATTTAAAAGAGTACCCGATGGTTTTTCTTATTACTGTTAAATCTGACCGATATGGCAACTATTCTGAAACTGAAGTATAATTTTTGAACATTCGTTAACCCTTTAACGCGCAGTGTTCCTGCTCTGGGAACACCAAAACTCTGACGTTGTGACTGTTGCCAGTCACGAAGAATCGATTTGATTTCTATAAAAATAGTTGCGGGAGTCATAGCTCCACGAGAATCCTTTACTTTTTAGCACGTCATTTCCCGTAAAAAAAAATTTTCACGATTATTTTTAACAGCACTGACATCTGCTGAAAAATGGAAGAATGCGAGAACAGTTGAATAATTGTCCAATGCTGAAAAAAGGGGAGCCGTTGTCATTGCTCGACTTAACTACCAGCAAGATGGCGGACGATCGAAACGTTCATCGCGTGCCACAGATCTAGAGACCCTTTTTTGACGCAGCTGGCTGTGCGCGCACAGCCAGCTGCGTCAAAAAAAGGGTCTCTAGATCTGTGGCACGCGATGAAAGTTTCGATCGTCCGCCATCTTGCTGGTAGTTAGCTCGAGCAATGGCAACGGCTCCCCTTTTTTCAGCATTGGGAAAGGGTTGCGCCTCAAAGGGTTAAGTGTGGGAGACAATTTCCATAACTGCTGGACTGTTAAACCTTTACTTGTGAATTGAAACAGAAATGGAGACGCACAATGTTACTTAATCCTGTAATAATTTTATTTTTGAAAAAGAAATTCAATTTTTTTACATTATAATTCCTTGCAGCAAATTTTGAAAATGTTTTCCACCATTTTGAATACTAACATGGAAACAATTGAGATTTATCGAGAAATCGTGCAAACATCAATAAAACAAATCGTAACTGTAAAAATCTCGTCAATGACACCAACAATGTTGAGAGGAGAGTCAGAGAGTTGGTTCGGCGTGTTTATGTTTGCATTCAAAATGAGGATGAACATTTTCACAGACTGTATTATGCTTTCTTACAGTTACTGTCTCTTATTCTCACTTAAGTTGCATTAGACATTTTGGTTTTCTTTTTTATTAGCTGAAGTACCCGTTTTCCGCACGGGAATGGAGAATGCTTGAACAAACAATACGAATGGGAAAAAAAATCTAAATACAGGGTGTCCAAAAAGATTGACACAAGCTTTTATTTCTTAAATGTTGATCATAAACATATACAATAAATTACAAAGTTACGTTAAAAAAAGAAAGTACAGATTTTTACGGTATCAATTAAATCGTTTTGGCCAAAAAAAAAAAATTCAGTCTTCTTAAGCAGTCTACATACCGCGTGGCAAAATAATGGGAACTGAAAGATAAACAAAAATGAAAGCTATTTTTCACACTTCAGCCATCCACCATATGCAGAGGCTTTATCCACTCGGCCGTGATGGAGCCAGTAAAATCAAAATTTTATTGGCAAACCTGATATTTAAAATTCGAAAAAGAAGCCCACAATAGAAGGGTGGGAAAATAGACCTAATAGACGCATTATATGGATTTTTTAATTATACAGGGTGTCCCAAAAAGGTTGTAACGGGTTTTAATTCTTTATCTGTAATAGATAAGTAGGCAGTGTAAATTGAAAAATTGTTCAAAATAAGGTCGGAAATAAAATTCCATTAAGAAAAAGTTCCTCTAGTTAATTTTCAAAAAGTTACATTTTTTAAATTTGCATCCGGCCCCCGTACAAAAAATTCCCAGTTGGTAAAATTTGCCCCATACACTCATGGAGTGACTTACAAAATTTGAGAAATATACCTTTAAAAGTGTCAGAGATATGAAGATAAAGATATCGCTGACTTAAACCACTTTTCATTGGTTTTGAAATGAAAAAATCACGTCCAATAACCGCCTTTCAGGGGTCGTACAGAAATTACGAAAGAAAATCTTTTCAGTTCAATCAGTTTGTTATTTCATTTCAATCAGTTTGTTATTACTCTATACTGGGCTTTGACGATCCATGTACTCTTAGAAGCGCTATATTTCGAAATTTTCTCTTGAAAAAATATACAACAAAAATCAGACTGCCCATGATTAAAAAAACAAAAAACAAAAAATGTACCCTATCCCTGAATACAATCAGCAAGTTTTAACTAATTCTTAACAACGGTTCAAAAGCAATCATTTTTCAATTCCTACTATTAGTTCACACTCTCCCTATATATATATATCTTTTTCAAATTTTCAATCTTTAATAAAATACTTTTTACTCATCCACTCAAGTTCAAATACAATTTTTTAAACTTGTAGTGGATGACACTTGATGCTAATACAGTTTTTTCAAATATTAATTCATTAATTAAATTAAATTAATTTTAGATCCTGTTTCGTGGGATTAAAAATGAATGAAAATAATAAACTAAACAAACTGAATTAACGATATCGACCGTTGCTTCACAAACGGCCCTGCATTAATTAATTAATTAATTAAATTTAATAAAAAGTAACTAAAATAAAATTTTTCTTTATTGACCTAAGTAGGAAGTGACTTAATCTTTTTTTATATTACTTGTTTTTTTTTTTTTTTTTCATGTAGCTCAGTTGATTTGTGTCATGATCAATAATTTTCGTCCTGTAAATGAAACAGTATAAATTTCTCTCCTTTACAGGTAAAAGGGCTTGCACCGGGGAAGCTTTCAGCATGACTCAAGCTTTTATATTTTTGACTACTATCGTTAAAAACTTCACCATTTCAGAACCAGATGCTGCTTCGAAGAAATCCGAACATTTTCTGATGACTGGTGAGGTGGAGGTTTGCGTTCGTGCAAGGAGTGATCAATGATTTCAATCACTCCACTTCAATCATACGTACATAATTAGAAATGGCAAATTGTATTTTAATTGTTTCTTTTGGAGGAATAAATTGAGTGAAATTTTTATCATTCCAATTGAGTGATTTTCCTTATTCCAATTGAGTGACGTTTTTTTCTTTAACCCTTTGACGTGCAGTGTTCCCGATCTGGAAACACCAAACTCTGACGTTTTCACTGTTGCCGTGACGAAGAATAGATTTGATTTGTATAAAAATAGTTTCGGGTGACAGAGCTCCACGAGAATCGTTTACTTTTTAGCACGTCATTTCGCGTAAAAAAATTGTCACAATTATTTTTAACAGCACTGACACCTGCTGAAAAATGGAAGAATGCGAGAACAGCCGGATAGATTTCCCAATGCTGAAAAAAGGGCAGCCGTTGCCATCGCTCGACTTAACTACCAGAAGATAGCGGACGATCGAAACGTTCATCGCGTGCCACAGATCTAGAGACCCTTTTTTGACGCAGCTGGCTGTGCCTCTAGATCTGTGGCACGCGATGAACGTTTCGATCGTCCGCCATCTTGCTGGTAGTTAAGTCGAGCGATGGTAACGGCTGCCCTTTTTTCAGCATTGGGAAAGGGTTGCGCCTCACAGGGTTAATATGTTTTAAAGACACTTAAAAATCAAACAGTAGAAGGTTTTGAAATATCTTTTCTTCTTATTCCAAGGGTGGCTACTTGCCCATGGGGCATTCGCCCCTACTAAGGCCTGAAGGCGACTAGCGTGACCCATATGACTCAAGTCGGGAATCGAACCTGTACTCAAGATGTGATATAATCTCCGTTCACCACCAAACCGCCTGTGTGGCTGATTTTGTAATGTTTGCTTAGTGAACAGTTTTCTGTCCTTGCTTTATGGATATAGTTGCTTACCCAAAAGCCAAAGTTACCTTTTTTGACTGTTGAATACACATGTCAGCCTGACCTCATAAGAGGCATTAAGATGATTGCAGCAAATGTCTTTAGATTACAATACCTTCTTGCATTATACAAAATTTAAAGCTTAGCTATTGTTAATACACTTTTTAAATCACAAAAATTATGGCAACTGTGAATCAGTATTTTTCAATCAAGGTCTACAGAATGAGTTTTCAATATACAGATATTTAGAACTCTGGCAATGCCATACATTAACATATCTTCAAAAATCGACAAGAATTTAAGATGATCTGCATCATAATACATCACCTGCCTGTTTGTGTTGTTGTGTTGTGTGTGATTAAGGCAAACCTGCGCGAGGGGTATCTGCTAAGATGTGGGATGCCTTGGTAGGAGGACTTTCTAAGGGGTTTTAACGCGTATTCACGTTACATCCGGAGAAAACCTACCAAAACTCCAGACCGTTAGATCGACGACCGCGCGATGGGACCCGAACCCAGGACCTTCACACTTCGGCCGTCTACCATTTTCAGTGATATAACCACTGTGCTATGGTGAGGCTCTGCCTGTTAGTGAAACCCAACTGTGACTGTTACTGTTTTCTGTATATGTATTACATACAAGTATTCGGGTGGCCAGAAAGTTGGTTTGCCTTTCAATTGTAAAATGAGAGCTCAAAGAATCTATTTTTTGATTTGTAAAGATTTTGGAAATGCATACAAGAAAGCAAATAAGCTTTTCCTCGAAATAAATTTTAACAAAGCAGTTGGATATTTACACCGCTAGGAAAGCGGTGTAAAAATGGCGCCCCCCCCCCTCCCCGTTATCTGGCAAACACATTTGAAAATATCTTCACCGTGACAGTTCATATCTACAAAGCCTGTCAACATTATCGCGTAGACAAAATTTTGGGATTGGGCGAAATTCTTTGGGTGCTAGAAATCTTTCTTCACAATCTAATATTTTATTTTAATCCGGAAAACGAAATCAAGTACTAGAACATTATAATACAGATAGCAGTTTTTTCCTAAAATAAATATATTATATAGCAGTGGCGGCTCGTGGGTTATTTAAATGGAGGTTCACAAAATTAATTTCGAAAATTAAATAGGCAGATACGACGCACCTTACAAGTTAAAATAGATTTGCATTTCCAGCAGTTAAAGAAAAACAATGCACGCAACTGAAAGAAAACAAGTCGCCTTTGGTCTAACATTTCGTCACCAAGATAATTTTTAGCAAAAATATTGTCTTGATTTTTTATTTCAAATTTTTTTTTCAAAGGATAATATTGAAAAATTTTGCTGCTCCGAAACACTTATTTGACTCCCATCTGAATTATTGACACTAGTTCGTAGAAAATACTGTAGTAAAAAATGATAAAAATAAAGAAAATAATAAAAAAAAATGAAAAAAAATGGATTAACTAACCGAGCATAATAAACCAAGAGAGAATCCAGAGGAAATAACGGCAAAATATCTGATGTGAGCACAATAAAATTGTGCGAACGGAGTGCCAACGGAAGCACCTCGTTTCTCTCGCAATCTCTCGGCATCTTTCCTCAGAGACCGGTTGAGAGGGAGAGACTGTCGATGTTTTAAATTCACAAAAATCTAGAAGTGTACTTAATATATTTTTTAAGTTTAATTTGTTAATGTGTTTATTCTTTAGTTTTTCCTCTGGGGGTTCACGTGCTCATGTGCTCTAATGGAGGAGCCGCCACTGTTATATAGAGAGTTTCGTATAAGTGACCTTCGGCTATGCTATCTCAAATACTTAAAGGTTGCTCTTCAACACTGATCTCTTTATTCTGGCCGTAACATTCAGTTAGGATGTGACGTCATTTAGAAACGTCATTTAGAGGCCAACACAATCAACCAGATTGTATTTTGCTTCTTCTATTTCATGTCGTCAACTGTGTTTTTAAGTATCTCGACTGTTTTTAAAGCTTAAAACGGCGAGTGAAAAGTAAGTATAAATAAAAAACTCTAATATTCTTTAAAGGTATAATATGTAACAATTTTTACAGACACACACAAAAAAAAAAATCAGGTGTTCCTGTCCGGAAACAAAAGCATTTGCTTCAAAGATTCTTATCACATGAGTGGCAATAAACATAAAATGTCCATTACAAAGATTTCACTTTTTTCTTTTTTTTTTACGGTATATGTGTAGTTATTTATATAAATTACTAGCTGCGTGCGCGTTCTTCGTACGCATTGAATCATATGTTTTTCTTACTCATGTTAGTGAAATTAGTTCCATTTTTTCGAAATTTCAAAATATTAAGAATTCTTTTACTCGAGACATATGCTTTAGCTTATAGATACTAACTTGAAATGCTACCGTTACTGCAATATGATAACACAAAAATTTATGTCGGCGTTACTTGAGATCAAACAGAACGTAAACAGTGTTTTGCAGGCAAATCTGTTCGCTTTAAAAGTGCTTCTGAAGGATAGTTTCGTCTTTTTCGTTTAGTTCTAAAATAACGTCACTTGGTGTGAACCACTCTTTTGTCTTCTGATTCCTAAAGCTTGAGCAATGTGTAATCTCAGTCATTCTACAGAGCACCTTGGTAAAACTCTACCTTATATAAAAAGTCTCAAAATATTGTTGATACCACAGACACAGAAAGATCTAGATGAAACATTCACTGTTTCATGAATATTTTGGCTCTCGTAAAAGTAAACCTTGTTGAAGTAATTTTTCCGTAAAGCGCGTTATCCTCCTTAAGATATCATGAAATTTTAAATTCGTGACATCAAAATGATGTCAAATTCACTTACGATTAGAATTTAACATAGAAAACCAATTTCATATTTATCATATGAAATATGATTCCCATAATTGTTACCATAGTAACATAATCCATAACCAAGGACCTACTAAGGGAAAGAAGGGGTCTGGTCTTCCTTTCCCCTCCCGAAATTTTAATTTTTTTAAATAAAATAAAGTATTTTTGGCAAAAATTCTGCCTTTCCAATGTTTGGATTCCAATGTTACCCTCCCAATTTTTTTTTCTGAGTATGGTTCTGTCCATTTCTGCCACTTAAGCTGCCAAATTCAACAATGAAATGAAAAGTAAGATAATGTTTAGAGTTCTTAGTTTAGGAAAATAAGAATACATATTATGAAAAAAAATAAATTTTATTTTACAAGAGTTTCTAAAATTTTTAAATTCTTAATGCTACTGCAGCTATTTTGCAGTTTTTCCTTCGTATGTCTGGCAACAGACTTAAATTTACAGGAAACTGAACATGTTCACTGTTCTGTTACCCATAGCAAATGCAACGAACTTTTGACCTAAATGATACTCGTCCTTACGAAAACTTACGAAAACACGGATTCTTATGTTTAAAAGAAGTTTTATTTATTTTTTTCAACGGGCAATTTATTCATTGTTACTGTTTCCAAGATAACCGAACCGCAAGATATCATACCGAAATTTTTAAGCAGCTGCTATTGAATTCAAAATCCTTCTTCACTTAAAAATTCTTAAAAAGTCCCCTAATTTATATATCCCCCCCTCCCCATTTTTCTTTTAAAAGAGGGCGAAATGAATGCTCTGTCAATGACAAAATATCAAAAAGTTATTACGGACAGAATTCAAGATATAACAGTTTTAAAATTATTTTACAAAAAATATCGTCAAAAGTAATTTAAAAAAAAATTTCAAAAAAAAATCTGAACATTATATTGCACACTCAGAACAAACTGTTTTTAAAAGAAAATTTTCTCCTCGATCCGATGATGGAAATATCGTTTTATTGTGAGTGTAATTACCGACGTTATTACGTATTATGCGAGAAAAAAATGCCACAAATCGCATAAAACATAAAATATTTTTTTATTCGAATTTCGAAAAAATCGTTCCGAGGTGTGTTAGGACATGTCGTAGTAAAGCCGTATGCAAAATTTGTTTGGTCTGTGACCACCTGTCTCGCTATGCGATCGAAAGGCACAAGCATAAGAAGATCGGAGGTCACAAACCGACACACATACATAGCCAGCCAGCTACAAACTTCGTTTACTCTCGGATTTTATTACATAAGATACCTAACGAATAAATAATGATTGAGGATATCAAAATGTAAATGCAAATAAAAAAGATTTTTTTAACCTTTAAGAATTTAAAACAAATCTATCCGTGTAATTTTCTTATCACAAGTAATCCTCACAAGGATACATAAATAATCGCTTTAGTTTATCAAACGCTGCAGTGTAATCAGTTATGACTGTGGCCTTCTGAAGAGTAAAGGAAAGGGAAGGCACAAGTTCGTTCAAACTTCAACGTGGGTAAGTTTTTTTTATAATGTTCATAGCGTAATTCTTTTGGTTTTAAATAGAAATGCGACTAGTAAAATTCAAAGTTAATTAAAAAAAATATGGGATGTATAAAAGGTTTTTAACAGCAAAGTCTGGCCACAAAGTGAACATGCAGTTGTAACTACATAGTTGCATCTATTTTGCAACACTCTCTAGTTTATGCAGGTGCTTGATAGTTTGATAAGTATTTTTGTTTATTTTTAGTAAGAACAGCATTTTTTTTTAATGTTTTAAAAAATCTTTCAAAATATGCATGAATAGAAGACGAATGTTTTTTTTCATTTAAATGATTTAGCATCTTGAGAGGGAGATCAAGTTCATTATTCGTGAGAGATAGAATATTTTATGCATCTTTCCGCAACAGAATATTTTTGTAATCGACCATTTGAACGATAATAGGCGTAGGCTCTTGCGAGCCGTGAAATGTTACTTTGTGACACGCGAGTACAGGGTTAGCTTCATAGGCGTACAGTTATATGGGCCCGTGGGGCTCGAGCCCCCCCCAATAAATTGTGAATAGGGGCTGAGCCCACCCAATAATTTATCACTAAATACAGAAAACTAATTTATACTAACATAAAAAAAAGTATTCACGCCATTTACAAACGTTTAAAAAAACTTTACTTGTACTTTTAAAAATTTTCTTCTTTTGATTTCAATCATGATTTAGTATTCATTGTGACGCCCTGTAACACAAAATGTTAAGCTGCCCTCGCCAGGCTCTGGTTAATTAAAATCAGTTTATGCAATGTAAAGTATGAAATGAAGAAAAGTTCAGATGTGTCTAAAATGCACTATCTCATCGAATATTTTTTTTCCTCCTTTGGATTTTTTACTTTGCTTCTATTTTTAACTTATAACATGGTAGGAAGATACTAACATGGATACTTACCTTTCATTGGTATAGAATTCTATGGACTCATAGAGATCGAGTGCCTCCAATAATTTACACTTATATAGTAAGCCATAGTAAGCCATAGCTGCCAACTACTACGGAATATAACTAACCACTTTTTGTAAACAGGTATTTTTAATTATTTTTTTCAAAATAGTAACCGGCTCGTTCGCGCATCACAAAAATTTTGCTATATTTTAAGCCGAAAAATCATGTAGAAAAAGTGGTTAATTATATTCCGTAGTAGTTGGCAACTATGAGTAAGTTATATGTACGTGAATCAGTGGCGTAGCCATAAATTTTTAATTGGGGGGGTTATGACTTCTGCAACTCACATATATGTATACGGGTGTATGATAAGGGAGTGAAGAATATACATTTTGTATGGCAAAAAATTCCTTATGGGGGGAGGGTTATGACCCCCTAACCCCCTCCCCCTTTGGCTGCGCCACTGACGTGAATATAAGTGGTTGAGGGGCCCGGCCCCCCCAATAATTTTGAAAACTTTACGCTTATGGTTAGCTTTGAAAATCTTCAAGCATCCATTGAAACATTCTACACTTTAATGATGAGAAAAGCGAGACCAGTCTCGCGGTCTCGCGCAAAACCGTGATAAACGATGGACGACTACTTCTTTCACTTTCTACAATTGAGTAAAAATGAAGGCATTTTGGTATCATACAGTATGCGAAAACTCAATAAATGAGGCATGATTGTGCATCTTTAACTAAGTACAATTAAAAATAAAGACATTTCGATGTCAGACAATATGCGAGACAAGTCACGAGGTCTCGTCTCGCACCTAGTGGTCTCGCCTCACACCTGGAGGTCTCGTCTCACGGTCTCGAGTCCATCCCTACTGGCTACGGACTTGCTTCCAAAGAATTCCATTCTAAGATAATAATGAACATTCATTGCATCGAAAAGGGAACTTTCAAAACTTCACTCTGGTTGTTTCTATAGCTCATACATTTCAATTTGAGTTGATGAAATGTTCATGAATTTTGTGCTGCACTTGTTATTTTTTAATTTTTATACGTTTCTCTCTATTCTAAAAAAAAGTAAAGGCCGCTGCCGCCGCCGCTGTCAAAAGCTTGTCAGCGTATCTCCTTCTAAACCGTGGGAATTTGAGTTTCGACTAAGGTGCCCACAGATTCGGAAAATTCCGAAGAACCTGCTAAGCTGAGTTAAATTTCGAAAATCGAATTATTTTAGAAGATATTAATAAAAAACTGAAAAAATAAACCGAATGGTTGCCAGATTTGGCATAAAATCATTCATTCCTTTGCAACAAAGCGTTTCCAAGTATCTAGAATCGCGTGAAATTTGCAAACATGAGTTAGAATTACGCCCATTTTACGCCAAAATAAAAACTATATGAAATAAGTAACTCAAAATGTGCTACACAAAGTTGACAATTTTCAAATAGTAAGTTCGCTTAGACAACAGGAGTTTAGAATTAGCGATTATTCGTTTTTCCAAAACAGAATAACCAATATCTTGAAAATGAAAAATAATTAAAATGCAGATTATTTTAAAGCCGGTTCTCGTCCATCTGGATTATTTGCTACCAGTAGAAATATTTGGCGGCGTTAACTATGCCATTATAGCAGTTATAGTACACTTTGGATATTTGCTAGCGCGACTAGATGGTATAATTCGTGGTGCTAAGTACGCCAATCTGCAAACGATTATGTAAATGAAAATATGGATAACGGTTTTCCGGTAACCTTAAATGAACAGTAAATATAGGTTGTGAGCATGTGTAAATCGCCAAATAATGAAAAGTCGCCATTGGTGGCAAGCTATCCTATCTGTTCCGTAGCTTTAATTAACTTTACATGTACGCAAGTCGCCAAATAATGAAAAATCGCCATGGGTGGCAAATTCGCAAGGTGTCCAATAGGTTTTACATTATTTAATATACAGGTGAAACAGATGTTCTGATTTTATTACGCTTTAGCTCCTAATTAGTATAACTTTTGAATGGCAACATTAAATATCATTGTGTTTCTGAGGAGTGCAAATAATTTTTCCAGCGATTATAAGCGGAGTCCGCACTCCAAGTGGAGAATAGCTCAGGACCCGAACAACAAGGATTCCCATAACAAAATATCTTTTGTGTTATGAGGGGGAGGGGGTCTACTGTAGTGTGAAGTTTAAATTTTTATGTACCAATGAACCTGCAAGAACCAAACAATGCGTAGCTCAGTAACATTCTATCTGATCCAATCTTCGGGTTTTGTCTGTTGAAATTATGTCTTTTTTACGAATAAACCTTATTAGGGGCCGAATGCCTCATACGAAAAGCGATCGTAGCGAGTCTGGGGGCCTTTTTCCCCTAGTTGTTTTACAACATTATAATCTTATCTTTTATCAAAATAAAATTGGTATTCGTCTAATATTTTATTAAGATATAAATTATCAATTTGTAATTTTTAAATTTAATTTGTTCAGTTTCGGTGTTACAAAGAAGTGATAGCGAAAATGTTTCTCTAAGTATTCAAAGACGAATGTGAAGCAACGACCAAATTTTGTTGGTTTAGGAACACAGTTGTTTTTAAATTTGCAAATTAATAAAGGTTTAGTTTAAATCCCAAGAAATTTATGTACAAAACACATATACATAAGCACGTAAATATATATATATATATATTTATTTATGTGCTTATGTAGATATTATGTGGATATTTAGTTGTATATATATATTTTTTCCTACGGGGTATGTCTTTTTTGCAGTAATATTCTTTGTATTTTACTCAGTAGTTTTATATATATATATACTTATTATAAAATAAGATGTATGTGTGTGCCGCCGGCGTTACGGACAAACAGTTACACATAGAAACGCCAAATTTGGTACACAGGAAGTTCTAAAGATGAAAATGTGCACCTCGAAGCGATTTTTTTCAAAATTCGGCTTAGAATTTCGTTTTTTTTATATTTTATGCGAGCTTTCGCATTTTTTCTCACATAATTCGTAATAACGGCAGTAATTGCGCTCGCAGCAAAACGACATTTTCATCCCCGTATAGAGGATAATTTTTTCTTTTAAAAACAGTTTTTTCTGAATATGTAAAAAAAAATGCCGATTTTTATTAATTTTTTTAATTAAAGGGGACATTTGAAAAAAAAATTCGTTACATAATTTTTAAACTGTCGCACCTTGAATTCTACCCTTCATAACTTTCTAATATTTTGGCAAATGATAAAACATTCATTTCGCCCTCTTTTAAAATAAAAACGAAAAAATTATATAAATGAGTTGATTTTTTACGAATTTTAATGCAATATAATATTTAGAATGCAATAGCATCAATGAGGAGAGTTTACGATATTACATTAATAAATCGTGGCACGAGAATTTATCTTGGGTTGCCACAAAAAAGATTAGAAAAAAGGTTTTTCAACCTATGCATAGAAATTTTTAATGGGGCACCGGATTTTCAATTCGCAAGTGAGGATCTATGACGTCAGTTGCTTTAAGATACGTAAAAATTATGCCACAATTTTAACGCATTTATTCCCGCCTTTTTTAACACAGGGATACGATATTTTGATTAAAACTTACTGAAGAAATAAACTAATAAATTCACGATTATTATTATTATAAGTGGTATTTTAATCCGTTGCTTATTTAAAAATTGAAATGTTTTAAACGCAGCTGAAAATGTTCTTCATTTATAAGTTGCAAAGTCAATTAAGAGTTAAGTTGTAAAGTTTAATTATGGCTCAGGCATATAAGTTTCCTAACAAATACATTTTTACGTTGGATTACGCTCCTCCATAGTGGTCCTATATTAAGCAAAGTTTTAATGATACCCTTTGAAAACTACTGTGCGAAATATCGAAATTAAATTTATTCATATTTTAAATGCGTACTGCATTAATATGCTATAAATCAAAAGCGTATCATAATCTATGGGTCAATCCTATTTGTTTCTCTTGCTTCATTACGTTCGAAAATGTATCAGAATATATGCATGGATCCTGTTTGTCTTGCTAGTTTAATAATGTTGGAAAGGGCTTTATAATTAACGAGTAAGCCGTATTACTTTTTCTTGCTTTATTATGTTGTAAAATGCATCATAATCCATACGTAGGTCTTATGTCTTAATTGCTACGTTATGTTGAAAATTGTATTATTTTTCATGCTTTGGTCCTACTTGTCTTTATTGTTTCATTAGGTTGGAAAATGTACCATAATCAAAGTGTTGCCCCTATTTTTCTACCTTGTTAAATTATATTGGAAACTGTATCATAGTCTATGTATTGGTCATATTTGTCTTCCTTGTACCACTATGTTGGAAAGAGCTTTAAATCCGTGAATGCTATATTTACCAGCATCGCATAGAATTAAAAGGTTTTATTCATAGAGATGAAATAAAAAATTTAGAGAAAACTTTCAAAACTTTAAGTCTCAGACAAAATGTCTTTCTTTAGAATACTATTCAGAATCAGGTTGCAAAATCATCTATTTTTTCCCTGAAACACATTTAACATTTCATGCTATGAAATCCCAAACTTAGATTTTAAAATAGAGACACGCATATTTTGACCAATGAAAATCCTTTATTCTTTCACTCTAAATCGGAAAGAGCGAAGTATCTCTTTGGAGTAAAAAAGCATCAAATCTCTAAAAGTTTGAATATATTCAATTCCTGGTGTGGAGCTCTTTATAAACAGTATTATTTTCTTTCTTAATTTATCACTTTATTAATGTGTTAATTCTCAATATCGTCATGGTTATTAATCTAATGTCATTCAAAATTATATTTTTTTATTTGTATTTTCTCCCGCAAATGTAATTTTTGTAATTTCAGATACAAACTAGCATCGCTGCTATCATCCGCGCAGTCACTGCTCCAAAATGATACTGAGCGACATTCTCACACCTGCGTCTTCTGCTACAGCGGCCATCGTAATTCTTCTCTCCTTAGTGTATTACTACATTAAAAACAGAAACATCGTACCAGGTCCAACTGGGTGGCCTTATTTAGGCATATACCCCATGCTTTCTGAAGAGACATGTCATCTGCAATTGGAGGAATACGGAAAGAAGTATGGGGACATTTTCAGTTTTACTTTCTCAGGAAGACTCTTCATAAGTTTGGGGTCAGCAAAGGCCTTAAGAGAAGTACACATCAACAAATCGGACTGCTTTTCTGGTAGATTCACAGATTTTACGTTTCTCACCTACATGCTGGAAGATGTTAAGTAAATTTTGTATTTATAATTGATATTATTCTAATTATCTTTTTTTATCTTCTGGGTTTGGAAGGAAATGTATTTAAATTGTAATGTCTTGAGGCTACAATCACACAAGCTTCTTTTCAAGCATAAAGGCGACTTCAAAAGAAGCAGCAAAATGTAGACGAGATGCTGTAACATAAACGTGGTCAGATCATGAACATCGAATACAGTAAGCAGCTCATTCTATAACCAACACATATGTAGCGCAGTAACAAGGATGACACAGAAAGCCAGTTTAAGACAGTTATTGCTTTTTTGACGTTATTATAGTTGAAAATAATGCTACTGTAGTTTTTGATCATGGGCATCATGGACAGCGCATGCCGTGACGCAGATATGTTGCGCAGTTATAAGGATGCCCTATGTGACTTGTTTGACTCAGGTGATAGTAATCTTGTGAACAGGTCAGATTACTGGATGCGCCGTCTATTGTATTAGACGCCTAGGATTCAGACGCAGTTTTCTTACACGCTGATAAGAGGCTAGTTCTCGAGGTTGTCCTCTAGGAAATACTACCAGGCGTGTTTTTCAAGCTGATTGTCAATCTCAATAGATGACGATCCGCTGGTAAAATCACTCTGCAAGTAACTGTGTTTGTTGTTGTATATTTTCCTCTTAAGTTTACTTATTTAAAATAACTATATCATGGATTATATTATTGTAAGCATAAAGTTAATAGCCGAAAAGAACCTCCTCTCACTTAACAGTTTGAAACAGCCTGTATGATAAAGTGGAATATATAAGATTGTGGAAAAAACTAATTAAATATTTCATTTTTATATAATATTGCCACTATGCCAGTCTACAATATAAAATTTCAAGAACTTCTCTCCTTTTCAAATATTTAGTGCCTAGATTAAACCAATCTCTGAAATAAACCACCCACCAATAACAGCTTATAATTTGATTCTTTTGTCTCCAATTACTACTCTGGTAAGAAGAAAGTTTGAGGGCTGAAAAATAGTAAAATACATGTTAACATGTACGTTATCTTATAGAAATACATATGATTTATTCGGTTTAAAATCTGCAACACCAGATGGCAGATTTTAAAACACTCATTTTCTATTTCGAGATAATTAAATTTAAGCCATGTGACTAATCACCTCTTCATTTTTATTCTGTAGGGTGTAGGGAAAAATCATAGAATAAATGGATAAATGGTTATATTTTTATGACAAGAAGTTGCAAAGGACAAAATACAGGTACCTGGACGAGTAGTCAAAATGCAAGGTGATGTCAGGTGCCCGTAAATATTTCGATGGCTGCTCAAATTCAGTCTGACATTGTGAGCCATGTTTCCAAGAATTGGCAAATTTTACAATGCTTCTCTCAAAACCGAACTGGGAATCCTTATAAGTGCTAAGTGTCGTTACATTACAGAAATGTATAGACCTTGCTTTTATTGAATCCCTTGCGAATTGAAATTAGTGGGAGAATTATTCCCTTATCAGTTTCAGTTGTTTCAAGGTGGTATTCTCCTTACTACCTTTGGAGAGGCCCTTCAGAGAATTAAAAGAGTCACCGGAGGACACCGGATGATGGTAGTTTCAATGTAAATACCAATGGTACGGATGCATAAAAACGTGATACTGGTTTGCACAAAATTACTGCTCTTTAATGGCTTGCCTCATGTTTTTATGATGTCTCTGGCTGCTTTAAAAGTACAGCCCCATGTATGAGCAAAATTTATAAACAAAATTATTTACATTTTCAAAACTTTTCGCTTTATTTATGGAGCATTGAAAGAAGCATTTTGGTAAAATGCACTTTTGTACACCATTTAATTGACTTTATATTATATTTAAAATGTGTCAAGTATTTTAGCTGACTTTTTTGTATTTTACTTTTAAATATATGGTATTAAATAATGTGTTTATCCGTCTATTACTGCAGGCGTTGCTATGGTAAATGGAGATGCTTGGAAATCTCTTCGCAAGTTTTTCATCCAGTCGTTCA